>JAOXYL010000050.1:11387211-11413307 GCA_028564955.1 Terapon puta | reverse complement strand
TGTGTGTGTGTGTGTGTGTGTATGTGTGTGTGTGTTTTAGTGTGTGCTTGAACCTGTATATGTGTGTGTGCATGTGTGTTTTTGTATGTATGAAATGGTCTGTTCACTGCGCCCTCCCAACAAGGCCTTTCCTCGACCCATCTATGGCATCCAGAACCCCCCAGGGCTCCCCATCACTGTCCGAGCCCCTGTCGCGCTCTTCGTCCCCCACGTCGTCATCGTCGTCTTCGTCCTCCTCCTCCGGTGACGGCTCGCTGCCGTTCTCTGTGGCCCAGCTGTCCTCCTCATCCTCGGCCTCCTGCTTCAGGACCAGGGCTGGCGGCGGAGGTGGCGGCGGCGGCGGCGGAGGAGGCGGGCTGTCGTTGCACTCTGTTTGGTCCTCAAAGGCCTCTGGGTTCTCAAGCATCTCCCTGATCAAAGGAGGCATTGGCCCTGGGATCTCCATCTTCAGAGTGATGGCTCTCTCTGCACCTGGAAACAAAAAAAAAAAAAACAGCGATGGTAGATAATTAGTAATCATGCCGTAAACAACCACATCTTGCTTTATAGGTTTGCTGACAAAGCCCCAAGTATCAAAATCTGTTCCTCTCTTTATACTAACCCTTAGTGCTGATGCCCCTGAGGTCAGTGATCTTCATCAGCATGCGTGGGAACATGTGAGGTTTGTTGGGGCGGCGGCGGCGAGCGTAGATCTTCAGAGCTTCAAGTAGAGGCTCTTGCAGCTTATCCACTTTCTGGGGTTCCTCTAGATCCATACGATCTGAAGAAGAGGGAAAAAACAAATAAGATTCTCACCTATTTAAATGAGTTAATTATTAAAAACAAGTGTTTTGTAGTTTCATAGTTGTTTAAAATTTTGCAGCTCAAAATTAATATTAGAGCTTCTCACTAATCCTGTCAATACAGTTACACAGAGATTGAATTAAACCACTTCCTCTTTACAATTGATACTGTTGCTGTGTGTGTATGTCTATGTGGTGTGTGTGCATGCCGCAGTACCTCCACAGATGAGGCAGATGGCACTGAGGAGGCCGGTTTCTGTGTCGTCCATCTCCAGGGGTAGAAGCTGGCCAGCAAAGGCAAAGACCAGGTCCGTGAGCGGTCCAAAGCCGGCGTTGTGCATCTGAGTTCGGTTCAGGGTCAGGCCATCTGAGAAGGTCATAGTGTCCTGTTCTGGGGTGTAGCGTGTGCAGATCCTCAGCATCTGTGAGCCAAAGAAGATGGAGCAAACGAGTGATATGAAAGATGAGTTTCCAAAACATGTTTAATAGCTAAACAGGGAGATATCAGCTCAACGTGTTGTACTACTTATGTATAATTATTATTTCAGCATTCAGTGGGTTCAGTATTACTTGTGCAAATATTCCTGCATTCCCACTTGTCACCACCAGATGCCAGTATTCCCTCATCTGTCAAGTCATTTAGCTGCAAGAAAAGGGTTCTGCCAGCAGAGTGAGTGAGGAGGACAAAAGGGAAACAGGAAGACAATGGCTCCTCACCAGTATGTCCAGGCAGGCCGACTTCAGTAGGGTGATCTGGTCAGCGATGGTGAGGGTGGTGAAACCCGGCAGCCGCTTGGCGAATTCCACAATCTTGATGATGCATTTAGTGGAGAGCTCGCTGAACTTGTCCCATAAACCCAGGTCCAGCTGGACGCGGTGGTCTGAGCTGGAGTTCTGAACACCCGCCACAAACACATACACAGAGATTAGGTTATTGTTATGAAAGCGCTGTGCAGCCCTGTTTGCATCCAGGGACGAGCGTGTCCGAGCCTGACAACACATTTTACATCAATCAAGGCAAAAAAAAAAAAGAAAGAAAAGAAGAAAAAAAAAAATTTACATGTTGCATCAATCATTCAGAGGCCACACAGATGGCTTAATGGGGAACTGAATTACTTAAACTACCACTATGTTGGGAAAGCCACGGTGGATTTACGTCTTTGCATGTAATTTGGAAGCCCTCAGTGACGGCATAGTTTGGAGAATGTTGCCACACAGTGAACAGTACTTTAGGAGATGTGTACGTGTGTGTGTGACTTACGGTGGTGTATTTGCCCAACTGGCAAAGTGACGGGAAGGTTTCTTGGTGAGCTTTGCTGACTTTATTGACCAACTCCTCTAGCTCTCCGCTTAGCTCATAGCTTTCTGGAAGCACCACCTCCTCCTTCACGTCCTTCTTCTTCTTGTTTCTGTCATTACGCACCGCTGCGGGACATAAAAACAAGAAAAACAGAGCAGTTAGAAGAGGGTTTCGCTGTTGCTTTCAAACTAAATCCTTTCCACATGCAGTTACAGGGATCAGCTGCAGAGTGTTCCTCTCCTTAATCTGTGATCACATGTGAAAACATCCACAGCGCTCATGCTCTGTCTTTCACCACTGTCAAGGACATTGTGCTCGCTGGTGGAAACCAGAACTCAGTAGCGACTGAGGTTGCGCTTAACAGTATCAACATATTTCCTTTAGCACGGCACGGACACCGGCTATCTCTTTCTTATCGCCCGCTCTCTTCCTTGTCCATCTCTCTATCCACTTGACCGGTGCACACAAGCCAGTCCTCCACTCTCTCCCTCTCTGCCTCCTCTCCCTCCTCCTCCCATACTTTCCTTCCTCTCAGGATATCCAGTAATAGCAGAGGCACAATGTGATCCCGGTCTTAACACACATCCCACACAAACATTACACCCACATACATGTCCCACGGGCTCTGTGAAGGGCAAGAAACTGCCACTTACACGCAGCCATTCATGCACGCAAGGTCAAACCAGAGGGGGCACAAAATGGCCTTTGATTCGACAAGCAGCGCGAATCCCCGGGCCCTTAAATTTCTCAAAACTCATCTCAAATTTTGTTTTCTGCCCTGTTGTCTTTATGAATGAAAGCAGTGTCTGCGCTGGCCTGATGGGCGAGGTTTTGTGGTGAAACGGGAAGTCACAATCATTTCGTAAAGTTATTAGTCATATGATTGGTACAGTGCCCGGCCTCGCCCCGATCACCACCCCTGGTAGGCTCATCATCTGCCTCTGTCTCTCTTTACTGCATAGTTTCCCAGAGTCTCAGAGGTTGAGCATTAATGCATCAATAATTTCACTGTGTGAATGAGGTCACACATGTAGTTGGTGAAAAAAAATCTGATCTGAGCAAAGTAGAATTCGAATATCAGCTGTTTGCCAGTGAGACACTGATGAATTCAAGGTGCCCTGCTATATTATAGTGTGTTAGCCTTGCGTGTGTATGTGAGTGTCTGTGTGCACCCATGTTTTTGGATATGTTAGTGAGTGAATATCCATGTTTTGGAAGTGGGTCTCTTGATCGCTCGGGACTCCATTCCTGGAGGGACTCACCTTCCTTGGACATGCCGACCTCAAAGCACTTCTGCAGCCTGCAGTACTGGCAGCGGTTGCGTGTGACCTTGTTAATCTGACAGTTCTTGTCTCTGTGGCAGGTGTACACCATGTTCTTCTGGATACTGCGCCGGAAGAACCCCTGGAGCATCAGGAAGCAAGAGACAAAAGGGGAGAGGGCGAGAGAGAGAGCGAGAGAGAGAGAGAATGTGTATTACAGTCAAGTCATCAAATCAAGGATGTGACATTTAACTGTTTCCCTTTCATACTCGCCCTCCTCTTATCTCTTTTTTATAACTTGAATCCAGACCATAAAGGCAAAACATTTTAGTATTTTTCTTTAAAATATCAAGAATGGGCCGGTTCAGTTTTCCTCTTCTTAACATTCTTCATATTACAATGTAATGCATATTACAAAAGTATCTACAGACTTGCTTACACGGCTCTTTGTCCTTATCTTGATGAAAAGACAGGTAGCTGATAAAACATCTTGCAAACCCAGCATTTTTCTGTACATATGTAATAATTCCAAACAAAGTGGAGCTCAAAGAGGATCTAGCAGGTTCTTCTCACCTTGCAGCCCTCGCAGGAGCTGACCCCGTAGTGGTACCCCGAGGACTTGTCCTGGCACACAAAGCAGGGTTTGTAGACACGAGGTGGGGGAGGTGGAGACGGAGAACTGGGTACCATCTCCTCTGAGCTGGTGCTCTGGGTCTCCACCGCTATGAACAAGAAAAAAAGAAAAAAGAAAGACAGCATGAGCACCATTTGTCACAACTCATTATCCTACGGCTACTGTGCAGTCTCACATGCCACATGCGCACTTGTCAATACATGTAGCAGATGTGCATAATCGAGTGTGTTCAAGTGCATTCAAACATGATATGACAACTGACAGCGTTTCCTTTTCCCATTTGATTTGTGAGGCCAACAAGAGATGCTGAGTAACGGTTATGTTCAGTTCTTAAACATTTTGTCACTGAGATGGATCAAGATACATTATCATCTTTTTTTTAGCTTGTCTCTATGTGGAACAAAGTTGATAAGATAAGACGGAAAGAGGAATAGAGTATGAGTGACAGACAACAGTTTCTATTTCCAAACACCGATTACCACCCCATGGGGCAGCACCTTTTGGCGCATATTTTAGTAAATTACTGTTTTGTGTGGACACAAAGAAACAAAAGGAGCATGACTGTCTGACAGCAGAGACAAAACACTTTTTTACAGCAGTAAGCAAGAGCGCTGTTGATTGGCAGCTTCTCTGATAAGGCCAGGTAACAGAATGAGCTGTCGCAGCCAAGAGTCAAAGCTGGCTCTTCCTCATTCCACAGGCTGACAACGGCTCACGATGACATCTTGCACGCACAGCACACACATGTCAAACACACATGCGTGCAAAGCTGGCATTGAGCTCTGCCTCCACCTTTCAAACTGGAACACACCTGTGACGTCAGCGCTACCTTGAGTCACACAATCGCCACGGTACGTTAACCTTCGCTATATACCAAAGACGAGCGCATACAGGCTCTTTTGGATGTTCAAGTGTGCAGCGAATGGATTCCATACTTCCCCCGAGAAACATAAGCCGCGGCGCACACGTAGGACCAGACCTTCGTCACATATGCGAGCCTGCACAAACTCACAGACACACATGTTGCTGAGGGGAAGTATGGAATCCATACGCTGCACACTTGAACAGCCACTTACCCAACAGCACCTCTTTCAACTTTCACCCTTGGTTACCCTCAACCCCCCAACACACACACACACACACACACACACAACTCTGCATCCCACCACCCCCTGACACACAAACCCTATTTTTCTCTTGTTTCCTGGCCCTAAATTCCTCAGTGCAGCCCTGCCAGGTTTTAATAGAGGCCTAGGCTCGTAAGGCGGCCTATAAAGGCGGTCCCATGGCTGGACAGGAGGCCCCAGCTCGGCTGGCCTACACTTTATTGGGACTCGGTCACCTTGGGCAGCTATTCACACCACCAGCTGTAGCTCCCAGCCCGTAAAAAAAGCCAATCATAAAATAAAAAACAGGGAGGCTCTAAAATTCTAACTTTTACTGCCCCCACCTCCTCCCAGCACCTTCAATGGAAAGCACAGAGGGCTAGCCTAAACTTAACCTACAACCCCCCCTCCCTCCCCTCTCTCACACCCAAGGCTGAAGCAAAAACCACCAGCTTGGCTTTTTACAAGAGAGGGGAGACTTCAAAAAGAAGAAGAAAAAAAGGGGGGGGGCGGCATAAAAAGAGGAATTTGATAAAAAACAGAGAAAGGGGCAGAAGGGGGAAAGGGGGAGGAGAGGACACACTTGCTCCTGAGGGCAAGTCTTGTTCAAGACCAAGCTGACCATTACTACCACTTCAGCTACAGCTGCTGTGACTGCCCAGCTACTACCTCATTAATGATAGTAACAGAAATATGTCAGACATCTTTAATTTGTTGCCTGCTGCTCAAACATCTGTTTTTCATATGTATTTTTATATTTGACTATTCAGAATCCACATTCAAATTCCTCCTTTGAAAGCCTCACTTTGCTGGAGGCAAAGATGTTTTCCATTAGTTTTAAGAGCAATCCCAAAGCCAAATGTGCAAATCAATCTAAAACCTGAAGTTTACGCCCGCTGAATGTTTCTACAGCAGTTCTCATATCTCCCTGGCCAGAATAAAACAAAGCAGCAGGGTCAGTGGGAGAGCAGAAACCCTCTGAACATGCCATGAACCTCTGTGTTTATGCAATAATAACAGCAGCAAATGAGGCTCCAGACCGAGCGCCGACAACTCCTTTAGAAAAGGACAAACCATATGTGGCGTCAAGTAACGAACACTGACTGACACTGTCTAAATGGAGAAAGAAAGCGAGCCAACAGGAGAAAGGCCATCCTGGAGAAAACTCAGACAGCAGTGGGAGAGAAAATACATCAGGCTCCGTCAACACGTTGAACCTGGTTCCTGCCAGAGAACATGACTCCTGTACCCGCCTCCCAGACTTTGCCTCATTCAGCCCACTCCATCCAAAGCCCCCGCACCACTTACCCCAGGGCGCCACAGTGAGAGGGCCCATTCAGGCAGCCCCTTTCCCCAGTCTCCTCAACTCAGCTCATCACTGTTTAGAAAACAAAGCCCTGTGAAATGAGAGGCCCTCCTTATCAGCGCTCCGAGGCTCGGGGCACCATTTGCATGACAATCTGCCGGCCGAGGCCTGTGAGCCGATGACGGACGGATGAGATGAGAGGAGCGGGATAGGTGGGTGGCTGCTGTTGTTGGGGGAGGAGAAGAGGATAAGAGGAGCAAGAAGGAGGGATAGTTGACTTATCAGTAGCCACTGTTCGTTTCCTGCTAAGTATCAGTTTACTCCCTAATCCCTTCTCTCAGTGCACAAGTGGCCCAGCTGCACTGACCAGACCTAATCCCCTGGTCATATACGAACACAGATACTATTCAGTGGCTACAAACTACACACACATGCACACAGGAGGGGAATATTCATGAGCTACAAACTATCAAATACACACAACAATCCGCCCCCCACCCACTCTACTCAAGACTAAATAGCTTGAGCTGGAGTGGGACGCGCAGTACATCATTCTCCACAACCTCATTAGATGTGAAATGTAACTGCACACGACAGAAATAGCTGTTTAGCTGAAGGTGACTTCAACTAGGTCAATTACATTAAATTCTAGGTCAAGTCAGCTGGGCCAATTGACGTCCCTTTAGGTTCAGGAGATACAATGGCAGAGAAAAAAGAGAACAAGAACAGATAATATAGAAAAACAAGGGACTTTCTGGTAACACTGAAGCTGCCTGTTGTTCACTCAGCTGGAAAGGGGAGTGTCTCTAATGTATGTGAGCAAAGGCATGACTATGCGGCTCGTGTTTTGTGTTGCAACACACTCCTTTTAACTGAGCAGCATATGACATTCTGGCAGGGCAACAAGTATTCTTTCACAATAGGCCTGCAGATTTTGTCTACGTGACTTGATGGTGTGATTGAATCTTCAGCGGGACGCTGTTCCAGAAGTCTAGTCTTGGCATGTGAGAGTGAACGTACAGGCTGTCTCTGTGGGAGGACGACGGGCATACAGTTCAGTACACGAGTGAGTGGCGCGGGCATGTTTGTAGGCCCTTTGGTCTGCTTTAATGTTGGTTCTATGTGCTTGACAACGGCCAGCGGCGCTGACCACTCCTGCATTTGATTTGCAAATGCAGGACTGTTTGTAACCGTGAGCTAGTGAGCGCCAGTGTTCCCCATTAAAATATCCTCCTCTGTGTGTGTGTGTGTGTGCGCACACGCGCAAGCAAAGCTCATTGTGTTCACATTTTTTTTGGTTCCTGTTAAACTGCAAGCACAGGCATGTGGGGCCTTTGTCTCCATCTCTACCTTCATTGAACAGCCTGCAAAGCTTGCGTGTTCTTGTCAAATGCACTGGGCAGTAAAAAAGTGTGTGAGAGTTGGAGGGAGTGTGTGAGAGAGGGGCACACAGTAGGGCTCACTGTGAAAAGAGGGGTGGGTACTGGGCAGACAGCAGTAGCAGAAGGGGAGCAGATTGAGGGAGGATGGTGAACAGTGGGCTGGAAGACTTGCTGGCACACTAGGTGGGGCCTTTGAGGGTGCCCTTGGCCCTCTATCCCGTGGCAGAGGCTACAGCACCGTGGGGCGCTCGCAGAATGACCATCAGCACACCAAAAGCTTTCCATGAAGAACTGAGCTTTGCGAAATGAGGAAAAGAAAGTACCACACCCAAGTCAGCGGTGCCAGCATGTTTTACTCTCCTTTTCTCTGTTTCTCTGCCCACGACTTCCTGCCATCCCTCTGAGGTTTCTGCAACAAGGTCCCACACAACAGACTCATTTCCTTCCTCTTGTCAGTACCAGTCTTTCCGGAGGATCTCCGTCACCACTTTTGTAGCCATTTCTGTGTCCCTCACTGCTACACCTTTTTACATGTGCTCTCATTTCCCACAGGTCAAAAAAGACTGCTGCTCTGTTCAAAATCAGTTGCACACCATTGAGTCACAAGTTTTTAGGACAGAAGTCTGCAGATCTCAGGGTGACACAAGCACTCACAATATGGCTAAAACTGAGACGAAATAGAAATAGTTTATATGTGGAGGAGTCAAAAGCTGGAAGGAGGGAGGAATGTGTCTGTGTGTGTTGATTAGGGGCGGGGGTGCTTTTATTAAAGGTGCTGAGCAGTAGCAACGCCTTTCAACAGCTGTCAGAAGGCTCATTACCTGGGCTCCTACAGACACACACACACACATTCACTCACTCACACGCCTGTAAAGAGGCCCCACTAGGCTATCTTTTAAAACAAGGTCTATGATAAAACTGGGCGGCCGACCAGAAGATGGCTCAGGTCTGAGCGGTGAAAACACGCTGAGTTAACCAGGGGTAGTGAGAAACCAGACATTAACACACACACACACTGCTCCAGGAATTTACACATCTCTGTCAGAACCGGCAGAAAATCATGAAACACAGCCAGCGAGACAGACACATGTGTGAACGCACACAATGCACACACATATAATCTGAGAGCAGACTCATATATATATACAGAGTCGAATGGCTTTGGCATGCGTTCATAGCTGACACAAGGGCTAATGACAAAACTGTGAAATTTTGGAAGTGACATAATGTGACATGGCACGCCAACTCCTGCCAATACATATACACACGCACACACACAGACTTCACACTTTTTTTTATTTATCTATAGCTCTACCAAAGAAAGTGTACAAGCACAGCAGAGCAGGAAAGGCAGCAGGTGGGATAAGCCTGTATCCTTAGGGCACATTTAAAAAGTGGAATTACCCTTGCAGTCTGGTGGTGCTCTCAAAACACCCTTTCTTCTTTACAGCACCTCATAAAGGGCCTTTTGATATTTTCTTGATGGAGTCAGCCAAGCCAACATTTGGCAGCAAGTACCCCCCACCCCTTTCCTGCACCACACAACCCTGTCGAGAAACACACAAGTTGGCTTCAAACAGACAAACTTGCCCACTTGCCTGTCCCCTGTGAACCCAGCAAAAAAAAAAAAAAAAAAACTTTCCTTTAAATGTCCTTGTACAAAACCTGAGGAAGGAGGTATTAAAAAGAGAGGAAAATGTAACTTCAATGAAAGGATTTTAGTCATTGGGCTTTTATGGCTGGTGCAGGAAAAAGCAGACAGTCAAGTGCAGATCTGTGGAAAAAATATGCCCCTCTCATCCCTGCGGTGAGCTCCAGCTGACTCTTCATCTGCCCACCAGAAGACAGTGAGGAACACAGCTCTCCTCCGGTGACTGGAGAGTGAACCCAAACCTGGCAATCCGGCGCAGGCCCAGGCCATAGATCATGTCAAGAAGACAGCACAACTCGCGGGCAGGCGAGGAAGCAGACAGAGAGCGGAGGCAGGCAGGCAGACAGGCGAGGCGAGGAGAGGAGAGTCATCGAGGCAAACGCAAAGTCTTTGATCCTCAGGTTGTTCCTCGTCCTCCCAGACTTCCTCTCACCATCTGTAGCCCTGGCTCTCACCTGTCTGTCTCTGGCAAGGCCACTCGCGCTCGTTCAATTGCTATTGCTTCCTCCCCACAACAATAGAAACCTACAAAAGTAGAAGTAGCCCAGCCGTGGCTGCAGCCTTGCTCTGTCAGAGGAAGTGAGGGGAAAGGAGGATAACGTAAACAACAACAGTAGTATTCACTCCAGCTCATTGGGGAAGCACCGCAGACCAAAGCGTGCGTGCGCAAACCTCTTATTGGAAGGAACAAGCACACCCACAAGTAGTAGCACACAGTTCATTCCTACTCAACATGTAAATGTCTGTGCCCAAATGTTGACACACACTACGCAAAGTGTTTCCTCTTGCTTTTCTCCTAGGCCTTACATATGCTGAGCCTCAATGGCTTGTTTTACAAAACCATGTAGAGTCATAGCCATCTATCTAACTGATTTTGCTGAGTTCGGATTTGCATTTACAGCTACATCTATTCACTTGAAGGGAATTGAAAGGCTTTTGAGATGATTCTCTGAAACACTGCAGCGCTGGCACAAAGTCCCCTTAAACTGGCACAAACACTCAAGAGTCATATCAGATGTAGAAGTCACTCTGAGAAACTTCTGCTTTGAGTGGTTGAGCGGGGCAATGATGCATACCGCAGTTTTTCATTTTTGCTTGGCAACCAACCGTCAACAGGTTGCCCAACTCTGCGTCTGGGCGGAGGCTGCTGAGGTACTGACATGAAACTCAGATTGGGGCCCTACAGTGATTCATTTCCTTCTCTGTCTGTCTCTTGATGTGTTGGAAGTTCCATGTGAGATTAATACATACACGTCACAATTTTGACATTTTGACTTTTACCATTCAGAGAATACAAATACATCACAGAAAAAGTAAGCGATGCCCATTCAGTCAGTTCCCATAACAGCAATGTGCCCTGAACTCATTCAGCATTCCTGAACAGGGCATAAATCATCCCAACCAGACCCTAACTCCTTTGCTGGAACGCTTCCTGTCTAACTGGCTGTCTCTCGAGCTGGCTGGTTTTCTTTCAGTGATTTCTGGCAAATGTGCGGCGCTCAAACAGTGAGGCAGGAGCTGATAAATCCAGGACTTCTGACAGGACGACTACAGCCGGCTCTCATTCAATCCCAGGTCACGCCACAGAGAAGACATGGACATGTACTCTGCTAGCTTGTAGCCACTAAGGAGTATGTATCCATGCATGCCTGTCCACATGTGTGTGTGTGTGTCAAGTGTGTCAGTGAAGATGCACTGCCTCTACCGCATTAGCCCACAGAAGCTGCATGTTTACATGCATTTCAGTAAACCTACTTCAGTGACCTGATTTCTATGTATCCAAATACAATTTAGATAGCTACATTTGTACAGGAAAAACCTGATTTTGTAGTCATGTTTACAGTTGACCAGGTTTATAACCGAGATTGCACACATGCGTATGAAAGCGTATGTAAGAGCCAGCACAGAGAATGCATTGCTGTGAAGGCAATGCACTAGGATGAATGGAAGGATCATTACTGTGCCTGTACAAACCTGTATCCAAAATAAATAAATTCTAAATCGGACTAAAACAGAAACGAACAGTAAAATAAATAATAAAGTCCATTTCCACAGCTGTACTGTAGACCATTTGTAAAATCTGGACACATGCGCCAAAGTCAAAGGGAAACGCTGTGTGGTCTGTGGTCACTAGGTTGGAGAGAAATCTGATGACTGACCGGCTGCATGTAAAGTTTTCAAGATGTGAACACATTCTCCTGTTTCCTGCCTTAACCTGATTTCTCCCAATAACCTGGTTTCGTAAACAGAGTCAGTGAGGAAACACAGAAAAACACGCGCACAGACAGACGCACATGCACAGAGAGACATCTGTGAAATTCTCCACCAGCATTCATGTTCTCCTTGTAAAAAGTCCCAAACTGTTGGTTGAGCACACAATTATAGGCAGCTTACACACACACCTGTTCCCCTACAGTGCTCACACAAGCAAAATATACACACAAATAAATGAACTAGTGCAAGTATATACATACGCACTAATGCACAATTTCCAGAAAAGTGGTCATGTCATTTGCACATATGCACAATGGCAGAATTTGACTAATGTCCAAGCGAAAACAACGCCAGCGGGCCTCCTTCTCTCCCTCCCCCCCTTGGCCAAGTCCTCTTCCATCACTCTCCACCCCTGAGCCCAGATAATAGCTGTACTACACCAGCCACCCACCACTCCCTGCCAAACATTGTCGACTGCGTAAACACAACCCATTCACACATACACAGAGGGAGGACAGTCGGCCTTGTCTGGGTTCGTGGTCCCGGCTTTTGGCTGTCCGAGCCCTCCGCTTCTCATAACACTGAGCCCCTAGCAACGCTCGAGCCGAGACGTCAGTCAATAACACGGTGGTAGCAGAGCCGCTCTCTTCCCATTCGGCTCACACATGGCTCCGAGCTGACATATGCGTGCTCCTATATGCGCTATACAAAAACACACATGCCGGGCAGTACATGGCGTGCTCACCAGCAAAACACACTCTCACAGGTGCACGCGGGAGTATAACGCGCACGAAGAGCTCGAATGCCGAGGTACGCTTACATACACAACGCCGACTGCCAAATGCCCACGCCTTTGTACAAGGGAAAATGTGCCTGGCAGGCAAAGAGCTGTTCTCAGTAAACAGCTACAATAGCAGCAGCCAGACATGGGTGTTAGGGTGGGCAGCCGCAATACCTCCATGACCGGCAAACTATTGTGAAAGAACTTACAAAAGTTCACGTTTTATACTGTGCTGATAGACAGGGGCAAACTGTTGGCCCAGTTGCCTCATAAGAGCCTGTTTTGTCATGTTGCCCACCACGATTTTTGCAGGTGAACGGGATTCCTCGTAACTTTTCAGCTTATGCACTCTTGTGAAATAGCGCCATAAAATTTCACTAAGACGGACAGCGGAAGGCAAACAGAGTGTCCGAGGTGACAGATTCAGCCTCCACATGGTGGCTGATGAGTTTTATATTTACAGTGGTGTGACTGACGCTGCTGAGGGGCTATAAACTGCTATTAGAGCAGGGCCGGATTCCAACACAGGCCTGTGGAATCCAGCCTGGCACATTGTCCGTCTCTGGATTTGACACAGCAGTCTGGGTGCCCAACGCCAGTCGAATCAGCACGTAAACAACGCATACACTGACATATGGGAGTTCGCATGCAGACACCACACGCGCAAGCACAGGCTGACACGCTATATTTATGCATTAAAGCAAAAAACACACATGAGAGGGGGCTTGTGGAAAAATCTTTAAGCAACTAGAGGGGCTGCAACTGTTTATTTATAGGTGGCACTGCCTATTAATGGGCTCAGCTATTACTGCAGGGCTGAGACAGATCTCTTAGCAAGGTGGTGTGACACTGCAACACAAATAGTCCTTATGCTGGCTTCATGCTGTGAAAATGTTTTCCATATTGTAATGTAATATAATACTATAGAAATGTATTATCTATTACATGGTTAGAATAAACTTAATTTATATCTAATATTATAGTTTTAGATTCAGTACAACCAAAAAAAAGCTGTTTGCAGCTGCCCAAGCCATGCGATATAAAAACAGACAGCTATTAAGACACACATACAGTCTGTACATTTAAGCCTACATATAAGCCTGAGCATATACACACACGCACATACATGTACACGCAAATATGCACACTTAGATTGTATGGCGTCAGAGGACAGCTTATCAAAATGTGGGCTTTTTGATTGCAGCTTGGAATTACAGGACAAAAAGGATTACTCTCATGGTTCAGTGTTTTGCGCATTTCACCGTTTTTTTTTTCCTGCTTCAAACAGCTCATTTAGTTGCATTGGCCTCAACTGTTTTCAGAGACAAGTGAAGGTTTTTCCATCGGGCATATCAATTACGACTCAGTGACCTTGGACCAGCTGACTACTTAAGCCTTTTAACTTCAGCACATTCATTTGACATTATCTCGAAAGGATCAACAAGGTTTATGTATATATAACAGCACTGACAAGTCCTCATTAGAGTTGCAAGCACAGTGCTTTAAGTCTCCTTCCCTGTCTCTCCATACACACACACACCCACACCCCAACCAAGATACCACTATCTATTCCCAGTCCTGCCCCCTCAGGCATTCTAATCTTTTAATTGAATCTTTTGTAATTATAATGAAATAACTGCGGACTTCCATCAGGGAGAAAATGATCGGGGCCAGAATGTGCCAGCGGTCACAGGAAGCTCTTATTTCTCTGCCATTGCTGCCGAGATATACCCCCATTTCAATTAGCTCCTCAATTCACATTTGAACAGCACATTAAGGGAAAACAAAGAGGCGTGTGTGCCTGCGCGCGCGTGTGTGTGTGTGAGATTGCACATGGGGTGACTGATCACTTCAGCGATCTGTTACTGCCATGTCCCTCTCTCGCGTGTACAGCTTGCGAGCGTCACAATTAATATCCAAACAGCGTTCGAAAAACGTCGAGCTGCGTGTGTGTGTTTTTGGTGAGAAAAACACACTTCCCCTTCTTCTGACCCTGGAGAACTGCTAAGCGTAATTGCCTCATTCTTCTAAGAAAATGAACATTGACAGAGAGGGGATTGGTCTGCATCGGCTCTCTCAAATGGCTTCCCTGGCAGTTGACTAATTCAGTTCTCATTGACGTATGACTAAATCAGTGTCCATTATCCTTACACGCAGGGCAGCTCAGATGTAGTACCAGCTTCGTGGTAGAAGGCACTTAGGAGCATCACACAAGCCAAGTTGGTTGAAAGGGTCTTCTTTTCAGCAAGACGACAAGGCCGCCACACATGGTGTAGATCTGACATTGGCCAGGGCCGTAGCCTCTGACTAACCTCTGACATTGAGGTCTCCCAGTAGTGAACAAAAAAACAGGAAAACTGACCACACACTTTTAAGTCCTCAGAGTGTCCTGGGCTAACGGCCAATAACAGTGACACTTATCACCGCAGGAGATTTACTGCCAAGACAATAGGATACACTGATTTTGTGTAAGATTTAGGACGACGATTGCTTTTGTTGCATTTTCCACACGACTGAACAAAGACATAGTAAAAATCGGAAGATCTGGGATTTAATGAAATTCTCTGCCGAAGTGCACATTTTTCCACACTGCTGAACTTCTTATACAAACAGGGGGGAAAAACACATTAATTCATTATCAAGTATTAAACCAGGACCAGGTGACTCTTTATAAAACTGGTTGGTTATTTTGGTGCACGGAGTGTGTGCTTGTGCGAGTGTGACATTAGGAGCCAGACAGGTCCCTCTGTTGTGCAGCTGGGCTGGCTTAATGAGATATCAGACTCAAACATCAATTCATCAGCCTCATTGATGAGGACAATGAGGGGCAACTGCTTCAGTAAAGAGAGGCATTATGGCTCCTCATGTGGGGATAGGGCGGCCTTGTTTACAAAGGTTATTGGGCACAGAGGGCTTGAAACAGTACACCACAGCAGCCTCCACTTTGCTCTGCTCTGTTAGACTCAGCTCCCTTACCCTCGGGGCAGCCTCTCTGGACTTTTTTTTTTTTATCTCTTTGATAATCTGGAACAAAGACCCAGAAGAAAAATGTACTCCTGGAATCTGGAGGCCTAATTTTAAATGTGTGCATGTGTGTGAATGGGTTAAAAGGGAAGGCCATTGAGGCCTGATTGATTAAATAAACAAATCTCATCTTGTTATCATCAGGGCTCCCCCAGCTAAGCAGAGCAGGCTGGGCTGGCTGGAGTCCCCCCTGGCCTCGGCCTCCACTGACAGGGCATCTGTCTTCATTAAAGCTCAGCCAGTGTGCATGACAGCCACTGAAATGCTGGTGTCTTCACGATTAATGAAGACAGATGACTCCCCCCGAGAGGCAGTAAAAAGGAACAAAAAGCAGGACGACAGACAAACAGAAAAATACAAAAAAAAAAAAAAAAAAATCAGAGCCAAATTCAAAAAGCTTCCTCAAAAACAAGAACACACAGTTAAGCCGTGTATCCCACCGCTCTATCTCTTTTTGTATTCTTGATTGTTTTTCCACTGTCATATCTGGCTTGGCTCCCTCCACACTTCTCCCACCATTCCGTGCATACACACCCCCCACCCTCCCCACACACACACACACTCCTTTTCCACTCTCACACGCTCTCTCACAGCAGTAGCGGCCCCCTGGAAGTGTATGGAAATGGACCTCAGTTTTGTCTGTCCCGAGACAGGCCTGTTGTTAGAGTCAGAGCCTTGTCTGAAGCCAGAAGCAGAAGGAGGGAAAGGAAAAATGAGAGTCTGACACAGAAGAGGAGAGAAAAGAAAGCTGGCCAGAATAACCCTCAGCTTTTTTTTAAAGCTGTGTATGCATTCCACATTTCTAATTTATTCATCCATTTCTCCATTAAATAATTAATCTACTTATTAATTCATGGCTGTTTGGCTCGAAAGGAATATCATTATCCATCTAGTATCCAGGAGCATAAACAGCCCTCCGACCTATCAGGATACACTAAACTTGTGACATCTGTAATATCAAAGAGCCAGCTTTTGTCAATACCATTTCACTGGAAATACCACGTGTGTTACACCCAAACTATCAGATGTGTGTATCCAGAGTGTCAGTGTTTTCTCTTCCTGTCTGTCACCAACTCTATTCTACTTTCTTCCATCTGTGCAAACCCATAGTTTTGTTTTTAGTATACAGCACCTGGCAAGGTCAAAACTCAGGTGGCTCACATTGTCACTGAAACTTGACTCCATGGGCCCAAACTCACAACTCAAACATGGATGACACACAGACACACACACACACACACACAGAAGTACACACAAAATTCACACACAGTGCATATCATATCATGGCAGAGAGTTTCTTTCAGATGGTTGAGCAGCTCAAACTGGCTGTGGGCTGTGTGTGGGGGGGTGAGGGGGGCAGAGGAGAGGAGACTGTCTGTCCCAGTCTTTTCCTGTGCTGCTCTGCAGCCCCTGACAGCAGCCCCCTTGGACGAGCCCTGAGGGGTAAGCAACCCAGCAGTGAGAGAGAGAGAGAGGACAGAGGGAGAGAGGGAGTGAGAAAGTGTGAGACAGACCGAGACACAGAGAGAGAGAGAGAGAGAGAGAGAGAGAAACGTGATTGTGTCATACAAGAAATCCAAACAGGATGCCACTTACACTGAACACTGGCACTGCCCGTCCAAGCGAAGGGGTCCAGCCCCGCAAAGAAGGGGCTCGCCTTCCGCAGCATGCACGCACCGCGGCTGGTGACATCATAGAGCTGACGGGGGCCCATTCCCAGAGCCTCCATACAGTCGAACATGGCAGCCCCCCCCCCCGCCCTTGGCAAAAATCACTACGAGCCCTCAGTGCTGCCTGCGTCCTGCCCTGCTTCCACCGCTCACGTCACTCGCTGAGGCAGTGACAACAACAAACAGCAACAGCTAGCTGGCTCTGCTGCCTTCCCTCCCTTCACTTATCTCTG
This sequence comes from Terapon puta, assembly GCA_028564955.1. Classification (NCBI taxonomy): domain Eukaryota; kingdom Metazoa; phylum Chordata; class Actinopteri; order Centrarchiformes; family Terapontidae; genus Terapon; species Terapon puta. The sequence goes on along the minus strand of JAOXYL010000050.1, from coordinate 11,395,962 downwards.
GCTGTCACTCTCTCTCTCTCTCTCTCTCTCTCTCTCTGCTCTCCTTTCCTGCCGATGCTGGAGTTTCCCCTCTTCTCCCTCTCAGCTGGAATGCAGATCTGGTTCCTGCCTGGCTGAAGCTGAGCTGAGCTGAGCTGAGCTGAGCGTGACTCTGGCTCTCTACTCTCCCCCTGCCCTTGGATGAGCTGCTCCCTGTCTGCTGTAACAGACCTAAATAACAGCCTCTCACAGCTCTCGCGGAGCCCCAGACACGGCGGAGCGAACCAACTGCCTCTGCATGACGCTCAGAGAGGGGGTGGAGAGAGAGAGAGAGAGAGAATGCCAGAGAGGGAGGGATAGAGAGAGAGACCTAGGAGGAGGGGAGGAAGGAGAGGGGGCTGGCCAGCAGAGCCGCACTGGAGGAAGAGCTGATCTGGTTAGAGGACAAAACTCTATTCCCATTCTTCTTTTGCTTTTTTTTTTTTTTTTGTTCGTGCTGCTTTGTGTTTCATATTTCAGCCCAGGATACAAACAAACACAGCTCCCCGCACCCACCCTCCCATTTGTCCCATTCTGATCTGGTCCCTGTCCCTGTCTGTCTTTACATCGCACCTCCCCCAATTCCCCTGCAGTAAATATGAGCCCCTTCCCCTCCCTTCCCTGAGCCCCCGTCTCTAATCATAACCATATTAAAGTCCAGCCACTGGCCCGGGTGAGTATGTGTGTGTGAGAAAGAGAGACAGAGAGAGACAGAGAGAGGGAGAACATTGTGCTGTGGTTGAACCCAGAAACCAGATGCCAGGGTAAATCCCTCCCTCCTCTCTGTCTGTTTGAGGGAACAGAGGATGGGCAGTTCTTTCTGTCTCTCCCTCTGGAAGTGCTTTAACAGTGATGAATGAGGGCTGCCCTACTCAATCCCCGCAGTGCATTTACGCAGACAAATACCCCCCAATATACAAACACACCATGTGCTGGACACACTTCTCACAGGTTCACTTGACCTTGTTTATGATTTATCTCAGAGCGGCTGCTGCGAAGAAATAAAGACGGATGCAGAGATGTAGATGTGATGTGGTCGTGCAAGTAATGGATTTTAATGCCTCCAAAGCCATTTAAATGTATCAGTGAGACTTGGGCCGGTAAATTCTGCCCTCCACATTTAGCCCACCCTAACAGAGGCTGTTCTGTATATGGCTAAAACAATTCAATTTAAAACATAGCAGTGCCCTCACAGTGACGGTAAATCAAAGGAAATCAATAGGCGGTCTGCAGTCAATAAAAAAGCCTGTCACTGGTCCTAACTGTTGCTCAGCAGACGGATTGACTCTGGCTGGGCTAAAGCAAACAGCCTGATACAATGGGAGATATATGATAATAGAATGGCTTCAGCCTCTGTGCCCTGCACATTCATCTCCCCCCTGTCAAACCAGTACAAGTGGTACAGCCCAGCAGGCAAAAAAGACAACATTTCCTGTCAATCTGTGCTGCTGGCTATGCTCTCCATAAACACACATTGCCCCCCCTCCTCCTCTTCTGTCTAACACTTTTTCCTGTCTCATGAAAGAAACCATGCTTTCGGGTTTCGGGGTATTTTGGAATGATTTCGATTAAAATGTTTATTGACCTAAAAAGTTTGTCCCTCAGTCAAGATCTCTTGTTTATTTTCTTTAACTGGCACTCTCTCGCAGTCAGTCGTGCACTCATGTGGGCTGATACTTCTTACACACACACACGCACACGGGACACACATGGCCACACACTCAACTCGCACAAAGCGACATGCGCATTAAACAGTTCTTTTGTTGCATCACGGGGTAAACAACATCAGTAGTTTTTATGTGTTTCTTCATACAGCTGTCGGGTCATAAAGAGGAAGCTTTATGACAGCAAGAATAGAAGGCTAGATAACAAACTGTTATCTATCAAAGCTCCCCGCTAACAGTTTGTTGTTAAAAATGACTCTTCCTTTTTTTCCCACCTCTCCACCCACTTGCGCAACAATTCCAAAAAATGTCCTGATCTGGATGCATTTCAGATTAAATCATCACTGCCCCAAGTCATATTTTTTTGTGATCCACAAGCATTCTTCTCACACTCGTCTTTCGTCTCCTTCCTGTCTTTTTTTTTTCCCTCTAGCTGCTAGTTTCATACAACATCCTGGAAACTAAAAACTGCCTAATCCCCTGGTGTTCAAATGTTCTATGTAACATCAGGGTTGTTTGCCAGCGCTGCTCTCTGGCCCAGCGAACCACAATGCAATCGATTTATAATATTACAGACTCACACTTGAAACTCTTTTGTTTTTGGAGATTTGTAAACCTTATCCGACTCTCTCCTGGTTTTGACATTTCTTTTTTTTTTTTAATACTGTGTTTGAGACTATAATTCAGACCACTAACCCTGGGTTCCCCGGTTATTGGCACACAGCGCGGAGAGCTGAAAGTCTTCCAGCGCTTCAGAGGGTTTGCAGAGTGAGTTTAGACATCTAATCTACACATACTCCATACTGCTGCTGACCCAGGCCAGTCCCTGCCTCCCCACGCCCCCCCCACCCCCCCCCCCTTCCTTCCCCGGCCAGAGAGGTTGAACTCCAGAAGAAACCCCCACTGGGCCACTAACTTTCCCCCCAAACTTATCCTGCCCTCCCTCCTTCTCTCCCTCACTCTCTGGCTCACAAGTCCCTCCATCGCTCTCCTTAATCCCCCCCCCCCTTTCTGTTTCTGCAAATACTCTCCCCATTTCATCAAGTTCCCTATGGCCATTTTTTTCCTGACTGCATGATTTGTTTTAGTTGACAAAGTTCTCTGCTTTTGTTTCTGGGTTTGGAAATGTTTCATTTTCAGTGGCTGCCAACTCGCTGGTCATTTTGTGTGACTGCTGCTTTCAATCATGTTTAATTGCACTTATTCAACCAGACTTTCGCCCACATTAGGTATATGTAAATGTTTCTTTCACGGTAAGATCTATGACGTGTCATCTCTTTGTCTATACAGTAGACAGAGACGTTCAGTCAGCTGAACCCTGTCTGCTTATAGCTCCACGTGGGCTGGAGCCAGGAAAATCAGGCTTTACTACTGTCTGACACTGTGATGCCGATTACAGATAAGACGTATACAACACATTGTTGGTACTTCCTCTGTATACAGTCATTCAGGTTCCAGCCAAGCAGTCAACAACACAGTGGCGTGTGAGGCAATAAAGACAGCTTGTTTTAAAAATGCCTATGTGCTAAACGCAGCACGGCGATTCTGAAAGGAATGTGGAGCTTTTCCATTGCCGATGTGAGCATGTGTGCAGTGTGTGGACGTGCTGAAACAGATTGCCGGTGATGATAGAGACACTGAACACCAGTTCGGAGTGCCCTCCCACTACAGCCAGATTCAGGTTACCCAGAAACACACACACACACACACACACACACACACACACACACACACACTCACACACATACACAGATCCTATACGTGCCCTTGTATACTTGTTTTCTGAAATAAAGCCTCTGAATGAAGGAAGTGAGAGACAACACTGAAATACTCGCAGTCCTTTTTATTTCTGAGGGTCATGTCTGATTTAAGTGACAGTGCGTTGCTCTGTTTGTCAGCGAAAACAGAGCGCAATCCTGGCGTTCTTGCCCATCACATCCATCAACCGCTCCACCAGCCGCAGGTTTTACACATGTTCGGCTCTGACAAGACATGTAATCTTATCCACTCATCTGCCTCGCTCTCTCACAGTATATCTCTGGAAGATACCTGATGTGTCACTGGGGTGGGACGTGAGGAAAGTGAGACATGACTTATGCGAGAGCCCTTTTTCTCACCAGCGGCCATGTTGTCCTCTGTTCACATGCTTGTCCCACCACAGGCCTAACAGAGTTACTTTTCAGAACACTATCAGTCTTGGCCATCTTTCAGCTGAGTGTCTTTTTCTCTCCCTCTATCTGCGCCGTCATGACATTTTGCTACCCGTGTTTTGTGGAAAAAAAAAAAAAGAAGAAAGATCTTTGATTTGCGTGGCCAAAGATACGAACCCCCCGCCTTGTTCTCATAGGTCCACCCTGCGCCTGTGTGCCCTCCCATGCTTTCTGATGGCCCATCCCTCCCTTCTCGCCATTGCGCGCTCTTCATCTTGCACGTGCCCACAAAGGCCCATCTGAAAACAGACCCCTCCCATTTTTAATAGTAACCTCTTTATCTTCATCTGTCATCATGTCAGACATGTAGTACACTCTGTGGCCTCTCCCTTAACAGCAACCTTTGCTGACTTTCCACAACACACAGGCACACTCAAAAGCACACTCACGCACATACACACACACATACTTAACACACAACACCCACAAAGTTTCAGCAAGTTTCCAGCACTTAGGGCACATTGGCTCCAACTTGCACAGAGGGATAACGAGAGGAAATCCAAGGTGAAGGTTGAGAAGAAAGAGAGAAAGAAAAGAGAGAAGAGAGCAAGGAACCTCGAGAGTGCATAAGCCGACAGGGTTTAGGTGGATATCATCGAAGGAGCAGATATTCCACTCAGTTTCTCAAAAACCCTTTCGGTGAGGTGCTTAAAATCGACTGGAAAAACAAAGTAGCCTTTATGTCCATTTTCCCTTCTCATCTATTGAATCATGGCCAGTGAAATTCAAAAAAAAAAAAGGAAAAAGAAAAAGCAATGTGAGCGGAATCGATTTCCAAAAAGGAGTGGAGCGCCTCTGAGAGCTGTCATCTTGAGGCTAGTGGTCGCCTGGGGAGATGAAAGCGGGGATGTCAGACGATGCAGAGCTGTTTATTAAACCAGAGGAGGCTCCGGTCTCACTGATAGATCAAGGACGCGGCCCAACAGCGCTTCACATGCTGTCATCACACACAAGTACACACAAATGGCACAGTCCTAGCATTGCTAATTTGCTATGTAGATCGTGGTCATGGGAGCTGAGATGCCAGCGAGCAGATGGCTCTATAATGGTGCTTTTTTTTTTCTGATTACAGTTTTGACACTCGCGGTGAACGCCAGGGTCAAAGTGAAATGCTGCTAACGTTCAGTGTGGCGACTGGGTGTTTCATTTGATGCAGTGCTATCTTTAACGTGACCTGAAAAATAGATAGCAACTATGTTTGCAGTTTAACATATTTAGACCTTTTCCTGTCAGAAATGATACAAGACTGATATAGTTTCATGTTGATAAAGGCAGAGACAGCTATTCCTGCTATTCTTGTTTGGAAAGACAGACAGAATTGATAGGTAATCATTTAAAAATCACACAGAATAACAGATCATGGTATTGGTATACATCGAAATACGCCTCATACACAATTACAGAACTCTTTTACTGCTCTGTTTCGGCTTGATTACAATCCATATGCAGTGACCTAATTTATATTTCATTCAATTATGAACACGGTTTGCAGATGCAGCCCACAATCCCAGGAGGCTACTATTGATTTCAAATATATAGTATGTCTCTAATTCCCGGAAGTTTTTCTGAATTTCTCTCTGAAAGCCTCATTTGTAATGCGTCCACCCCAGGCTCAGCCGTTCAATAAATCGTTCAATAAATCAAACAGAGATCAGTAACAGTGACAGGATTGACAGAGACCAGAGATGGATTGACTTCGCACTCAAGAGCAAACAAAAAATTGAACGTGTTGTCTTAGAGAGCCTTGCAAGCTTGTAAAAATAGGTGACATCACTGTTAATAAAGGTGAGATTTTTTTTTTGTCTCTCTGTGTCTGCAGGGAAGCTTCTGCTTGCAAGAAAGTGAGGGGTAGCAGGGCTGAGCTCATCATTTTCATATCCATACATAGCTCGCTTTCTTTTTCATTCCCCTCCCTCCCTTCACTCAAATATACAGCATACCCACATAAGCACACACAGATGCACCCAGACAAATCTGAACCTTCACAGCCAGGCACGTACCTACCTACCTCCATCAAGGCTGGGCTGAAACCCAGCACTTCAATCTTTATGAAAATAAATAAAGCGGTACAATGTGCTGTTTGTGCTTCGCATCCAGCGGCGAAGGCTTCACTCTGCTAGTCGACATCCTTCCCTGCTGTCCCTCTCCTCCATTTAAAGGTTCGCTTTTACATTCCCTCTCATACCACATTTCCCACCAAAATGGCTCCTTTACGCAACTCCCCGAGCTCCCTAAGCCAACATGACCTCCTTGCTTGTGTGTGTGTGTGTGTGTGTGTGTGTGTGTGTGTGTGTTTAAGAATGCAATGAGTGTTTTTAATTATGTCACTCTGCATGAGTATATTTTTTTCTGATGGAACATTTTGGTCCCTTTCACAGTCTGCCTGACTTAATGGCTTGTGCGTATGCATATGTGTGTGCAAACATGCATGTTTGAGTGTGTGCACACACAGATGCACGCTTATATGGTTGGCTGATAGTATGCTAATTTTTATGCGCTTGTGTGTGTGTGTATGTGTGTGTGTGTGCATCTGTTGTATAAACCCATGCTCGGCACACACTCCACATAAACAGCAAAGCTATTCACCTTGTCTCCACCGGAGGCACAACTGAGCAGGCTGCGGCAGCTTTTACACAAGTTTCAACATGCTATTCATTCCATTCTATTAATACAATGATTTAATTTCATCTCACTGCAATGCAACTCAAAACACTCACAGCTGAACCTCTCCTGAATTGTCTTTATACGATGCTCAAGATCAAGCTGAAAATGATGGTCTGAATAAAAGACCCAGAGAAGAACTTCAGATTTCGGTCCGAGCCATGTGGGCTGAAGGAAATGACCTACTAGCTTTTCAAAACATCCCTGTGGCTGGCTTTGGGGCCAGGGCTCCGGCCCTGATTGGTGAAAGCTTAGAGAGGTGTTTCAGGGCTCAGTGGTGATGTTATCACATAGTAAGTGGCCTTAATGGGCTTCCAACTGTTTGTTTGAAGGGTTCCTATAATGACAGGGATCAACTGATAACGGCCTCTGCTACACACTGCACAGACAGCCGTCAGACCCTCTCATGGATGAACAAACTTCTTTGCACATTTATAAAGATCCGGGTGGTAAAGATGGGAGCCTTGTAGCACGCCTGCATGGTCAGTGAACCTCATTCACACACGACTTGACTGTTGAAGTGAAGGTTTTTCTGGTTCTATTTCCTCTATCTATGCATTAAGAATGAAGAAGAGCCTATCTCTGCATGTGCAAACACAGCCCACCTACCCAATCCCTCCCCTCTTCTGTCTCTTCCCACCTCTGTGCAAAACAGGTATTTCCAAAGACACTCTGGTGCCAAAACAGATCGCCACCGTGGGAGGTGCTCCGACCTGTCGGCACAGCGTGCACACCCAACAAAAGGTAGTTGTCACCCGGGCTACCTTTCTAACAACAATTACGCACGGAGCACTGAAGCTGCACAAGAATGAAGTGCCATTTACTACACACGTAAACACACATACACACACAGAAATACCCGCAGTGCTACTCCCTTAATGTGGAAGGTATTTTCTCAGTCTAGCCTACAGACAGTCCTGACAACAATGAGCAGGCCTGTTAAGCCAACTCCTGGAGAAGAAGTAGAAGGAGAAGAAAAACAGGGCCTGGGGAATGTCCAAACCGAGGCCTTTTGTCTTCCCCGCTAACGTCTAAGAGCGAGGGGGAATGAGACCGCTGTCAGTAAAATGACTTGTAACATTCCTTGTCAAGGGATACACCAAAAGGAGTTTTTAAAAGCCGATACTAACAGCTGATAGTTTTGCATCCACCGGCCAAAACTTAAACTGATACTCAGATGTATTTTTGTACGAGCTTCAGCACAAATAAGCTGTAGTCGTGTAGTAGATTAACCTATTAGTCATCACAAAACTGTAACTGATTTACTGTTTGACGTACCCAACAAATATGCAAGACATTTTTCCTCAGTTTAAATCATTTTACACTGGATATTTTTGGGCCAAACTTCCTGGTCAAACAAAACAAAACCCTCAAGGACATTACTGCGCTCTAGGATCTTGCATTCTCGGCTGTTTCTTGATGTTAGAATAAACAATTCACTGAATAATCGAAAGACATTACGTTAGTATTAGTCCCTACTCACAACCATGATTTATATATTTCAAAGTAATGAACTGGGTAAAAACAAACACAAAAATGAGAGAAGAAGACAGAAATAGTTGAGTGTGTTGTCGAATAGTATTAGACCAATACTGACATTTGTAAAGATGCTATTAAAGAGGTAGAACTAGAGTCAATCATTGCACATAAAGCCGAGTCGAAGCTAATTGTCACTGTGATCCCGACTTAATCTTTGACCCCGGCCTTGTTTAAGCTCTGACATGGAGCTTAAACAGAACAACCCCAGCCTTTAACCCCCGTGAACGACACTGCTGCCAATGTGGATATGTCGGTGCGAGCAGTCATGTACGAAGCCCCAGTGCATGTCGTTGCCTGCGTCTGTTTGTGCTTTGATACTTGTTTTTGTTTCAACCCGTGCCAGTTTAAAAACCAAAAAGAATCCATCTGTCAGTGCTGTGGGATTTCATTCTGCGTCAGGGGTATGTTTCTCGTTTTTAGATGAAAGAAGTGCTCTGTGTGTTAGAGGCGCAGGGAGGGAGAGAGAGAGAGAGAGAGAGAGAGAGAGAGAGAAAGCGAGAGAGAGTGGGAAGAGTGTCTCTGGTGGTGTGTTTGCATGTGTGTATCTGTGTGTTTTCCTAGCAGGGTGTGTTCTTGGATTCCACCACACTAGGACATTACCCCCAGGTGCTCTCTCTCTCTCTCTCTCTCTCTCTCTCTCTCTCTCTCTCTCTCTCTCT
>JAOXYL010000050.1:11345550-11368121 GCA_028564955.1 Terapon puta | reverse complement strand
TGAGCTTCCCTGTTGAGCGATTTATTCATGTGTGGAAGATGTTTGGTGCTCGTGAGAGTGAGGGCAATTCATATACAGTTTTCATTTATTATATATTTTACACTTGATATGATTGCTCATTTCTTATTTAAATCACGAGGTGTCTTTACCGTCCCTTCCCATAAGTGTTTTTTTTTCTTCCTCTCATTGATCTAAAACTTAAGTGACCACCTTGAGTCGGCCTCCCTGGCCTTTGATGTTTCCATAACGTTATTGGAATGCGCACGACTTCATCTAACTCATGAGCTCAGCGTGGTGGTCCAAACAAAGCTCGTAAATATCATCATAACCTGGCAGAAAATATGGACTGCAGCGGTGGGCTGTATGGCTCATAAAGTCCAGCAGATAAAAATTAGTGTGTGTGTGTGTGTGTGTGTGTGTGTGTGTGTGTGTGTGTGTGCTGATACAGAGCCCCCTCACCTGCAGAGATAACTGGGTTGTGAGATTGGAGGAGTTGCATGTAATAATATATCCATATAATAGCACACACTATGATACAGAAAAGGCACAAATTGTTAAGATTGAAATGCAGAATTTCACCTCTCCATTAACATGCATTTTGAAATATATCAATATTTTCATAAAACTTGTACCTCATGTTAAGGGAGCATGGCAGTCAGCTGTCTGTAAGGAGTATTTAGTTCTTCTAGACACCAACATTAATTAGTTGCACTATAAATATATATAACTATATATAACTAGATTACATTCAGTTGTCAAATGATGCTCATATGATAAAAACAGACATTCCCCACTGTCCTCCTACATAATTTCATGCACTGTATGCTTTCACTCACTGTTGCCCCGTTGACATGCCCCTGGTGGAGGATTTCTGCATTGCTCTTAGCACATTTCAAACAGTCAGACCTCTGCCTTACTCAGCCTTGTTACTCACCATGAACTGGAAACCATCACTGCTTTGGTTCCAAGATCTACCTAGTTGACTGAAACATTTGGATAAATCATCAATCATGAGTGGGGCCCAATTTTTCTTTTTGCCAACATGAAAACCAACTCCGTGGAGGCAAGCATAATAAAACATGTGCAAGCTAATGAGCTAACCACATTAGGTTGGAAGCTGGTAAAACAAGTCCACATCCATTTCAAATAACAAGCATTGCATTTAAACATTTAAAAAGAGATGGTTTGGTGGCCAAAATATATGTGCAATTAAAATATTTTCAAAAAATCAAAACCAGACTTGTGAGTCTACAAAAGTTTGAGTGTCTGTTTCAGGAATGCCCCACTGTCTGAATAGCAGAAAAAAAGAGGGGTGCAACTGATGTTACATATGAACACTTTCTCCCCTGTGTAAAAGTGTCAATATCATAAGAAAACAACAAAACCGTACACTAAACACACCAGAAATGAGTTACATTATTGCGCAATGTCAGCTTCACATGCACTCCCTCACAGTATAAACATGGTCTGCACAGGGATACACAGCATAAAATCCTCCTGTTTCTGAGCAGCGCCGGGCTGACAGTGCTGCTGCTGCTGCTGCACAGTCAGACCACCCCTCCGCATAACATGCTGCTCTATTTAATTTGGCTCTTTAATTATAAGCCCCTGGCGGACTGTAGAAGCTTTGGCTCCTGGCTGGGGCGCAGCTTCGCGTCTTCCCGGTGAAAGCTCCGTCGAAAGCCCTCCTCACGTGGCTCCCCTCGCAAAGCCGCGTGCGACGCGTGAGGACGCCCCCCCTCTCTCTCCCCATCATCACCACCACCACCAACCCACCTCCCCCCCGCTGCTCTCACGGACGCTTCTGTTGATGCCGCCTGCGGTGATGGTGAGGGAGAGCTTGGTCAGTGGGTCAGCGATTCCATGCATTAACTTTTCTCTCTCTCTCTCTCGTCACGTTTTCCCGCCTCATGCGCCTCAACAACAACTGAAAGCAACATTTTTTTTCTCTCTCTCTCTCCGTTTGAATCACACATCTCGCAGTGTGGCGGTGAGCTGTCTCGATTTTTTTTTTTACTCTGCAACATCTGCCCCCCCCAACTCATCGGTTCATGGCACACGCACACACGCGCGCGCACATCCGCTTGGGGGTGTGTTGCAGCTGGAACGTGACTCTGCTGTTAAACATAACATCTCTGTCATCCCCTGCTCTTTCCTAAGCGATGCTGAGACAGATAAACACTGAGCGGCAGCCTCTCTGATACTGATCAAATCTCAGCCACACAGCAAAAAAAAAAAATCTGAAACTGTTGTTTTTCAATCCATGTTTGAGAGGTCTTGTGTACCAGGCACGAGGCTGTTTTACCCACAACAACTGTGAAACCCATCTATATCTATAGATTTCAGATCATGTTGGACTGTTAGATTATCACAGCAATCCACTGTGATAATCTAACAGAGTTCCTGCTGATAACTGTGCAGAGGCAGAGCTGGAGTGTGATGCAGCACCAGTTTGGAGAGATGCTGGAGGCACATAGACACAATTCTACCAAGTTCCTGTGATATTGACCTACTTACACCAGCCTCAGTTAATGAAGTCTACAGCAAACACCAAAGAAGTGAATCGCTTTGACTGTGTTAGGCAGCGCACATTAACTCTTTTATTATCTTATTGGCCTACATCGCCTTACAGTGACAGCACAATAAACGCTGTGTTGCCTTTAGGCATTGAGCCATATGCAGAGTTTGTAAACTGCAACACAAGGGCAAAACAAACACCGTGGTCACCCTTACTGTAGGCGATCTGTGGCAGTCTCTCCGTGTCCTGTGGTGTGAAGTGAACTAGTGAAAAGTAAGAGAGAGAGGACAAGAGAGAGGCAGGGAGGAGAGGGGAAGAGCTGCTGTGCCTGTGAACTGCTCACCGCTCACGTTGCCTGCCTGCCTCCAGTCCCAGGCAGATTAGTGCTTGCACGAGTAGGCTAAGTCTAAGATGGGCACGGAGGAAGGAATTTCAGATAACTGAAATAAAAGAATACATCTACAATCAACTGGCAGTAAAAATTTGAAGTTGACTGATATTACAAGCTCCCAATAATATGAAAGGAAACAGCCTTGCTGCCTATCACATAATTAATTTATTGGCAACTCCAAAAGGACTTTGCAGCCTGTGTTGACACTTATAAACTGGCAGCGATGTTTGCATTGGACGCATGTCAACTAGTGCCTTATTTGAGCATGTGAGGTGATAATGCTGTGATCATAACATAACAACGGGAGACACCGAAGAATCTGTTGCCCATGTTTGTGCAAAACAGAGAAGGAAGTGTTTGTATTTAAATATGATACAACCTCTCTACTATGACACTCGACACCTGCAGATGACAGTTTTATAGTATCCATCCATTATTGCTGAAAAGCAGATTGTAAAAGGGATTGTTAATTGACAGTGTTTACAGCACAGCGGCTCTAGGGGTCATTCATAAACACTCAGTGAACATGTGAGCCTTCAGGTGGACATGCAATGTGTTTGGGTGGAGTGGGGGCTGGGCCACAAACGGTCTGCATGTAAGCTCAGGAAGAGGTGAGGCTCAGGGCCGCATCTGCTCAGTCTGTCTATAGCTCTGGCATGAGTCAACAAACCGCCAACACGTGCTGCTTGAGGGATTATCAAAACATTTGAGCTAAAACAAAACCCTTGTGCAGCTAAGGGCAACGCGGCAATGGGCCTGCTGCACTTGTGCAGGATTTCCTCACACAGGGCTGAGGTGGTTTAACCACTCAGTGCCATGTCAGGAACTGGATGTTGGAAATTACTCAATTGCATGTGCAGGTTTTAAATAGGACCCAGATTTGTTTAGAATATTCTGGATGTTTAACTGAATTTACATATCATTTGCCATTCTAAACGACCCTCTGCTGGACTCTACTGTACACCAAGTTGTCAGTGTGTTAGCAGCAGTCCAGTTCAAACAGTTGAGGCTTTTCTTTTGCATAAAAATCGTGACTCACGTTCACCGACTGTCGGTGGCGCATGAACACTGGAGACTGAGACTTGGTGCAAGCTCAAGCCCGGGGAGCTTCCCGGTCGGACTGTGTTTGTAAACACAGCTCTGACTTCAGATTTGTTGTATATTTCAACACGAGACTGCGGATTTGGTTCGGCCAGTAACCGTGTCAGGAGTCCATGCATGTGAGGCGGCGGTCAGGTGTCGTGCTGTTAGCTGGCGCTGGGCACGGTGCCAGGGGAGCGAGGCTATTATTGGAGCGGAGGAGGCAGCAGACCCCGCAGACACGTGAGGCCGTGTCTCAGCTCATCCACAACGCATGACTAGATGGGCGAGAGAGAGAGGGAGAGAGAGAGAGGGAGAGAGGGGGCGTTACTTCAGAAACAACCACAGCCGAGCGACATGAAACATGTCACATATTTACACCGTCCCTGCATTAATACTGCATTAGCATGAGGCAGGAATTATTTACAAAAAGCCGCACGCGCATCCAGGGAAAGCGTGCCTGCTTTGTTGCTGTGCTACCAGCAGTATTTTTAGCGCCCACTTTATCCGCTTGAGCGCACCATTACGCCTATTACGCTCAGGATGAGGCAACGACGCTGCAAATTCTCAGAGCTGCTCTCTGCTGCCCAGAGGTTGTGCAACATTACATCACACCACATCCAGAGTTGTAGAGTAACGGTTTCTAAGGAAATATAGATGGCCGAGTTAAATATATGATACATTTTAAAACTCATTTAAGTCAACAACCTAGACTATGTATGGCACATAAAATATTTTTTTTAATTAGGAGCTTGGACTCATTTAAATCACCTAATCACCTAATGTTCAGGTCAGAGGTCTCATGTCTTCCTTTTTCTCTTCCCTGCAGGTGGTGGAGTCATCCTCTATGCAGGCTCCTCTGGCAGTGCCAGCCCGAGCCCTGGCAGCCCCTCCAGCGGGTACCAGACACAGTCACCTTCTTCACACTCGCAGCCCTCATCTCCAGAGGAGGTTACCTTCACAGAGATTGGGGCACTGAAACAGAGGGCAGCTGGGTGCACCACCCCATCCTCCAAACTGGTGTTCCAGTTCCCGGAGGTCTACAGTGCTCCCTCAGTGGTAGCAGCTCCACAGCATACCTATGCACATCCCATCGCGGGAAAGAGGCCATGTGGGTTCCAAGGGACTTTCACAAGTAAGTGTTTCCTCACTAGAGATATTATGCATCAAGATTTATATGATTTGTATGTTTTTGTATCTTAACTAACTTTGTTTGCCCTTCTTCAGAGACAGGTGGAATGGTCCTGCTTTGCAAAGTCTGTGGGGACATTGCATCTGGTTTCCACTATGGCGTGCATGCATGTGAGGGTTGCAAGGTAAGCCCCTGATTTAAAAAAAAAATCAGGTCAACGATCATCAGTGTGGAATGATTCAACAATGTGTTGATTTTGGTGTACCAGTTTCACATGATTTGTTTTTTTGTTGTTCGTTGTTTCAGGGTTTTTTCCGCCGCAGCATCCAGCAGAACATCAACTACAAGATGTGTGTGAAGAACGAGAACTGTCTGATCATGCGCATGAACCGTAACCGGTGCCAGCACTGCCGCTTCAAGAAATGCCTCTCAGTTGGCATGTCAAGAGATGGTGAGACATCCTGACACATTTTTAGTGTGTGAGAGAGAGAGAGAGAGAGAGAGAGAGGGAGTGTGAGTGTGAGAGAGAGACCCCTCGTGCAGTTCTTCCAGAACGCCACAGTGCTCTGATTAGCCAAAGCAGCAGGGAAATGGGCAGCCTGGAAGAGCTCTGATATGTAGGTCTGTGTGAAAAATGTAATGCGGAAAGTATTTTGAGGTTATCGTGCCAGTAGCTCAGTCACTCACTTTATCAGCAGACCTGCACCTGCCTTGCCCTTCTACTGTGTCACCCCACCACCAAAGATTACCATCTGGCCTTGGACCACTCTCTTAAGTTTTCAAGTGTCTTTCTCCTGCCCTTTGCAGCATCCTCCCACAATACTGTTACCTTTGTGCTCTTGTTCAGCTCAGCCCCTCCCCCTTCCATGTACCCACCATGTTCCCTCAGCTCTCTTACATCTCCCCCTTAGACAATGATTTATGAGAAGAGGAGCCTTGAAGTCCCTGAAGCTATCTATCATCTGGAAAACTGCAGCAAACACAAGAATTATTTTAGGAAATTGGAACAGGGTCAACTTGATTACCTTGTATATGCCCATAGAACGTCTTACTGCAATTAATGAGGGATAGGGCAACAATTAAGCAAGGGATGCAGAAAACAGCCAGTCGCTGTGACAGAATTCATCAGGCGTGACATTCTCATCACCCAGTTTTAGCTCTGATAGCTGAGTGTTGATTGATCACCTATCATTGCAGATTAAGAAATACAGCTGGGCTGACCTAGAAAAACAATACAGAATTGAGCCTATAGTGCACTCATACATCATGACCTACTTGGTGTAGTTTGCCTGTCTTCTTCCTCTCAGTATGGTTTCTGCTTATCTCCACCCTCCAGTACCCTGCATTGCCTAATCTAGTAAAGAGGTTAGTGTTATTTCTGCATGTGCTTGACACTTCTGGTGCACAGAGAAAATAGGGTGGCAACGTGCGCCTCAATATGAGAACAAACAGTCAGGCCGACCCTCTTAGAGGAGATTTTCGAAAGCGTTAAGGACCACAACCTAGAAACCCCTTTTTGCTCTGTTTCAACTATTACGAAAACAGGAAAACCGCATGCAACTGCCTGCAGCCCACAATAAATAGTACACCCTGATTTCACACCAGGCAGCTGTGTGACTTTGGCTCTGCAATATGGGCAAATATTGAAGTCCGTTGGCATGATGGCATACTTTTCTTCCTCTATCCAGAGCATCTTTTTTTTTTTTTACAGCAACAGCTCCCTTCTCTGCATTTGATTCTTCTTTTAACCACAATGAAAGGGATTAATCTGAAGGCACATCACTGGCCCCGTCCTCATCAAAAGGCCTTGCAGGCAATGAGCAGATTACTGTATATTTGGTAAACATAGGAATATCCACTGTGCATATTAATTAATGGACTAATCACCTCAGTTGAACATGATGTCATTGTTTTTTATGTAAATTGCTATGCTGCGATGTTTTCACCTTTCAAATATTATAACTGCTTCAATTTTTTTCTGCTACACTTTAAAAAACTCCAGGTGCCAAACACTTGCAAAAGTCTGTTCAACTTTTCTACCTTATTTAACTCCAACTTGCATATGCACACGCACACACCACCCACACATGCAGACACACACTCTCGCTTTCCATGCATCACCGTCTCTCACATCAATCCCTTTCATGTTCACACTACTGTCTTCTCAAGTCATTTTGGCGCTTTGAGCCCACCTCTCTCATCCTTTTCCCTCTCACGATCTCAGTGCCAGTGACATCACGCTCACGTTGCCCCACTGCCCTACTTACAACTGGAGGGAGGGAGCGGGAGAGGAAGGAGACAGGGGTGGATAGAGGAGAGGAGAGGAGAGGATGAGGCAGATGGTAGCAGGGGTCTATAAATAGCCTCTCCAGCTGATGGTTACTGTGGGAAGGGGGATGGGGATATGGGTGAGAAGAGGGAAGTTTTCATCTCACAACTTCTCCTTGAAATTGTTCAGTTCTTGAGCATTTGATGTGCGTGTGTGTGAATGATCCCATTTGAGAGAACATTCTGTCCAAGCAAAAATCAACCAAATGAGAATAAACATTTTTTTAAAGTAGACGAAATGGAGCACATAACACCCCAGTGTGAATGTTTGCATAGTAAAAATTACTTAATGCTATTTTGTCCTCTTCTCTAGCTGTGCGTTTTGGCCGCATCCCCAAGAGAGAGAAGCAGCGACTTTTGGATGAGATGCAGAGCTACATGAACAGCCTGAACGAGTCGGCTGCCATGGACATGGACTCTTCTTCAGTGAGGGATGTTCCCACCAGCCCAGAGGATGGCACCTCAAAAGAGGCCATTGGGGCCATCTCAAGAGCCTACCGTGATATTTTCACCAGCAGCAGCAATGGCAGCGGCCAAGACAGACCACCCAAGAGGGCAAACATCACCACTACCACCACCAACAACAACAACACTTCTCCCTTCTCTCAGGATGGCAGTTTTCCCCAAGTCTCCTCTCACCCCACCTCTGCCCAGAGTTATCAGTCCTGCCCTGTTGCGTCTGCCACTCGATGCCCAGTTGCCCCCAATGAAAACCAACATACATTCCACAATGTGGACAACAACCGCTATACCTACTTAGTTTCAGCTAATCAGAATCAGGATCAGTCTAACAGCACAACACCTCAAGGGGGCATCTCTGCCAATCACAACTGTCTTCGCAATGCAGGAAGTACCCCAAATCAGCCCTCCTGCCCGTGGAAATTAGCTCCAGGAGCAAAAGTGCTGGTAAGTTCAGTGAGCATACTAAATCATATCAATACTCCTGTGATATACACTAACCCTGTGATATATATATTCTCTGACTGACAATTTATGATTCTTTTTGTCTTTCTCTAAGGCTTGTCCTCTCAATGCGTGGCCTGTATCAGGGGCAGAGCGCACAAGTCAGGAGATATGGGAATCCTTTTCTCAGTGTTTCACACCTGCTGTGAAGGAAGTGGTGGAATTTGCCAAGGGCATCCCAGGGTTCCAAGAGCTTAATCAGCAAGACCAGGTCATGCTGCTCAAATCAGGCACCTTCCAGGTTAGGACACACATTTCAAGCAACTGATCTTTCAAATCTAAAATATGTGACTTTTTTTGTTTCAGGCTAATCTTTGTGTTCTTTGTGTGTGTTTAGGTTTTGATGGTCAGGTTCTGCACCTTGTTCAATGCTGAAGAGCGTTCAGTGACCTTCCTGAATGGCCAAACCTACCCCCTGTCCACCCTGAGGGTCTTGGGCATGGGCTCTCTGCTGGACGCAATGTTTGAGTTCAGTGAGAAGTTGGGCTCCCTGGGTCTAGAGCCGGATGAGATGGCCCTCTTTATGGCAGTAGTGCTTGTCTCTGCAGGTGAGAGAGGGATTTTATTTACTTCATTAGTGATAAAACAGTGCCAAAAGATTTTGTTAATGAGCTGATAGTTCCTGTGTCTGCCAACACACTCTCAATGGCATTCTCTGTGCTCCACAGACCGTTCCGGCATCTCGGACATGCGCGCCGTGGAGCAGCTACAGGAGGGTCTGATCCGCGCCCTCCGGTCTCTGATCACTCGCCGTCGCCCAGATGACTCCTCCCTCTTCCCCAAGCTCCTCCTGCGCCTGCCAGACCTGCGCACCCTCAACAATCTGCACTCCGACAAACTGTTGGCCTTTCGCATCGACCCATGAGCGGGCTGCCTGGTCACACAAACACAGAAATGTACAATACACCACATACACACCCACACATATACACAGATACTATCTTCCAAGGACAGGACTTCCTTGAAAATTGAGGAACAAGGAATTGTGCAATTTGAGGGTTTTTCAAAAAGATACATGAGTGCAATAGCGAACACATTTTCAATTTGTTATTGCTCTTCATGTAGTGTTTTGTGACATAAACATACAGATACAAAACTCATGTATACACATAAACCTCAACACCTCTTAAGAGACAATGTTCCAGTAAAGAAAATAAATTATTGTGTAGAGTTACTATTACCCTTTTGGACAAATCATTTTCTCATTTTATCCAGTGTACTTAAGACTAAGCCAGTTCACTTCTGTTTATTCCTTAAGTCGTACAGTATCTACAGGCCATCACTAAGCAGCAGCTGAGACAGATATCATAGATCCAAACAGTTATTACTTAGGGACCATTAGTGATGATTGACTTTGTGTCAGTGTGTGTTTAAGAAAGGGAATCTGTATATAATACATAGTGAAATCTGAAATATTAAGGTAATTGTGTATAACTGTTTCACCAACATACCATCTGCATTAGTACTGGAATGAGACCACCGTTTTAATGTGTCACTTGTACACAATAGGATGCATTCAGTCTCTTACTGTTTTTCACCGATCTTCCAGAAACCATGTGGCGCGCCTTGGGTTTAAATATGCCAGCTTCATAAATCAATGGCATTTTAAGTAATTTCACAAAAACATTGTATTTGTGTCACTATATCTTATCACGTCTGGACCGATGAAGACGCTCCATGCATGTTGGGTTTTGTAGTTCCTCTGTTTATTTTTTTTGTGGCTGTAAATATTGTTATCCCAATGTCTTTGTATCAATGACTGAACTGACGAGGTGGATCGGACAGATGAGTTCGGTGTAAAGAAGAATGTACTGATCTTCATGTACTAGGTGGGGGTTTGGCCGTGCCAATGGGGGCTTTGCACAGGAGAATATTTCGTTGGGATTCTCAGACGACTTAGACACACTTCCTGCTATCAGATGATGTCACCAACCAGCATAATCCCTGAAATCACCAGCACTCTTTCCACATGCGCCCTTCTTCTGCCCCCAATGTTTGTCATACAAACACAAGAGATATTTTTTGGGTGAGAGATCTTCTTTGATTGGTCCTCTCACTGTTTGCTTGTTTGATTGTGGCTGATTGAGGACATCTTGTACATTTTGTAAATCTTTATTCCTAAATAGAAATGATATAATGATATAAAGTTCAAATTATGTATGATCTCTGCTTTCGTGTCGTTCTTTGTTCATTCATTAAAGGAGAAGTGCTGAGAAGTTGAAACCGTCTGGATCTCCAAAATGAGTTAATACTATGAGTGACAACTAAAGGTGTACATTAGCACATCCGAATCAAGTGTGATGTAAATCGTCATGATGTAACACGTGTATACGTTGTGTGATATTTAGGTATGCATGCCATTTAGACAGGTCATTGCCTTTATAGTTCATTTTCACTGCATCATCCTTTACAAACACTAAGGGAGTCTGTGCCCATCAGAACACATGGACAAAATACAAACCACTTTCCAGGAACTACTTACTTCAAATACTGCACTTTTGAATAAAAATATATACACACAATGCAACCTCGGAGGAAGTTGGAACATGGGATGTGTGGAAACTCCTTTTCGACTTGCTGAAAAGCAAAAAGCAAAGTAGGGACGCCATCTTGTGGAGAAATAACGGAATCTTCATACCGGAAGTGGACCGTGTGTTTGCAAGTAAAGGGCCACTTGCTTACATTTCACTCGTCCCTGAGTTGTGTGTAATGCTGCCAATTTTGTATGTCGTGTAACTAACATGGGACCGCTGTCGTACGGCACGGTAAGACATATATCACGCCGTTTTATGCCATATAAGACCGGAGATAGACATAGGTTACAACGTGAAGTAGTAGTAGTTAGCTTGAAGGCTAACGTTAGCTAAATAACAGCAGCGTGGAGGTAAATTTCAGCGCTAAGTACATTAAAATAAATTGAGCTTTCCGTCATTGTTGTGACAAGCCAAATCTATACATCTGCTCCTGTTTTTAGTTGAATAACTCAATCCCTAGACGTCAAAGCGTATCAGTCAGGTTAGGGGCGAACAAACATGACGTGTTTAGTTCCGTGTCGACGTCGTAAACACTCCCTCTCTCTCTTTTTGCCTCGTCCTTTCACAGGTGTTGAGAAACAGAAAGAAAAGAGTCTCCCCGGCCCCTCAGCTTTGACCTCCGGTGGGAGCAGTGTGTCGCACCATGTTGGTGACAGCGTACCTCGCCATCATTGTCCTGCTCGCCCTGTGTGTTGGCCTGGAGCTCGCAGCGCGCCGGCTGACCCCCCCTCAGTCTGCCCCCTCCGCTGTGGCCAACCCGGCTTTCCGCCGCTTCCAGAGCATCTTCCTCCGGGCATACCTGTTGGCCTTGTGGGCAGACTGGCTCCAGGGCCCTTACCTCTACAAACTGTACCGCCACTACAGCTTCCTGGAATCCCAAATAGCCATCTTGTATGTGTGCGGCCTGGCCTCCTGTGTTCTGTTTGCTCCCATTTCAGGCTGGCTCCCTCAGGTCTTGGGCCGCAGACAGACGTGTCTTCTCTTCTGCCTGTCCTACTCGGCATGTTGTCTCACCAAGCTGTCCAGGGACTACTTTGTTTTGATTGTGGGCCGAATCCTGGGAGGGCTGTCCACGTCCCTGCTCACCAACACGTTTGAAGCCTGGTACGTGCACCGCCATGTGGACGTCCACGATTTCCCCAAGGAGTGGATCCCCAGCACCTTCACCAAAGCTGCCACCTGGAACCATGGCCTCGCTGTGGGGGCAGGGCTGGTGGCCAACCTGCTGGCCGAGTGGCTCCACCTGGGGCCCGTGGCTCCCTTTCTCTTAGCTGTCCCCTGCCTGGTCTGCTGTGGCTGGGTGGTGCTGACAGACTGGGGCAGGGAAGAGGCAGAAGACCGTCCTGAAGCAGACAAACAAACACTGCTTCTTGGCACACCTAGTGGAGGCGCGACCCGTTTGTCTGCAAGGGCCCGGTTCTCACGCAGCTGCCATGATGGGCTGCGCTGCTTACTGTCAGACAGGAGGGTGATGCTCTTGGGTGGAGTGCAGGCTCTGTTTGAAAGTGTCCTCTATATTTTTGTTTTCCTGTGGACCCCAGTGTTAGACCCTCATGGGCCTCCTTTGGGGATAGTGTTCTCCTGCCTGATGGCTGCCAGCATGGCCGGCTCCTTACTGTACCGCCTGGCCACCTCCGTGCGGTACCGTCTGCAGCCCGGCCATGTTCTCTGCGTGGCTGTGCTGATGGCCTTCTTCTCCTTCTTCATGCTGACCTTCTCCACCGCCCCAGGCCAGCCAAGACCACATGAATCCTTCCTGGCCTTCCTGCTGCTGGAGCTGGCCTGTGGACTCTACTTCCCATCAGTCAGCTTTCTACAGGGAAGGGTGATCCCGGAGGAGAAGCGGGCCGGAGTGCTCGCCTGGTTCCGACTGCCTCTGCATTTGCTGGCCTGCTTCGGGCTGTTGGCGCTCCACGGGGAGGTGTCGGGAACAGGCGGAGGGGAGGGTGGCAGCGGCACCAGACACATGTTTGGAGGCTGTGCAGTCATGATGCTGGCAGCTTTGATGGCTGTGGTCAGTCTGTTCACCCTGGGCAGAAATGACACAGACCTGAAACTGGAGGGGACCAGAGGGGAGGGGGAGATGTTCTGAGGAGATGGACCACATGTCCAGTTATGCGTGACTGGTTTCAATTATATTACGCCACTTATGTGTGTCTGAAAGTAGAAACTTCCTGTGTTCCACTGGAGTAGTTGTAAGTCTACAGTTTGCCAAATGTATCAGCAAAGGAAGTCTCAGTTTGAAAGTAAATTTTAAATGAATTATTTTAAAATTTAATTTCTGTTTCTATGTTTGCCTTGTTGCTTCTCTGTTATTGGGATTTTTTGGGAGGCAGACTACTCATCCTATCTGTCTATGGATGCTTTGGCCATATCTGCCTTTGCTTTTCAAGCAAATCTGCTGTCAGTCATGTTAAAAAATCCTGTATCATTGAATTAACTAAACCAGGTGACATGTTTTTATTTCACTGTGTCCAACTCAGAGATGAAGTGAAGTGTTTGACCGAATGTAAGGGTAATTTCACCTGCTTAAAAAGACATGACAAGATGTGATCATGATGAGGCATGTCGACCAGTACCTGAATGTCATTTCTTATAATACTTCAGTCACAGTACTTTGATTTCTTTGTTGTACATTGTTTTACTGAAAAGAAGCAACCAAATAGGTCAGTTTAACGTTCAACAGTTTTTCTGCACTGTCTACAGGATGTTTTCTCTGTATTGACTTTACATTCCTTTTTTTTTTTTTTTTTTTACACTTTTAAATAAAAGTGTACATATGAACAAATATGAACATTTATTTGTGTCATATTACCAGGATTTTGATTTAGCTGTATATTGTTTTTTTTATTTTTGACATGTATTAAGATGAAAAGGTTGCGGTATCAAATATTTTAAATACCTTTTTTTTTTTAAATGGCAAATGTTTTCCCAGTAAAGTTTACCCAAGAATGACGTCTCATCCTGCACCCATCATTTATTAAATACAACAAACCAATGAAATCTGGAAATAATACAGTGAAGTTACAGTTTTAAATTGTCCACCTTTACAGGCCACGTGTGTTTCAGGCCATTCAAATGCAAGTTAGATCAAGAGAAAACATTTTGATTTAGCATTGTAAATCTGGAAATTTCCCACAGTCTTTGCTGCAGAACATATTTCCAGATTTCTCTGGACTTCTCTCTCCTCGCGGCATATCACGATGGCAGCATCCCGCCCCCCCCTCCATTCCCCGCTGCAGTGGTACAGCCCCAGCCGCTGTCTATGGAGCAGCTTCACCTGGATGCTGCTAGAACATCCCTCCGTGGGTGAGGGAGGGGGGGAGTGAGGAGGGAAGGGGAGGGGGCATCCGCACGAGTCTCACCCCGCGTTGTTTTGGGATTACATCACAGCGTCGTCAGAAGGGTGTTCAGTCTGAGCAGAGACCGAGGAGGCAGCGCCGTCAGTCCGAGGCCGGTCCCTCGTTTCTTTCGCAGGTTAAGCCCGATTCCGCATCAAGAGGACGGACAGCGGCGCCGCTTTGACCCCGCTGCAGGCATCATGACACAGGGCAAGGTACGACCCTCCCTTCCTGTCTATACGTGTATATACGACAATCAGGCACAGGTCTGTATTTGTGTTTTTCTGCATGAGGCCTATCATGTAACAGATCACATGTGCTCTGTCTCTTTAGCCTCACTGCCGTCAAATGGTCGTTTTCAATGCAGGCTGTTTACCACCATATTTAGCCATTATACTGAATGACTCGGGCAGTAGACTTTAATGACTGTGGATTTGTGTCCTGCAGGGTAGTAGAATATCGTGTATCCACAAAACAACGCAGGGCTGACAGGCTGTCACATAAAGTAGTTCATCAGTGGTAGGCTGTGTTACTGCCGTGTTTCAGGCATGCTGATGTGATGTGTCTGGGTGTGTGGGGTGGTCTGAGCCCCTGAGTGCAACCTCAGTTTATGTGAATGAAATGCGTCACTGGTTATCTTACCGTGCTGCGTCACCATGACAACACATATCTGGCTGAAGCTCTGGTGAAGCTACATAACAGCGAAGCCCCTTGTCATCCTTCACCCAAATGGTGGCAGATGATATCTTAACTGTCTTCAGCGTTCATTCATAACAAAATGGCCATTGACTGCGATTCTGAACACTGTTAGAGGGTTTAGAGTTCCTTTTTTTTACGCAGCCCATCAGTTGTTCCCTACTGTAAGGTGAGGCGTTTGATGTGCCTGCTGACACGTAAATTATTGAAAGCACTTGATGTGTCAGTGGAGGCTATCACTGCCACGAGTCGAAGTTTGAGCTCAAGTAAAAACGCCATCAGCTGTCAGTTCAAGTGGCAGAAAGCAGTGACCATTTCAGATGAGGTGGAGGTGCTGGAGATGTTTGACTGCGAGCTGTGAGCCTAAAGGTTCGTTTATTGATGACTAGTTGAAGTGTCAGCCATTTAAACGGTTTAAGTGTATGCAGGGAACAAAGTTGAACTGGAGAGGAAGAGTTGAGTCTGTCAGTGAATGCAGTTGATGAAGAAATTAAAATACTTTTTAATATTGAGTCAGTGTAAACTATGATGGTATTACAGCTAAATGTGTGGCTACAGTGAAAACATAAATCATTGGGACAATTATGAAAACAATTCATCCTTGTAGGGTTCAATTCCAGTAAAGCCTTTCAAAGAATAAATGCTTTTTCTGTGACAGTTTATGCAGTTTACTTCAGTAACAGCATAAACAGTAATAAAACATCTGCAAATCTGTCAGGTTCTTTCAATTTTCTGAGACTGAAAAGCTCCTGCAATAGGGCTCCCTTATAATCATCCATAACAGTATAAATACTATAGATTTTGTTTTATATATATTTTCAGGGACATGTGTATGTCTGTGTTATATCACACTTGTCAACTAGTTACTTTACCATAGTATCTGAAAAAATTAAAACTTAAGACTGAAAATGTAAATCTTTTTCTTAAGATGTTGATTTACTTTCATCTGAAAGATAACAAATTGTTCATCTTTTGTGCTGCCAGCTATTACTTGCAAACAAAAACACTGATGGCTCCACCAGTGGACAAACTTTAGTGTCACCAGCTCCTCCCAGCTATGAGGAAGCTACTGCGGGTATGACAAGACCTTATTCCTCTACATTTAATCATAAATTTATCTTTAATAAACACATTTGACAATGTTTACCATGGGATACTGTGGTTGTGAAGGGATTACAGAAGTATATGTACGTCACCAAAAAGTCTTCAATAAATGTGCTCTCTAGGGACCAGCAGTCCTTGCTACAATGATGTCGAGATGCTCACAGAGTTCACCTGGGATGATCGTAACATCAGGAGGGTCTTCATCCGTAAGGTATCAAAAGCTCTATTATTACACTGATTTCTATATTAGCTCTGTTGTGAATGCTGTGTGTCATTAAAGACTTGCCTGAAAGAAGCATGTTAAACTTTATAGGCCTGCCCAACACATATGAGCACATGTACAATTCTGCTTTTTTCGTGCTAACTTGCTTCCGATTTCAGGTGTACGCCATCTTGATGATCCAGCTTCTGGTCACTCTGGCTATTGTGGCTCTTTTCACATTCTGGTGAGTGATCAGCCTTTCTCAGTTTTCTCTTTAATGTAAACCTGATAACATGCACTGACACATGTACTTACTCAAGACTATGATTCTTTTAGTGACCCTGTAAAGGATTACATCCAGACCAATCCTGGGTGGTACTGGGCCTCTTAGTAAGTAACATGTTTAGTCAATTTCAAGTCTGTAATACACCATGTCATTTCTGTCGAACTCAATATCTAACTGTTATTCTGTTATTTAACAGTGCTGTGTTTTTCGTCACATATCTGACCCTCTCTTGCTGCTCTGCACCAAGGTAAGTTCAATGATCTCTAAATGAAATCACCATTAAATAAAGCAAAAAATAAATAATCCACAGTACTGAAACTCCAATCTTTTACGCATTCCAAAAGGAGGCAATTTCCATGGAATCTAATTCTGCTTGCCATCTTTGTAAGTACAATGCATATCCTACTATGTTGGAGTAAGATTTAAATTAGCAAATGATGCATTTTTAGATTTAATACCAGTCTGTAGGATTAAGAGAGATCTGTTGGCTTGAAATGGAATATGATCATAATAATGATGTTTTCATTAGTGTATAATCACGTGAAACTAAGAACTGTGTTTTTGACCTGATGACTTATAATCATTTTCTGAAGTTAATGCTTTCCATTCAGGACTTGTTCTGAGAGACTTTAATAAATGCTTGCATTTTCACATGACTCTCATCTGTCCTATCACAGACCCTCTCACTCTCTTATATGACAGGGATGTTGTCCAGGTAAACCTTTATGTTTTCTAATAATAATAAGGGGGTATATGTTTTCTTTTACAATATGTGGGGCTTTGTGTTACCAGTGATGTATAAAATTATACTGTGTATTCTGTTTTAAATTGCTTGAAAGATTTCCATTAAGTTTCGGATATTTCTCGCTTTAATAGCTTCTACAACACAAAGTCAGTGGTGATGTGTCTGGGCATCACAGCAGCAGTCTGTCTCCTGGTTACGGTTTTCAGCTTCCAAACTAAGGTGAGGAAAAATGACATTTTTCTTATATGTACTTTAAAATCCTTCAGGTGTGTCATCTTTTCACACTGTTGGATGAATAAACTCATTTTCTTATTTCTTGCGCTTTCTCCCTCTAGTTTGATGTGACCTCATACCAAGGCGTGCTCTTTGTCTTCTGCATGGTCATGTTCATCTCCGGACTGGTGCTGGCACTCGTCCTTCCCTTTCAATATGTACGTATGACTAATAAAATCACACAGTTATTCCAGATGTGTGTCATGTAAGATTAGAATGTGGTGGATTTTCAAATTATTAGACATAAGTGAACCAAATAATGGATAGCACTGTAGTTATATCTAACCAAGTCATTTTTGCCATTTAGGTACCATGGTTGGACGCCACCTACGCTGCTTTGGGCGCCATACTGTTTACTATGGTAAGAATACAGACACTGTCAAGCCATTATTGATATAAATGACCATTAATACTCAGTGCTATCAGAATCACAACAAACAAAAAGATGTCTTACTTGCTGTTTCACATTCCATTGCAGTTTTTGGCATTTGACACCCAGCTCTTAATGGGGAACAAGCGCTACACCATGAGTCCAGAAGAGTACGTGTTTGCCACTCTTAACATCTACCTAGACATCATCTACATCTTCTCCTTCTTCCTTCAAATCTTTGGAACAAAACGAGAGTGAAACACCACCTACATATCTTATATACAGACATGCACCAGTATAGGAATTTATGCAGACATGATAAGAGTCTTTCAAAATTTTGGTGATTGTGATGCTTTATTTTTTGCCTGATACCGGTAAGGAAACTTTGTGATTCTCCTGTACAGCTGTACATGTACATATCAGTATTTACATCCAAAATGTCGATAAGCTTTCCCTAACCTCCAGCATGTTGTGAACCCACACCACATTATGTGGTTAGCTTATAAACCTTACCAGCCAGAAACCATGATCCGTGATCTTCCTCCAGAAAACGTACTGTAGATAAAAGCTACTGTGAGTGTTCGTCTGAAACTCTCTATATCCATGCCTGCCTAGATGTCAGAAATCTCCTGAAAACAATAGATGTCAGTGCTCTTTAAGAGATATTTGATATAACACATTGTGCATGACAATGAGGTACAGTCATCCCATCATTAGATAATTGCTGTGGATGTTGATTTCGCGACCAAAAGCACAAGTGTTACTTTAAAAACTTTTCAGCACCTTCAAAACTTTTCTTATTTTCAATCATATCAAATGTTGTATCAATACTGTGAACTATGAAAAACCCCTTCACTGACTTTAACAGATAGAGGGTAGGTTTTTCTGGCTTTTGAATAACAATCTCAAAATGCTATTTATTGGATTTGGGATGATGTTTCTACATGCCTTGATTTCTTACTCATATTCACTTGTAGGACATGGTCTACATGTTGATTTTTGCTCTGAGGCTGCTATTCATCACCTACACATTTCTTCAGGGTGTTATTAGTGAAGTAATGTCATTACTCTAATATGTGTGTTTGAGCCTGAAATCTTTTGAATGAAGATTAAGAATCATATTTACTATGGAATTGTGAACAAATCCTGATTTCTGGTCTTAATATTCTCAAACTTATTTAGTTGGTTTGACGTGGTGACACATGATGATTAAATATAAAAATGAGTGCCATACATGAATGGATTTACTGAAACTTTTAACAAGGCCTGTGTTTGTTGAGGGGCTTGAAAGCTATTTTTCATGACATTTGAAGTTTATTTTTTTATGACAGAGTGATATATTTTAGAAAGTATATGATATAAAATTGAGAGTCTGAAGCTTGAAATGAATTTCTAAAGTGGCCTTGGATTTATTTTTATTTGATGATTCTGATGTGGTACATTGTTTGAAGATTACTCTGCATTTCACCGTAGCATTAGTGTTACTGTATTGATTTATTAAATGGTGAATCTGTATGAATGCCCTCTAACTTAATAAAAATGTAAAAAAATGCTCCAATACCTCTATATGACCTTTATTTGAAGTCTATGCCACACTTACCCTTGAAAATCACAGGATTAAAAAAGGTAGGAAAATGTTCTGTGAGAACATAGAACTGATCTGCTGATACATTTGCATTAGAAGAATGCCACGTGGAGCCATAGTTCTATTTTTGAAGTATTTCACAGAAACAAGTGATAATATTGACGGTTAGTTCTGTAGATGTCTACAGATTTTTAACACAAAATTGCAAACTGTAAATTTATCTCACATAATGACAAAGTTTTAAAATTAGTTTTCATTGCAACTATGTAAGCCTATGCAAATTACTCCATGGCCTGCATTGTAGCTTTGCGTTTTTGTATTCTGATGCACAGATGACACAACAATTGCCCTCAAGGAGCTGAACTAATAAAAAATAAAAAGACTTTCTCACTCATCCTCCAGTATGCAGCCTTGTAGCTTTAAGTGGAGAAATCATAGATTGTCTGTCAATTTAAATACTTAATTATTAAAGATAAATACAGAAACTCTGACTTTAACTGACTTTGTGGCTTCATGTGCTTAACATATGGACAGGCTCCCTATAACGTTTTCACACAGAAAATGTTCACAAAATCAGAAAAAACGAGCTCGATTATGCCTCCACATGTGATCGAGTCGGTGCGTGAGAGCGACAGACACACAGGTCGTGAAACAGACGGGCAGAGTCGACTGCAGCGTGTGTATGTATTGTCTACATGTGAGGCGTTTGAACAAGTCAACGCCGCCGGTGTGACGTGCTATTAAATGGCCTCCTCCGGCCTGAGCTCGGCCAGTAGGTGTCGACTTTACGCGATCTCGAGGCCTCCAGCCGTCCAATCACAGTGAGCGATGGTGGAACGTCCCGTTCAGCCATGTTGTGGTTTTGAATGAGGAAGAAGCGGGAGATAATATTCTTCAACGAGTTTATATGCCATTTAAAGTCACGTTGGCGGAATGTAAATGAGTTCGGGCGCGACTCAGAATGATCGCCGTTTTATTGAACGCGTTGGCCGCGACTTATCGCATCCCTGTCGGAATTTAAACACACTTCAACAAATTAGCCGTGCGGCTAACAACGCTGGCTAGCACGGCGGTTAGCATAGCGTGCTAGCTGGGCGACGGGCTCCGGCTAAATCTCGGCTAACCAACTAACGGTCAGCTCGTTTCGGGGGAAAGAAAAATGATATTTGTAAGGAGTGTTAGCCCGTGAAACAGCCTCAGCTAACCTGCCTCAGTCGAATGACGCGCGTTGGCTTTGTTTGACAGCTGGACTGAAAGCAGCTACAGTGACTTGTCTCCGAACCAGCGGCTTTATTTCGAAAAAAACTTTTTGAGCCATGTTGAATAAAATCTACGAATGGATAGAAACAAGCTTCGCCAATCTTCGCAACGGTGTGCCGGCTGCGGAGCACTCAGATGAGCAGCGGGCACCGGGAGACGGTCCGGTGAGGAGGAAAAGACCGATTGAATGGTATGAGCTGCCACAGTCCCGTGTGTCATCAAGAGTCAGTGGGTTTAAAAAGACACGGGGTTAAACCGATTCCAAAGTTTATCTCAAGTTAGTCCGTGTATGAACCGTGTTTGCAGGTCCGCCATCCATTGCCTCGCTTGTCATTTAGCGCTTTAAATATTTGTTATGATCTGTGGGAGTCGGTTTATGTACACTTTGTGGGATTGGATGAAGGTGTTATTAACTGTGGGGGTTTTTTTCTCCTTTAAGTTTGGAAGATGGACATAATCTCGATCAGGATGGCATAATGATAAAGAAATCACGAATGGGTAATTAAATCTCACTTTATCACATGTAGTGTGAGTCTGTAGTTGTATTAGTGTTTCCCTACTTACAGTCTTTCACATCTTTCACATTTCCAAAGGAGATCTTATTGACACAGTCAAGATCGCAGCTGAGGGGGTCAAGAGTCACAGCTCCAGTGTGGCTACATGGATGAAGAACAATGTGAGCCCTACTTTGAGAAATATACTGCCTGCCTCCCCCGGTCCTCCACCTAGTGAGCCGCAGCCCTCAACATCAGCAGCAGCCTGGGCAGGGAGACCGGTAAGGACCAGAGCTTTGTGGATGTAGTTTAAATGGACTTTTCGCAACATCTTTTATTAACTTTATTTAAAAAGTAACATGAATCTGTTTGGTTTCAGATTCATGAAAGGAACTCTCTGGATGAGACGTTTGCTGCTCCGTCAACAACGTTTGAGTGGAAAACATCTAAATCAGGTTAGATGACATGCAGCATCTTTGTCTCAAAATTGCAGGTGTTTGTTGAGGCTTTAAGGTCTTGAGAGGTAAGCAAATTAATGTACTGTTCGTTTTTTTCCCCCTACAACTCTAGAATGCGTACGTCATGAGAAGTCCATTATAGGATCAAAAGTTTGTAGGCGACAAGTGTGCATGAGTCCTACACATCGTGAAGTGCCAAAAACAAACGGGCACACTGTCAATT
Source organism: Terapon puta (assembly GCA_028564955.1). Lineage (NCBI taxonomy): Eukaryota > Metazoa > Chordata > Actinopteri > Centrarchiformes > Terapontidae > Terapon > Terapon puta. The sequence continues at coordinate 11,346,138 of JAOXYL010000050.1, read as the reverse complement.
TGCGACCTTCCATCATCCCTGAATTGCACCCCTCTCCACGGTTAGGCAGACCCTTAAACCTCCGACCCCATGGAGCACCAAGGTAGGAAGCGAAAAAAAGTCCTGCTTTTGTTGTTTTTGTTTTTTTTTAAAATGACTTATCATTATACTATTGTCTGTTTATCATGTTTGATCAACTTGCTGACTTGTGTGTCTGTAGTTTTTGTAGTGGAGCGGCAACCAGCTCTGGCACCACCATGTATGAGAAGACCTTTCCCATCAAAGTGGTGCAGAGCCCAACACACAGCACCTCATCGGGCCGTGTACACAAAGTCAGGCCCCGCTGCACTGCACAGGAGGTCAGGACCACGAGGCACCGTGATCCCTTCTAAGTCAGTTGTTGCATTTTTTTTGTTAACTTCATGGTTCTCTTCTTTGTTGGTCCAGTCTGTTCGTGAAGAGGAGAAGGAGGTCTACAGGCAGCTTCTGACCATGGTCTCCGGTGGTCAATCCTCTTTCCTTCACAATGGCAGCTCACACGGCATTGTGAGGTCACACAGAGATTTGTACGTATCTATGCAATCATTTTTGCCTTGTTGATTAAAATAT
>JAOXYL010000050.1:11332831-11345263 GCA_028564955.1 Terapon puta | reverse complement strand
CAAAATATATATATAGATATAGATGATAAATAACGTTTATTCATGAGCTGGACTTTATCTAGTTTCCTCTCTCATCTTTTTGTTAATGTCTCATCAGCACCAGCTTCCTGACCACCAGCCACAGACTGCTGCAGTTCTCTTCCCCCACTGGGTCAGCAGCAGGGGAAACTTCGGAGGGACCCAGCAGCCCCCCCAGCCCCAGGGCTATGTCTAGCCAGAGCTCCAGCAACCTCCCCAGTCCAGTGGGGGCCTCCAACAGGTCAGGGATCCAGTCGTGGTCTCTGGACTCGGACCTCAGCTCCATCAGAGCAGCTACTCTCACATCAGCTCCCTCCCCATCCGCTCTGCAGGACAACTCCTCTCAGGACACACAATCATCGGGTACAATTCTCTCCCACATGCAGGCACACTGATGTACTGGTATTTTGAAATGGCATACCATCAGTTAATATTTTCTGTTCTTCTTGAGTTGCAATCTCCATGTCTTTTCTTCCAGCTCACGATGGTGACTCTGTAATTATTGTAAATGAGCAAAAGGGTAAAAAGCAAGACAGCTCAAGGTTAGTATTTGTTTACATCCAGTATTGCTGTTTTGTTCCATATGTTGCAACATTTCAGTGTAGTGAATTGTGAATTTATTTGGAGATGCCATGTAAATTCTATGATACTGAAGTATGAGTTGATGGAGTAAAACAATGTCTTAAGTCAACACAGTTCAAAAGCTTCATATGTTTATACAACAACATGTCTCTGTCTTTACAGTGTGCCATGTTTCCAAGCTGAGCTATGGATCAAAGAATTGTAAGTACACTCTACTGTGTTTAGTTATATAATTGATACATTATTCACAGATGCACTGTTTGAATAGAGGAAAACATGTTTGCTTTGTGGCTGTAGGACTAGTATGTATGACTCTCGGGCAAGAGAAAGGCGGAGACAGATAGAAGAGCAGGAGGCCCTGGCTGCCCTGCTGCTGCGACAGGTAAATGTGCACTGTTGATGTTTTATCTCACATTCAGCTTTATCACAGTCATTGTTCTTCAACTTATTCTATCCCACTAACTATCCCACTATTCTATCCCAGCGCCTGTCTGAAGAGGGGCAACGGAGTCCAGATGTTGAGGTCCATGTTCGAGTTCCTTTGGAGAAAGAGGTTCCTTTGACTCTTGCCATAGAAGAACCGAAGCCTGTGGAAGAAACACCAGAATTCCCAGAACTCACAGAGGTTTGGTCATTTGTATATTAAGATGTTTTGTTTTGTTTTGTCAGGTGTAATCAGACTCTGGTTTGTTTCTGCCATTGGTGCGATTTGTTTGGGCAGGTGTAAATACAAAGAAGAGGTGATCATGAGCAGAGCATGCAAAGTGTTTCCAGTAGTGGCAGCTAACAGTTACTTATATAAAACAGATACTTATATAAAGGGAATAGAAGTGTATCTCTCACAGCAACATACAATTCTTGTTCCTGCTCATTTACATAATCTACCATAACAGACTTGCTCTCACATAGAAAATACTGTATTTTCCTCCTAAAAATTGAAAGGCAGTTGGAAGTAAAAGTGATTCAAAGTTTGTCTTAAAGCTAATATCATTTGCAGTTGTTGGCTTTATTGCAAATTCCTTACAGATGACACTATGCTGCTTAAGTTAAGAGCTACAAAGTTTTACCCCCAATTTTAAGAGCCATTCTTATTTCAAAACAAAAAGGTCAGATGTGATTTAAATACTACAATTCTGGGTAATGCCAGGTGTTGAAGTGTGAGCAAATTTTTTCAACAGATTCATTTGTACAGTAGTAATTCAAGATCTTGTCATATGCACGACCATCATTGGAAGCTGATTCTTAAATTCTTAAATCTCATACTCCATTCAACAGTGCTCATAAAATATTATATAGGATTATCACACAAGTGAAGGAGAACTGGGACATAAGAAATAAAATAGTTCAAAAGTTTTAAGTTATTAGAATAGAGCATGTGTTCAAATGTATTAAAGTGCAGGTATAAGCTGCTCTAATAAATGTATACACATATGAACATCAGGGTATTATGGATATAGTGGTTGCGTTCATATTTCCTGCCACTTTTTCACATACGTTCTGTCTTGCTCTGTTCAGGAAATGGAGGCTGAGGTGAACAGGGCCGTGAGAGGAGGTAGTTCTCATGAAGTCTTAAGTGAAGGCTTTGGTCTCAGCCTTACACGTAAAGACCTGCAGACCCTCAGCAACCTCAACTGGCTCAATGATGAGGCAAGTATACATCAATGTAAGATCTGTGTGTGAATTATCAGCAGGGAGAACTTTGCACAAGACACTCTTCTTTTGGTAATGCATCCACCATGATATTTGAAAAAAAAGAACTACAGACCATATTGAGCATGTAAGAGGTGATGCCCACTGAACCATACTGCTTTGCTAGTCCAATTAATTGAAACTCTTCTTCTTACTAATACCCCAGGTTATCAACTTTTACATGAACCTGCTGGTCGAGCGCAGCAAGGACCCCAACCTGCCATCAGTCAACACGTTCAACACTTTTTTCTATCCCAAGTTGCGCAGCAGTGGCTACTCCACTGTCCGCCGCTGGACCAAAAAGATGGACATCTTTGCTAAAGACATTCTTTTGGTTCCTGTCCACTTGGGGGTGCACTGGTGCCTCTCTGTAAGTCTGAATAACTATGTTTGTGAACCTGGACGTGACAAACCTGGAATATATAAAGCATTTTTTGATTGTGCAACTCCTTCTCTCAGGTGGTGGATTTCCGCAAAAAGGCTATCCTGTACTTTGATTCTATGGGAGGAAACAATGATGAAGCGTGCAGATTATTGTTGTAAGTTTCAGGATCAGATATATTTGTTTGTTGAATGGCATATGTACTTGGAGAGCAAAAGGTAACTCCTGCTATTTTATGTTCATAAGCCAGTATATAGAAAGTAATTCAGTGTTTCCCCCCAGTGACTACCTGCAACAGGAAAGTAAGGACAAGAAGGGCATAGAAATGGATACCTCAGGCTGGACTCTGCACAGCAAAAAGCGCCATGTAAGTCATACACACATGACCATTAAGCAGTCTGTGTATACTGTTGTACCGTGTCATCAAATTTGGATTCTGCAGAACATGTGATATGGTTATTGGTAGTATTTAAGGTGTAGCCACTAGGTCGACCTTTTTAAGATCTGAGTTTAGTCATTTCATGTTTTTCTCATTAAATATTGGAGTCGCTTATTATATGGTGATGTGTTACTGTGACCTTTTCTTTACACTTTAATAAGTGATTGTCATTGGAGCAGTGATCTATTTGAAATATCAAGTGATGCAAAAATTTACTTCTGTGTAAAATCTGTTAATATTGTTGTTGCACTGTCAAGAACAAAATGTTTTGCTGCATGTTTAAGAAAAATGTCATGCTAAAAAGTGACCAATAGTACATTTTTAAAGATAACCCTTAGTAGTTGACGAAGTTATTACTTTGTTTCTTATTATCCTTTCAGAAATTCCCCTTGGAATTTTTGTTCTGGTTATCAAATATCCTGTCACACTTGTACAGGCAGAGTCAGATTGCACTGGGGAATATCTGATAACATCTTTATTCGTCCTTTGCTCCCAGGAAATCCCACAGCAGATGAATGGTAGCGACTGCGGAATGTTCACATGCAAATATGCAGACTACATAACCAAAGACAAGCCAATCACATTCACACAGGTAATCACAAATCACATCAACAAAGATTTATTTGATACTCATCATGATAGTGGCCTAAAAATGTCTTATGGGACCCCTCTTTTCTTCACAGGAACACATGCCTTACTTCAGAAGAAGGATGGTCTGGGAGATTGTGAACCACAAGCTGTTGTGAGGTCACGCGTGAGGATTGTGAACTTGTTGGCCCGTGATGTTGGAAATACAAATTGTGATGATGGGTGAGCTACGTTGGGCGGGACACATTCTGAGGTTGACTTGCAACACCAGCTCATCAGATCAGGAACCAGCTCCGCTACTCTGCATCCTCTAAACCCACAGCTGATCTTCACCGAGGGGATGCTGCCAGAGCACCAAGCACTGCCTCCCAGTCCTTTACTCCACTTTGTCTTTTTTTTCCTTTTCTTTTTGGTGCAGCCATGGAGCAACAGTATAGCAGCTGAAACACTGCACGTTTTGTATCGCCCACCCAGAAGAGTTTTTTTAAATCACACCTGTACTGACTTATAAACCATACTCTGAGCTGCAGTGTTTACTTTGATGCAGACATAAGAAGTTTACATGTTTTTTGTCTTGCAGGGAGCTGAGCATATTATGCTGCATAATTTTTATAACGACAATAATACTACACTTTTGTGTCGCTGTCAGTGTTTGGTACTCTTGGTATGTTTAAAAGACAATTTATGATGAGATTATGAACGCTCGCAAGAATTGAAAAAGCATCTGGTCTAAAAATTTGTCTCTTTGTATTTTGACGTGAGAATTGTTAGGTTTATTTTTCCATAAAATAAACAGTTCGTCTGAAACAGGATTATTTTTGTAATTTGTTTGATTAAAATGCACAGAAGTCTCCAAATGACATTGCCTCAGAGTATGTTTTATAATGAAAATAGAAGGTCTGACCTTTGTTGCATCCTAAAATACCTGGGTAAAAAAGCTGTTTCCTTTTTACCCATTAGTCTTTATAAAAGATTGTAAATTAAGGTTCAAAGTCTATTTTATGTATTTCAGAGTCTGTTTTGGTTCCACAGTGACTTTTGGGCATATTCAGTATATTTTGAACTTTGTATATACTTAAAACATATACAGCCTCTTGAACAGTGTAATATACCTTTTCTTTACGTATTTCTTATCTATTTTTATCTAGATTTAAGTCTGTTTTAGAAATAAATTCTCATGTATTGTGACTGTTCTTTGTGTATTACCTCAAAAATCAGCTGGGTTTGATATAACAACTGCCCACTTTGATAATTTGATAAATACGAGACAACCTGGCTGAACGTGTGTCTTGGCTTATTTGAAGTGAAAGTCTCCTCTTCTCGAGCACAAACGGTCCCTTGTGTAACAGAGAGCACACAAACCACAGTGAAAAAAAGGTTTATTTTTTTTTAAAAAAAAAGACAAGTTGAAAATCCAACCAAATTAAAAGTTTTAATAGCTGAAGGGTTTTTTTCTTTTCTATCAAGGAAACAAAGACCTGCATTGTGGCACAGACAAACATTTACTCAGGAGAGGTTGATTGATGCACAAAACAACGAGACTGCACGGACATGAGTTACAAACAGAGCCCATAGGTGACTTGGATATATTGAATGACCTTCAGCTAAAAGATTTCTAAATACTTAGCAATCCAAAATTAGCAGCAATAGTTCTTTAGACCCGATAAGCCACAATTCCGCCACAATTTTTCTTCAGTATTTTGGATTAAAGTAATGGAACATAAAATATTAAAAGTTGTAAATATTTCTTTGCTTCATAGATTTATGTTCAAAGCAGTTTGATAAAACAAACATCTTTTCAACATTAGCAGTGCATGAAAAAAAACAAACAAAAAAATTAAATTCCAGTCAGAGGTCAAGCCCATCAAATCTGGGTAGCACTTCACTATCCCTTCCAGTGAGATCTAAGGCATTTCTGTGAAGTTGCATTTTCTCCTGGAAATGAACTGTTTTGTGGATTAAAGAAGAAGAAGACAGCGTCAATCGATCAATCGGCAAGAAAGTTAAGAATTAACAAACAGGACTTAAACAGGGACACGCAAACTTTTATCCACAACATAAACTGTGCCTAGATGGAATGGTTACATCTAACACAACCCTAAAGTCAGGTAGTCTTCGTTCACATAAAGCACACACCTGCCATATCTTGATTTCTTTTTAAGTTTCTACATTTCTTACAGTCATATAAACAACCACATTTTGGTATGAAATAGTTCCCTTTTAATGCAGCAATTTCAGTAACAATAAACCAACAATGAACGTGTCAGTCAGAAAACAAATCTCAATGTTCGTGTCATGATTGACAAAAGCCTGAAGGTGAAGGTTGTGAGGTGATCCGCTGTTATGATGTGAGGTGTCTCTTGGATATCTGTAGTATTGCATTTATAAGGATAATAAATTAATTGCATAGATCGTTAGACCTTGGGCGTGGATTCTGAGCACTGGACGGAAGAGTTAAAGGATGCGGACACAGTACCAGCTGTGAACAGCCATGAGACCTACTGTAGTCTGTTATTGCCTGTGAACCTTGTACACAAACTGAATCTACATTGCTCTGGCAGGATGAGGTAAGTCGAGGTTTTGAACATAAATTTCTCATACGTTTCTCTAACGTTGCTTCCCAAATGCTTGGGACCACAACTCTTGTAACAATGTATCTGAACCGAGCATTCACAATTTGCGTTGGTGACGCAGACAGAATTGAAATGTCTTGAAAAAAAAACAAACAAACAACAAAAAAAAACGAACAAACATTAAAGCCTCATTGACATCCAACACTGAAACCAGAATGAGAGACGTATGCACACATACAAACAAATCACTATTCAAAACAAAAGAAAAAAAAACAGAACCAGTTGCAAACATCTATTTGTCACTATTTGAAGCACACAACACACTATCAAAAATAAAATCAAAGCTTCTTTGAAAAATATGATCAATCTTAAATGTATTAAAACTGAAATTCTTGAAAAACTTTAAATAAGAAGTGTAAAAAAAAAAGTGTGGAAAAGCAGAAATGCAGAAGTAGACACAAACACACAGCAACGGCCAGTTTTAAAGTATCTCCACACTGGCCTCAATAATCCCTCTTGATAGTGTTTTCTGAAGATAGAAAAGGACAGAGCCACGCTTTCCCAGTCAATCTCCTCGCCTGTGTAATTAGATCTTCATACTATTATCACAACATCTGATTCTTGCTTCAGAAAATACATTTTTTAGAGATTTCATGGAGATTCATGTACCCCTTTTATGAAGGGGACATGAAGGGGAGGGGCGGGAACACGGCGTGACATAAGCTGCTGTGTTCAGAAGATTTGGTATAATGTCACTGAAATAACTGAAGCATCGCTACGCCGATGAAAGAAAGTCAAAAGAAAGCCTGAATACATTTCTCTTTTATTTACAAGCAGCTCTGTGTGAGATGTGACCCCTGTTAAACTTAACTTTGGATTTCATCAAGTGGAGCAGCTCAAAGTGAAAGTAAGATTTAGAACTTTCTGGAATGCTTGAAATCTATTCAGCTCTTTTGAACCATGTCCTCTCTGTGGAATCTGCCATTAATGACCATCATCTCTATTTTTTTCTCTTCGTTGTAATCTCTTTGATTGTCTGAAGCTTTTTTTTTTTTTGGAGATTGCTGGAACTATAAATTATTTGTCGAGTCAAGTGCCGGAAAGAAACGTTAAACTTTACGTGCTCTGAGAGAGGCTAATCCAGGTCAGCACCATATCTGTCTCAAATATGAGTGATCAGCTTCTGAATGACTTTTTTAAAAATCTTTTTTGAGCCTTCTGTATTCAGTTATCTGCACCAATTGATCAAACTAGGACTAGAAAGCTAGAAACACACCAAAACAAAGAAGTATGTACAAAAAGGCAGGTTGAAAAAAAAAAGAAAAAGCAAAGCGTATTTTACAAAAGGCCAAAACAAAACATGATTCAAAATAAAACATGATGTTGAAATGTTCATTTTTCCCGGTTTCATCCTCGCTCCCCGGAGTAGGACAGGGAAGAATATGAATAATGTTCACAAAAACCTTTTTAAACATGTAGTGTAGTGTGTGTGTATTTGTGTGACTTTTTTTGGACTGTTATCAAAATAGAGGCTTCCCATTCTGTTCTTCCATTTCCTGTTGCCTGCCATCCTCCAGCTTTGCTCGCTTGGAGTAAAAGAGTTCCTTTTAAAATATGAGTTTGTAGAAAATATCTGTTTTTTGTTTTGTTTTGTTTTGTTATGTTGTCCTTTCTCTGTAACAGTCCACGTTGCTCCCGAGTGTCTGGCGCCTCTCATGTGGTGTCACTTTGCAGAGCTTCGGCGCTTGGGGCCCATTTCAGAGTCACTCCGGCTCCAGAGGAAGATCTGGCACAAGGTGAACGACAGCCAATTAGAAACAAGGACTACAGTCTCCTTTTGCATTCTGGATTATCATGCAGAATCACAAATCGAGCACACCCAGACACCAGCGATGCTCAAAACCCACCTCTGCCAGCTCTTCACTTGCTATGCTGGTAGGAGTAGGTTGTGTGTTCTGTGGGCGTCTCTATGGCAACGGGTTGTTGGACGGCACTTTCCTGAGAGGGAGGCGGCAAATATTAGATCCGTGAGTGATCGTTTTTCACGCGGCGTTTTAGCGCTAAACTGCTCTGGTGAGAGAAAGCGGGAGTCATTACCTCAACTGAGATGTTGGTGGCAGGCACTTGGGTGTACTGGGGGATGTAGGTCCCCTGCATAGATGTGTTTGCAGGCATATACTGCGGGACAACAGAGGAGATGGGTTCATTAGAAGTGACAGATACATTGGCAGTAACTGTCAAATAAAGGAGCACCAGACAAGATTAATGTGTGAAATTATAGCCGTCTTTATCAGCCTAAATTACAAAGGGCAGCTGCAGCTCAAGGTCCTGTCCAATTCTGGCCCATTTTGCCCAAATAAGAGTCTGGTTATCTCCGCCCTAAGGATTTGTCACATCCTTGAATGAGCTCATTGCTTTTCTCATCCCTTTGGTATTTTCTTTTATAAGTTTAGCATACACCAGTGTGCTTCGTGAAGGTTGCCGACATCCTGTCACATTTTTTTTCCAGCTGCCATTTTGAGCTGCCGGTCCGTCACACTGCCAAGTGCAAACAGCTTTTACTGTTAAACATTGATGGTGCTAACTGCTCTACTGACCGTGCCGCTGTTGCCCATGGAGAGGTGGCTGAGCTGCTGCGTCAGGGGTCCGATCATGGAGGTCGGCTGGATGGACATGGTGTGGTCCATTCCGGGTGTCAGGACTGCGCCCTGTGAAGAACAAAAAAAAAACTTTATTTTCAACTTTTTTTTTTGCAGAGACACAAGTGAAGGCAGCAACATTTTATTTAAAGGCCTGCAACAAAAACAAGGAGGCTGACCAACAGCTTGAAAACTGAAGACACTCACTGTGGGCGGCATGATGTATGACTGATGATGTAACCAGGATGGGTTGTGTACCTGCAGGAACAAAACAGAAAACAGACATGCAAAGCCCTTAACTTTAGCACTGTTGTTTTTTAGATTTAGATGATTTTCTTGCAACTAATACTTCAGAATTTACAGGATTTATAGGCATGTGAAAACAGGCCTGGGCTCAATTAAATCCTAATGTGTGTCAGTTTTGGATGCTCACTAACCAGCTAACTAACTAGCTCAGCTTCGAGGGTCTGAAATTACCTGATAGGTGGACACAGGCGAATGCATGTACGGGGAGAGGGAGGTTGGTCCCATCATCCGGTTGGGGGCAATGCTGTAGGGAGAGGAGTAAAACCTGTGCGGGAGAGACACAGTTATTAGTCACCACAACATGATTGCACGTTTCCTGCAGGCATACAGGGTGTGTCAGATAGAAGCACTGACCCATTCTGTAAGGCTGTGGTGGGGTCGTAGGTAAGGGTCATTCCTCCCTGGAGAAAAAAGATGCACATTGTCGTTATGAGGCCGGTCAATGCACTGCATCACAAGCAGTGTTGCACAATCAGGCGTTTTTCAAAGAAGTCATAAACTCACAGACTCCCCGTCCCTCGTCCAGGGCCGGCCGTTCTGCAGATATTTTCCTTGGCTCTGACGCTTCTTCTGGCCTCCATCAGCAAATTTGCACAGCAAGGGCTCTGGCGGCACTGGAGCAGTCAGAAAAAAAGTGCTATAAAGTTTAGTATTATATATAGTAATAAAATACATATTCTGTAACATAAATTCAAGATGCTACATTCAAATGTTTTCTCAAAGGCACGAAAAGAAAAAAAAAAGCTCACCTGGAACTCCAGGTGGAGTCTTGATATATTTTCCGTTGAAATGCTGGATGATGGCTTCACATTTCTCTGTTGACTCCATCCTACAGGAAAGAGGTCATGCTCAGTGTTTATTTAAAACAACCACTGGATGTTAGTATTTCCAGCTGGACTTTTTATACCAGTACTGGCCACCAGAGGGCTCACTCATCATGATAGATAACGCTGAAAAAATATTTAGTCGACTATTTCAAAAGTTTCTTATTGCGACCTGATTCTTTACTCAAACCACACGAGGCAACACCATCACTAATCAACTTTAACCAGCTGTCCTGGCACTAAACAACCAAAAGCTCAGACCTGGCAAAGCCCACTCCTCGGCTGGTTCCATTGGCGTCACGGAGGATGCGGGTGGAAATGGCCTGGCTGAAGGGCTTCAGCATGTTCTCCAGCTCCTGCTCGTCCATGGACAGCGGCAGGTTGGAGATGTACAAGTTGGTGGGGTCCTGCTCCTGTTGCTGAACAGAGGGAAGCCAACAGGGGATTAGCAAATGAGGATGTGGAGCAGACGGAGCCCTTAGTTTTTTCCTCGTGGCACAGTCAGGACTGCGCCACAGTGTCAGGAGGCCTCTGAAAATCCAGAACCATGCAAAAAGCTGCTGGCAATAGTATGAGGGAATCTAAAGAACTTTTGAACAGGAAGCGCGAAGGACATTAGACAGTTAGAAAAACAGTCTGAGAGAAAGGGTAGAGGGTTTGAAGTTTGAAGGCGGATTTCATTTTGGCTTTGTGAGTTGAAAGTGAGTTGCATGGAAGAGAAAACAGATATTCAGAGATGGTGGAGATAGCATTCTGGCTGGACTTCAGCTGAACCCCCCCACCCTCTCTCTCACTTTGACTTTCTATTTCTATGTCTTTCATTCATCCGCACTCACTCCTTCCTTTTCTCCTTCACACTCCTCTCTCATGCCCCATCACCCGTGTGTTATTACCAAAAGGGGTAGAAGATGGGCCCATTGTGCGAGACCAGCCTCTTTAAGAGGATGAAAGCGGCAGGATCCAGGTAATGTGATATCAAAGCATAATTACATTTCAAATGGCTCTGCATCCATGGATGATCTAAAATGATTATGTGCTCTCGCTCGCAGCGGAGGCATTTCTGGGCGACGACCTTTGGCAGCGATCTGGAGAACATCTGAGGTGCAGTGCTATCTCCCCACAAGGCAAATATCATCATCCTGTTTCCTAGTTCAGGGTAATAATATGTCGCTTGCATTCAAGCAGCTATATTCATGTGGTAATCCTGACCTTGAATGCAGTCGCAGAGGCCGGCTCTGTTGGCTTGCATAAATCAGACAAATTATGCAGCTTTTCTAAAATCTGAATCTGAATTATTAGACAACAACCTGAAAGAAACTCTTGACATGCCAGAGTTTCACTTTATGCTTTTGAATAGTTTCCCCCCCACCCACATTCCTTTTTTGTGCCTCCTGCTCAAACAAATTTAATTTGACCAACAGCATCTTGTAAGATAACCAATCTGCATCACCCTCTAACCATTATGAATATTCATTATCTCAGAGTGCAGATGTGATTAAAAACCTGTAAATGCGGTGTGAATTAATTTCCATCCCATGAATAATGCATACGCAATCGCTGCGACCTGCTGTGAAGGTGATCTCTCCTTCACCTCCCTCCTTCCTCTTGCTCCTTCACAGCAGTGCGATGTGACTCAAAATACGTGAGGGCATGCAGAGCGGACCTGCTGCGGGTTTCAACCGCGAATGATTCAGACTGAGTCAGATGGAGGTCTGACGCGAACATAAGCCTTGTTGTAAACCCGGAGTGAAGGGGTGAGTGGAATCAAGTTATTTTGTGAGCAAGGAGCCGTATGAATGTCAGTGATCCAGCTTAACGGGAGATCAGTTTTCCCAGGGTGTTGGTGGTGTGCGTGTGCGTGCTTGTGAGTATGTGTCATAATCCTGGTTGAGGCAAGGCTGGAGAAGCGCGTGTGTGATTGTCAAGTGTGCTCTGTGCGAGTGTGTGTGAGTGTGTTGACAGGGCGGGTGGCTGGGCATAGGGCCCTGCTGACTGGGGAGCTGCTCAGACACTGAGTCAGATGCCACCAGGGAGAACAGACAGGTCCTTTGTACAGGGAGCTCATAGAGCAGGCCCTGGGACACACTCCCTCAACACCGTCACCACTATGAAGCACAACGTGCACACACACGCACACACACACACCATGTACACGTGTACACACCATGTACCTGTGTGCATCTGCGCTCTCTTGTTTGTGCGCACACATATTCTACAGTGCATTAATACCCAGAAATACAATGATTTAAGCATACACCCATGTGCGCATGTGGTGCACCGCCCTGTAAGCACACATGCTTGCACACACACACACACACAAACACACACACTCACAAACACACACACTCACAAACACACACACACACACACACACACACACACACACACACAC
>JAOXYL010000050.1:11299460-11312935 GCA_028564955.1 Terapon puta | reverse complement strand
TGAGATTTTTTTTATTGGCAAGTATAATCCAAACAATTAATTGAGAAAATATTTGATCACTGATAAAAATAATCGTTGTTGGTGATTCATTTTTCCGACTAGTGACTAATCAGCTAATGGCTTCAGTTCGGTTACAGTATTATGTCAGCTGTGCTATTTAAATACTTGTTTCTGTGATGATCTATTTGTAGTTTTAAATTGTATTCTATGTTCCATGCAACAGAGTGGTTAAATGAAACCCCTTATTTATTTCATGTTTATAATTATACCATTAAGACACCCATGTTGGATAACTTTATGGCTCCTGAGCTTGCATAAAGGATGTCAACAGCCTTCATGGGCAGAAGAATCCCATTGGGGAAAAGTGTAAATGTGGGTCAGAGGCTAAGGGGGTTGAATTCCTGAGGAGCCTACACTCTGTTTGCCTGACCTTTTTAATGGGACCTGGCGTTACCTTTTCCTCAGAACTGTCACTAGAAACATCTGCTGGAAAAATTCAGCATCCCTCATACAAATTCAACAGGTAATAGAACTTGGATTGCTCATTTCAGCTCCTCCAAGTGGAGGCCACTGGGGAGTTATTATTGTAACTCTGTACACCTGAGGCCGTGTGTTGATGCACTCTTATCGGGTAACACCGATAATCCCCAAAATGATTTTCTGCCATTCAGAGACTTCTCGCACAGACACATGGGATAAGAAAGTGGAAAGCAGACAAAGTGTCCAGTTTTTATACATTCTTTGGCATCTGGCGGGAATTTTATGTAAAGCTTGCATGCAGGTGTTTTGCATTTTGGTCTTGACCTAGTGAAAATATTCGTGAAATGATAATAGCAGACGTGGGATTCTTGGCTGTAGCTGCAGAAAAGATCCCCGTTTTATCCCTCTACTTCCTGCACTGCATTGCAATCAACTGTGACTAGAGGGTAAAACCAGATTAACATAAATGTCTTCAGTGTTGTTCCCCACATATTGAAGGCGTGAGACCACAGATGAAAGAGCGTTTGTTGATTGTGAATAGCAGGGGTGTGCTGTAATTGGTGTTTTCTGCGAGCTACATGACTGTTTACCCCGTTTAGCTCCTAAGACCCCCAAAAAAGGAACAGATCGGCTTCCTTAACAGAAGAGGGAGAGTGGGTGTGTGTTAATGCAGCTCTGTGAGATTCATTGGGTTTTTGTGGGTGAGTACAATCAGACTCGCTTTGCATTGCCGCTTTCCCTTTCTTATATCAACATGAAGATGTCTCGAAGAAAACGGTCTTCTTGTTTTTTGACATGCCTTGCATAAACATGAGCCTTTAGTTAGGGATATGGGGAAGTGGATCTGTGTTTCCTCGCACTTCATAAAGAGAGCACTCAGAGCTGTTCAAATGTCGCAGAGGGTTGCAAAGTTTGCCCCGACACCTGGCACAGCCGTGAGAATACTGGCTCTGTGACTCCCGTTCTACTTTGACATCATTAGTGGTGAACCCCTCACCTGATGCCTCAAGCCAACCACACATACTGTCCTTTTTTGGAGCCTTTCAAACTGCTCGGTGTGTGTGTCCTGTTGGCTGTACTGGGTCACGCTCACGCACATGTCAGATGTTGCTGACTTTTGCAGTTTACCGAAGAATCGATTTGATTGCAGGGACCCTTGGTTGCTTTCACACCCGGTCAGGAAAGCGGATCTGATATATGGAGATAAGATTCCAATTTCATGGACTGCTGCAGTCAAAGTGTCAAAGCCGCCATCTGAGATTTTGTCATACTGTTTGTACTGTGACTGATAACTCTTTAATATCTCCGGATGGCTCAGACCATTGTGGACACTGTTTACATCATTGTGATGAAGCATTTTGATATCAAATGTATATTTGATTTGCTGGATTAGATTAAAGCAAGTAGGCCTATGTGGTAATTTTACCCAGTTGCCTTGGTATGTTGCTGTATAATGCTAAACATAGTCAGGTAAAAATATATAGGAAGATTAAAACAATCGCAATATATTTTGATATTTGATGATATAGAATCCCATTTTATCTACCTTGCTGCAATTTAAATTTGATAACCTAGAACCCCATGATCATGTAAACTGTCAGATTATTTTAGCACAGCAGCTTAAACCAACACTAAGTAGCTGGCTCCTCTATAACCAGCTGGCATTTGTAAGTGCAGTATAGAGATGGTTTGAAGAAAATGTCAATTATGACAGTGAAATAGCTTCTATAATGTCACGCTATTAAGTAATCCCAGACATTTTCTCACACATGTATATATTCACACATACGTGCAATTACTGTTTCAACTAGATCATTATTAAACTTTTCTCCATTATGGTTTTACAACAATGGTATCAGTCACATGTTCTGATGTTTTCTACCACTGTAACTTACAACAGTAACTTCACTTCACTAAAGTTTTTTAGTTTTTTTATTTCAAACATTGCTTTAAATGACAGATTTTTCATGGTGTTGTTGTCACAGAAAAATGCATGTCAAGTTTTGGAGGTAAACTTATATTCATTTTTGTTCGAAATCTACCATTAATGGTTGTGTTTTTCTACAGTTTAAGTCAGTATTCTCTTGGGTTATTCTGTTATCCACACCTTTCTGCATGTGACAAGAAACTGGTAAGATGCACTGCGGTTTTCTGCGGGTGTGTGTAGTCTTTGCCTTTTAACTGTGCCAGCCAAGGACCACAGCTTCCAAAGTAAAGTTAGCCGCTGAAAGTTTCCAGTCCATTGTGATTTCAGTTATTTGTAGGAAAATGATGCTTTCTGCCCATCATTGAGAGTTAAATCACTCATGTTGGCATCAGAGTTCATTCTCCATCCATGCGAAGTTGAGGCCTTTTATGGATCACACAGGCAAGTTTAAGGATCTCGCCGCTGAACAATGAGATCATTTGTTACGATGTGAAGTGGATGACAACCCATTTGTACGTTGTTTATGAGTCATTCTTAGCAATTATGGAGCCAGGAACATTCCTCCCTCCTGCCTCTTTTCAAGTGCACCTAATGAGGGATTCGAGGCGATCGACTTGCATCAGATCACAGAAACATTTCATCCTTTAACTGATGCGAATCCTCTTACTTAGTAATGTGCTGTATTCCTACCTTATTCCTGTAACCTTGGATGTTTTTTTTTCCTGTTAGCATCAGAGGACAGAGGCTAGACAGGATTTACAGTCATCCCAGCTGCAGTGAATGCCTCAATTTATGTGGTCCGGCCTTCGTTTTGTGGCTCACATATTCTGTTTTCATAACAGCTGAATCTGGTTTGACTTTTCCTCCACGGACGCTTCGAGCTGTGCTATGCAGAAGCTCCAGGGGTGGAGGAAGAACTCTGTGGAAGGCGCTATGAGCCTTTTTTACATTTATCTTTATGTCCATCAATCACACTCGCTCATTGCATGCCTTTTTACTGCGTGGCCTTTTACTGCTCTGGCCTGTGACGTCCTGCAGAGCCTCATCAGGTTACCTCCGAGGTCAAAGCTGCACCCTTTTGTTGTGCGATGACACAAAAACAAGGCTTTCAGGCTCTTTAGTCGGTACTCCGACTCAAACTCAGCCTTCTTTCGCTTATGCGTGTTCAGCCTCTTTGAAAATGACTATTGTGCATCAGAACTCAAATAGCCTATGGACATTATATGTGCACTGTGAGCTGGTTAAAGTGCCCCACTGCTTGACTGTGGCTTGGCCTGACACAAAGCTAAGTGTTTGTTTCCACTGGATAGACACTGCACAGTGTGGCCATTGAGGAGGTTGATCCAATGGGCTAGTGGCAGTGGCTAGGACAGGGCCTTTATCACGCTTGTTCTGTGCTTTCCACCCTTGTACACCATAATATTCCACATTTTACATCTCTAGAAAAGGCGCCTACCTTGGTTAAAGAAAAAAAAAGTCTTCCATCTGAATAATTAATACAGCACAAGAATAACGACTTTCCTCTGCCCTCACTCTCTTCCCTGTGGTCCTTGTTTGGTTTTAATTGTTACTTATAATGCATGGATTCTTGCTTTGAAATCCTGCTAAACCGAGCACAGTGAAATCACTTCAAACTTGACCTCAGGGGTCTAATTACATACTGTAGTCGGTTTGCTGTTCCTTTTTTTCACTCCCTGAAACACTGAAAGACCCGAGATCTGCAGTGGAGGACCCGGATGGGGAGTAGTGGTGAGAAATGGTCCCGATTTTATTTCTACTTTTCTGCTGTCAATGGCATTGCACCCAGCAAGACCACGGAGACCCAGAGTCCCATTTATTTATTCATTCATTCGAGTCATTTCACATTCCCATTCGTACAGTTATCTTTTAACAGCATTTAATAGAATCCATGCTCTATTGCTCAGCCTGGAAATTATTCACGAGGGAATTGGGTTGGTTGAATACTGGGATGTGCTCAGCGTTGGAGGCGTGCTTGTGAAACAAAAGTAAATTTCATCGATCAAATTTGTTAGGCAAACAGGAAGCCTATCTTCTCTTACACTTTCTGTGCATATAAGGCAAACAAGCAACAAGTAATTTCCCCCTGAATGTGGAAGAAAAGCAGTTTGGTTTCTTTGATTCTGGCCGCCCGTCTGTAACAGTCTGTCTTTTTGAGGCAAAGCTGTACACATGAAATCAATTAGAAGGTGCTGGAATGTGCTGTGTGGATCTGGAGTTGATTTGTAGAGCAGGGATAGCCATATTGAGAGAGACATATCTGGGAGGGGGAGAGGGTCCGTGTTGCGTCCCAGCTGGTGATGGTGTCTTGAAGCCTCCATCGCTTGGCTGCTGAATTGATGCCTCAACACCATCAACTCACCGTCCCAGCCTGTTCCGTCCTTCCAAGCTTAAAGATTGTTTTGTCAAGTTTTTGGACGACATGAAATCAAAACCCCTAAAATGTCTTTTTGCAAGTGAAAAGATCGGCCCAAAAGTGCTTTCTTCTTTTCACTAGACTCTCAGGAGGGAAGTTTCTATAAGAGCCATGCTCTGTGTACGTTTATGCGTTTGCTCATTCACTCATGTTTAATGCCTTTTGCCATGCACAGTGCTCAGGGGCAGTTCAGTGCGCACTGTTTAGACAGCGCGGAGCTCCAGTGACCCTGCGTAAGGAAATACAGTGTGCACTCCGTATAACTGGCAGTATGCTCAAAATCAAACCAAGTCAGCCAGCTGGAACCTGGGTGTCCACATAACAGGAAGTAACTCTGTGATTTATAGCATAGTGTGTATGTCAACTCAGGATTTAAACATTTGTCAAGTGGCAAATGGAGCTTGTATGCCAGTTTAGCTTCTCTTACATGATCTTGTGTATCCCTCTAGTGCACTTGATGAATTACAGCAACTAGAATATAGCTTTATTTATATTTTTTATCTCTGCTTTCTAGAGGTCAATTCATGTAGAGCACGTCATAATCAGAGGAAACCTCTTAATGGATTTTTTTTTCAGTCTGTAAAACAGCAGTGACTTACCCACAATTTCTTGATTTGACAAGATAATGAAGAAAGAAAACGGGATTAAAGTCTGTAATTTCTAACTTCAACCACAAACATCTTGATTTAGTGTCCTTGAATGTCATCTCCTCCAAGTAAGAGCTTGAAAACCATTGAAAAAACTGACATTAGATGTTTAGTTGAGTAGAAACACTAATCCCATGTCTAATGGACTCAGTACTCGAGACATTTTTACAGAGTACTGGCCGTCAGGCATTCTTGGGTTTAAAGGCGCCTCAAGGGCTTTCTCAGCATTCATATTTAATGCCTTTCTCATATTGCTCTCGCATAAAGATATTTTAAAAGAAATATGCTGTCAGTGCAGCATATTATAAGTACATCATAGTGACAGACAGGCATTTTGGTTTTAGTGGAAGACAGCTGTTTTAAAAACTTTTTTTTTAACCAGCCAAATAAAGATATTCGTACATGGTGTAATTTCCTTTCAGAAATAGAACCTGTTTCCTGTAGAGTTTCCAGTGTTGCCCTTACCAAGTAATGGTGTGAAATTCAAAACTCTTGAGGGTTTCAACTAAGGCCGTTTAAGTTAGCTTTCTCATTTTTCTTCTCTAATTAGTCGTGTCTTTGCTCTAATGGATACCCATAGGATGGGTATATTTCTCCGGTAATCTTAATGTGGAGGGAGCAGTGGCTCATGTTCAGGCGTATACCGTTCTCTCTCACTCACTCAGTTTTAAAAGCTGATCATAAACAACAGAAGGCAGGATTATTATTTTTTTTGAAAAATGTGATAATCCTTCTGTTTTTGTGGATAGACGGGTTGAGTGCCGTGGGATTTCCTACCATTTAGTCACAGCAGTGTGAGCCAGTTGCCTTTCAGCTGCGGCAGGAAATGCTTTCGTCAAAATGGCATTATCAGGAGAGGACTCTGCTGGTAGTGAACACATTGGGCTTATAGGAGTTCCTGTAAGTGGAGTGTGTACCTTGATTCAATGGATTTGGTGTTTGCTGTTGGGCCAATCCCAGAGGCTAAAGAAAGGCCTTCTTCATTCCCTTTGTAGGTAAAGTGGACTCAAATGGTTTAACATCCCGGCCTGATTTGGACCCTCCAAAAATTGTCAGCATTTTGGCAGTAAGTTTGGGGAAAAACGACTTTGCAGGCTGAATTAACAATTCGCATCTCTGTTTGAGATATTTCAGTGGGCTTTGAAAGAGGACGGCTGAGGAGGGAAGGCTGCCAGCCTTTCCCCCAGTCTCTAACCCCTCCTCTGCCACAACCTCCAATTAGGCTCAGAGGTTCTCCCCTCTGTGGTCATTTCATGCTGGTGTGTAAAGCAATGATAAAATTAGAACCCACAATGTTTTATTTCCAGTTTTATGCCCACTCATAGGGAACAACTGGCTCAACCCAGCTGCTTCATACAGAGACCAGAGAGATTGAGGGGATGTCTTCCACATAGCTGCTTGTCTGTGCTTCTCCTCGTTTCAGCTCCTTGCCGACAGTGAGTGCAGCTGTTTGTTTGGATGTTGGTTGTGTAGGCAGAGTAAATGGCAACATATAAGCACAGGGAAATCCAGTGTGTTTGCCACCATACAAAATGTACTGGGACATTGGTAAGCTGAAAGGAAGCAAAACTAAGAAACTGGCCCCGGGCCACGTCTATCCTCTCTCAGTCTTTCACCGAGGGGTTGGGTGTGTGCAAGTCGTCTAAACTGATCCAGCCGCTGGCCTTCATCCGTTCCTATACTCTCTCCCTCACGCTCATCTTGAATATTACATCCCATTGCATTCTCATGACATTCAATACAGACTGAGTTTAAATCTTATCCTCTTGCATCACAAGAATTTAGTTTTGTAAGACTTGCCCCTGCCTTTGTCTGAAGAGAAGAATGGGGCGACGGCTCTGCATTTTAAAATCCGGCACTCTCCCTTTCTCTTAATCTCCTCAAATATCAAGGTGTTGTTCACGCGGGGACAGCTGTGATCTGATCCCCACAACCCGTTGGCTTCTAATTGTATTGACCAAAACACGACACTCAGAAGTCTTAGTGCTGCCTGCGCATACACTTCACTGTCACATGAAAAAAAAAAACAGGGCCAGGGTCTAAACCCCTTTAGTCTGACAGTCAAAGGGAACGTGATTGCAATGATACACTAGCCTCATGCTCTCTTGTGATTTTAGTCACATCTCAGCCCCCTTGCGGTGCACCCCCCTTCCCCCTCCACCCCAGCCACACAGCCCACCCCAAACACCTCGCTGCCTGCCAAGTACGTAGGGAGGCAAGTCATCCAGGGCGAGAGAGGGCTCAGTCCCTGCAGAGAATCACAATGAGAGCTTTGGCGCTGTCCTTCCCGGAGCGTTGCTGCACAACAGTACAGTAACAACAACCTCCTGCCTGAAATGGCCATTGTGGTCTGTTTTAACTTTTCTTTTTTTTTTTATTGTGTGCAACAAAGACAGAATCGCACTTGCTTATATTTGGCAACCTATTTTCACTCTTCCTTTTACTGAGAGAAAATGCTACCATAGATTTTCAGCCTTCCCCATTTTTATTTGTTTTCTTTTTTCTTTTTTTTTTAATTGCACATAGCATAGTGTTAAATATTGAAAGGATCAGTTCACTTAAATTACTAAAACATGCAGATAGTTATATTTTTTGGTTCTTTGGGGAATTTTCTTTGGGATGCATCATTTGAAATTTCTTTAAAACTGACCCTTTAAGAAAAGTTCTTATAACAAATGACAAGACAGACTGATGCCACACTGTAGGTAGAGCTCCTTTACCGGTTTTTTCTTTTTTTTTGTCTGAGCGTGGCTGAGTTAAAGCGTGTCAGTGGTGTCAGGACTGCTGATGGGTCATGAGTGTTGCCGTGGTGCTCCTCGCCTGTGGTACACCTCAACAATCTGTGCTGACTTACTGCCCAGAACTACCACGCTCTGCAGTTTCCCATGGGTCAGACTGTGATTGAATGCCCAGTTATGTCTGTGCTGTGACACATGAAAGAGGCTCTGTGACGGAAAGTTAAAAAACACCTAGCAATAAAAAAATAAAAAAAACTGAATGAAATGAGATGTCCGTAAGAAGAGAGGAAACAACAAACAAACCAAGAGAACTAAAAGGCACCACTGTTGGTTGTAAACTTGTAGAGGAGTTTCTTCTCTGAATAGAGTGTGCCTGTGGCTTTTTTGATACAAAAACATCATTGTAAACTTGGGTTGACCCTTGCATGTTGCTTTGCCCCACTGAGTTAAGATCTATGCTGCTTGAAGATGGAAATTTCCTATGTAGATTCTGCACAGGAGCAGCATTTCTTTTAGATTGGTGTGCCTCGAGAATGACATTTCTCCCTCTAAAAATATTTGTGACGGAAAAGCATTTCTAGCCACAGTTGCCTTTTGTGATGACACATCAACTTTCACGGCTCTTTTCTTTTTCTGTCTTTCTTTCAGCTCCCAAAACCGACGACCAGCCCAAGACCTGCAGCTCTAAGCAGTTTGTATGCAAGGACCAGGTGACCTGCATCTCCAAAGGCTGGCGCTGCGATGGGGAGAAAGACTGTCCAGATGGCTCGGACGAGTCGCCAGATATCTGTAAGTATGGCCGCGTGAAAGTAGCTACTAAAACTGTCTCTCAGCGGGCTCTCATGTTTTCTGCTCCCCGAGCTGTTGGTGCAGTGCAACGAGGATTATTGCCGCAGCTTTCTCTTCTGGAGATTGCTTTTCTGCAAATCATCCTCCCTTTTCGTCTTTCAACCGCTGAATGTTTGTTTTATACCTCCCAATGCTGTTGCTGCACATGATGTTATAAGTGGCTCGCTACCTCTCATTGGCTTTGAAGAGACAGCAGTACAATGTTCAGTTGGTTTAATTTGGGCCTGAATCAGAGGGTAGGTTATGCCCTCTCTGCAAAGGACACAGACTCACAGTGTGTGCGCTGGCTGCGGTACTGAATTATAGCTCCAATTATGCGGCCGTGTTTAGTCTGAATGTTCTGGGGGGGGATGTGTCTGCTCTTGTCTGGACACTTGCGGGATCCGCGCAGTCCCCCGAGACTCTTGTCCCACCCGCTCGCATCCGTCAGCCTCTGCGTCCTGCCATGCCGTCCATAAACTCTCCCTGGTGTTTATATGCAGGCGGTAATAGTGATTTTACTGTCTGCATGTGCCACACCTTACATCTGTAATGCCACAAGCATTCGCACAATAGTCTGGCACGCAGAGGCAGGCAGCTGACACCCAGCATTAACGGACTTGTTATTGTGGGTGAAGACACAATTAAGGATTAACACATAGGATTATGGGTAGAAAATGTGTGAGATAGCTCAGAGATGTAACCCTCGAGATACGCTGTGGTCATAGTCGCCTAAAAAAAAAAAAAAACACTAACTGTAGGTGTTGGAATGGAGAAAGCTAAAATTAGTTGAGTTCCCCTCCCACAGATGGGTCAAATAATCTCCTCCACGCTCAGAGTTTTAGCGTGCTAAGTTTACAGTCTTTAAAACGATTTGGTCTGGAGATGAACTTCCAAACATTTTCTGATTCAGAGCTGTAATACAAAGGTGAGGCCGGGCCAGAAAAGCTTCTCTCACCGACTTTTTCCTTCACTCTCCCATGGTTATTGATTCACAAAATTTATACAATGACAATCTACTGCTAACATCTTAACACTTTATTTACAAAGTGTACAGTAAGCTTAATTGTGTAAGGATTTTTTTTTTTCCAGAAGGGAAGAAAATGGTCAATTGTAGTTTTGTAAATAACTGCAATCTCAGAACACAAGCAATTTTCTGGAAGTGTGACCCACATAATTCACTCAAACAAACTGGGGCCATTCAATTTCTGCCCTTTTTTACCACGCAATTGAACTGAGTGATTTTTCCATAGCTCTTATGTAATTTGGTGACACGGACAATGGTGTGATTCATCTTCTGCGTGGAGAGATGGAAAGTGGTGTTTCATCAAGATATGTTCTGCTCAATTACCCGCTTCCCATGGGCTCTAATCTGCCTGTCACTTTACCTTTAGTTAAGGCGCTTCTCCATTCATGTGAGTTTCTGAGGCAGTCATAATAAATATCTGTTACTGCAATTAATGCACTTTTTTCCCCTCTGTACAGCACTATGTGTTTGCAGTCTCACAAGCACAGTCAAAGGCGAGGCGCCTTTTAAGTATCACAATGAAAGGTAGCCAGACTGTGATTTTATCCACAGTCGTTTAGTTGATCCATCCATTAAATGTGAGTAGTGTTTGGAATGGAGGGCTGCAGATAAAGCTGCAGAGTGAATGGGCCTGAGCCAGCATAGATGAGACGGGCGAGTTTGGAGGAGTATGACTCTGAAGGTTATTTAAAATCCTGCTCTGACTCAGAGGAATGTAAAAGTCG
This sequence comes from Terapon puta, assembly GCA_028564955.1. Classification (NCBI taxonomy): domain Eukaryota; kingdom Metazoa; phylum Chordata; class Actinopteri; order Centrarchiformes; family Terapontidae; genus Terapon; species Terapon puta. The sequence continues at coordinate 11,302,129 of JAOXYL010000050.1, read as the reverse complement.
TTTTCTTTTCATCCTTGCTTTTCTATTCAGGGGTTGAAACCATTTTCAGGTCATCAGCCTGAGTTTCTCCCCCACTGGAAAGAGGCAATCTGACCGGCATGCTGTAAACAAGGCTGCTCTCAACTGAGCTCTTATGGAAACAGCAGATAAAACGGCGGGCTAAGCGCTGATCCATCTTAGAGGGGACTGAAATCTGGATCAACTGGGGAAGTTTTGTGTTGACGCAATGTGTTTTTTTTTATTTTAGATTTCAAAAACTCAAGGTGTATTCTCTTCATCCTTTGCTCTCTTTTGTGAACGGCAAAGTTTGCAAAGCGCTTTAACTTTCTCTTTCAAACTTAGTTTATGAAAGTCAGAGAATTCTAAGAAAACTCCCTGCTCTCAAGGCTTTTGTTCCAATGTGCCCCCAGACCACAGTCTAGAATTGCATGTTAATGTTGATGGGAATTAGAGTGGTGTGTGCTACTATAATTACGACATTATCTCCAGTTCAAGTTAATTACTAACTACAGGCTTGGTTTACAGAAAGTGCTCGCTGAGATTTCACAAGGCAAAAACATTTTCCTCTTATTTCCTTCTCCTTTCCGCTCTACTATTCTTCCTCTCCCCCTCCTGTGGCTGCTTAGCTGTACTTATGTCTTGGTGCTAGATGGCCGCCCAGTCTGGCCACTGTGTAAATCGAAGGCTGTGACAGGGCAATCGGTGCATGAAGCCAACGTGGAGCTTTGTTTCTTAAATAGATCCATGTATCATTTGAAAAGGGAACTGGGTGAAAGTGAAAATAACCGTGTGTGTCATCTGTGTCAGTTCGCTCATCCTCAAACTTGAGAGATGAAAACCACATAATGTCAGTTAATTTGACTGAAGCACCAGATTTGTTTAAGTGCCACCTGTTTTTGTTTACGATGATCATGAATTCACTTGTCAGAGTAGAGGGTGTTATGAACGCGTGCTTTTGTCTGCTGTGAATCTTTGATCTATACCTTTAGTACCCACACTGGAAGAAAGTGTGCTCCTCAGTATCGCACTGTCTGGAGGTCTAATTGCCTGTCGTTTCCAAACCATTCATCTGGGCTGTAATTATGTTGAGCAGCTAAAGACAGACTTTTGCCACAGGAGTGGGGTTGTAATATTGCATCACAGGAGGCGTTGACATACTGTGGTTGGGGTGGCACTTAATGCCAAGGGTCAACGTTGCATGTCAGCATCCTTTGCTTGTGGGCTTGTTTATTAGAAGGGCACTGAGGCAGAGTGATGGGGAGGGTGCATACGTATGTTAATGGATGTTTTTGCACATGGAAATGCATGACTTGGATAGACTGGTCCGGGTTTGTGCAGGTTGCCAGCAGCAGGGCTTTAATAGCCCTCAGACCCCCAGTGTGCACCTCCTTCTTATAGCCCCAAGTACACACTCAGATAGCCATCTACAGGCTGCCTGTACAGGCCCCTGTCTGCAGGTGTGACCCTGTCATCCTCTCCCAGGGACTACACTGGCTCCCCCTCACTGCATGGCTTCAATTGGTTTCAGACAAACCATTTCACCTCAATTAGATACAGGCTTAGGGCTCAGGAAGTGGTTGACACATGCCCTCAGGGCAGGAGTTTATTTGGAGTTTTATGCTCGGTGTGTCTCAACGATGGTGCTCTGTGCAGAACTGCAGCTTTTTAATGCTCTTACAGGGAGTAGAGGTATTTTGTCAAAGCGGCCCATATCTAAAGGGTTAAAGTGGTGAGGGAGGAGGTGTTCCTGATGGCAATGTATGGCTTTCCTTGCAGAGGCTGAGCAGAGAATGTATAGAAACACACAACGGACTGATGATAAGTGGACCAAAGGTTTATCCATAACAGATTAGTATAAAAAACTAAAGTAAATCCAATAAAACATATTGCACACTAAGATTCTCTGTCACTCAACAGGATTTCTGCTGTTGTGGACCAGTGTCACATCAGCACAATGCATTTTTGTAACATTTTACTTATTTTCAGCTCTTCATTTCTTATTTATGGAGAGATTGAGAGAGATTTAATGAGGTCATGACATTTTACCACAATAACTCTGATCCTCTAACCATTCTGATGACAGTTTTTCAGGGCATTGCCATTACGATGAAAAGTGCTGTGTCACAACTTGAATTTCATTTCACAGCTCTGTTGGAGCAGTTGCAGTAAAAAACACTGACTCCCTGTCTGTATCCCCCAAGTCTGTATGCAATTATGATTCTTGCGTGAACCACATTCACTGTGGTTGAGCCAGCGACTGGGAACAGATGTTTGAATAAGCCCTAGCATGTAAGCACTTTCTCCATCATGAGAAGTGCTTGCCATGAAGGAATCCCTTTCATCATTAAAAAAAACCTTATGCAACAATTGTCTGCCCCTAATTCTGCGTTAGACGTGTTAGCATGAAAATGTCCACAGGAGGACTTCTAAGCAGGGGGTGAAATTCATCCCAAGCATGCAAATCTGCCTTTCTTTTCCCATGCATTGCTATCCACTTTCATTCAGGGAGAGAAAATGAGTCGACAACTCAAAGTACTTAACACTTGCAAATGACATGCCACTCCCTGCACTCGCACTGTCAAGCTGTCATTAAAGTTGTCCCCATAGCTTGCTAGAAGTGTTACACACACACACACACACACACACACACACACACACACACACACACA
>JAOXYL010000050.1:11282242-11299360 GCA_028564955.1 Terapon puta | reverse complement strand
ACACACACACACACACACACACACACACACACACACACACACACACATTCATTCAGGTTTTCCTTGTTGATGCTTGAAAGTAATTTTGAGGAGATATACCTTGGAATGCAGTTTCATAATAAAACTCAGGGACCCTTGGCTGAAGGGGCTTAAAGTATTTAATGTAACATTAGCCAAATGTGGACCCCTGTCATATACAGACGCATTCTCCTTTTCATTAAACTGTCACGTTAGACTTCCAGTAAACATATAATTCCACGCCATTTACTTTCAACAGGACAATTTGTGCTAAGACACTGGAAACTCCTTCAAAGAGTTTTTCTTATGGAACAGTGGCAGCACCTCCTAACACGTAGCCATACCATGTCCCTTGGCCCACACACACACACTATGGCCCATGTCAGTAGATGCCGTGGCCTGGGGCCGAGCTGGTAGGGAGGTCAGATGGGAAGATTGAGTTATCATCTGCGAACAGCTGCCCGAGGCGGCCGTGGGCCACACAACAAGGTTATCTGTCCCATCTTTTGCCCTTGAGCCCCCTCTGGATGCTCGCCAGCCCGGTCCTTTGTCCGGCCCATCTGACTGTCATGCCTCAGCAGCTTCTCCAAGACAACCAGGAAGAGGCGGCTGCTGAGGTGCTGGGATGGCGTGGGGTGAAGGCATGGAGCGATGGGGAGAAGGGATGATCCTACAGAAAAAGCCTTTGTGTAGGAGAAAATGAGCAGATTAGCATTTAGTCTGAGGAGGGAAATGGAAATAGCGCTGTAAAGCTCTGATCCATTTCTTATAGAAAGTGTCTTTTACAGTAAAGATTTGGGGGTTGGGGGGTGTCACTGTCTGTAATCTGCCATGTAGCTGTACTCGCAGGGGGCACCAGGCAGGGGCAGGGAGGGTCTGCAGTGGCAGTGGTTGACACACTGGTTCCACAGAGGAAGGAGCAAAGCCCAGTAAATCCCTCTGGTCTGTGGCCCTGAGCCCTCCTCAGCTTCACCGGCCTATCAACAGACGGGGAACACAGGGCTTTCTCACGCCACACAGGCACCACTTCGCTTTCTCTGCTGTCTCCTCCACACCCTGTCTCCTTCTCTCTCTCTCTCTGTCTGTCTTTCTTTCTTTCCTGTGCCCCACTGTCTTCCTCTCTGTCTGTCAAAGCAGACGGAGGACCTACATTCAAGTCATCCCCATTTCTCATATCTCATCTCCAGTCTTTCCTCAGCTGTAATTGCCTCACAGCCCCCCTCTAACCCGGTTACAGATGGTTCTTTAGTTTGTTTTTGCAAGCTCTCTTTGTGTTTTACTTTGGGGATATGCTCTGTGTTGCATTTTAGGCAGTGATAGTTTGATTGTATTTGAAGCAGGGAACCACACTGTATTACTCTGTGGTGACAAAACTTGACTGACTGAAATGCTTGAACAAGCAGGTACACAGATTTAATAGATTTATTTTGCTGTCTTACTTGAAGATGCTTTAAGTGATATTTCACCCAGGCTCTGTATTTTAAGTGCCAGATACCCTCTGTGGGCTTGAAACATGGCTGTTAGATGTTTGCAGTTTGTTAAAAACTGTCAATTTAGTTTAAGCAGGTTGGTGTCAGTTGATTACTGTGGTTTTCATGGTATGAAGCAAAGTTTCCATGGGGGAAGTGACTGCAGAAATCTCCAAAACAATGTGTGTATTGTAATTCAGTGTTCATCCATTTTAGAAAACCTACTTTTAGCTGATTGTTAGGATGTATTTTAACATGGAAGCAATGTATTTACACCCATTATGGCAGAGTAGAGTAAGTTATCACATTTGTACTTCCAGGTTGTGGAAAGTGCATGAGAAGAAAAACACCACACATCAGGTCCAGTGTCCAGTGTTGCTGTTTTCAGTAGGGTTCGGTATAGCCATGTGCTTATTGTGCACACTGCTGTAAAGTGTGATCCCAGAGTGGGGAGAGTCAGTCAGTGGGCAGGCCTGCCTGTCACCCTGCATAACATATTTATTCGAGCTTACAGAGGACTTTATGGGAGTCAGTCAGGGGCTGCCATGGAACCCAAGGAGCAGGAAGAAAAGCAGGCTTTTATACTAAGAACAAAAGATCGACAGGGGATCCAAATTTAAGGTCATTGCATAACTACGGGAACTGAGGGGGTGGGGGATGGTGAGATGCAGAGGTTGAGGTGTTGGAGGGAAGCACATATCGGGGGAGACGTCCTTTCACATCACAGCTCCGACGCCTTGTGCCGGTCAGACAAAGCGAATGAAAACCAGAGTCACAAATGCGAGTGATGACTGTGCCGTGTATTGGTGGAATTGTTTAAAGGCGACGCAGGTAGTGATGCATTCCCCAAATCTACAGGGTGCTCAGGGGAAATGTGTAATATTGTCTTTGCACAAAGCCATATTTCATTCCAAAGAGCGCATACTGCAATAAGGGTTTCAATAAAGCTTAACACAGGCTCTTTGTTGTTACCCATAGCTTATGCTCTAATCATGATGAATCCCAGCGCCCATTTTTTTAATATGGGATTCATATAGGAGTGTAAGAGAGAAGGATCACACAGCAGACTGGAGAAAGGTTTTAACAATTAAGATCCCTGTGGACGAAGTGAAGCTACACTTATATCGCTGTGAGCTGATCACACAGTTTAGTGCAATAATGTAATTATCCTCACTCTACCCTCTAATAGGTGTGAGGGTTGTAATTTTCCCTCTTTTTCTTTTTTTGTCTGTTATCCATTGCACTGCCAACTGTCTAACATTGTTCTCAGCCCTACCTCTCCATGCTGCCAGAGTCACTGAAGAATCAGTGGTATCCCAGCAAAGTGCCATGTTTAATTATAGTTAAATATTGCTCTGTGATAATTATATCCATTCACTCCTACAGCAAATTCTGCAGCACCTGCTAATGAAGCTTTAGGGCAAATGATATCTACTTTTATCCTCAGAGTATTTCAGATATGCTATCCTAACTGTCACGTAAAAGCTCTAAATGTTGAAATAATTTGCTGCACATGTATTTGCTTTTCTTTGTGGTACCTTATTTTTGAAGTGAGAGAGAATTCAATCTCTGCTCTGAACCGAAAGGGGAAATGGATTCAGAAAGGCCCCTGCGAATGATAATAAAAAAATGGTGGTTTCACATTTCTGTGTTCCCCTTTACAGATGGGGATGATTATCATTTTATAATCTTATCTATGTTTTATATAACTTTTTAAACAGAGTTACACAGCATTTTACAGAGTGAAAATAACAGCAAAAAGTAATACGAGTGTGGTAGGAAATGTAAGCCACAGGGCGATAGATCTTATCATTTGGTCTCTCATAAATCTTAGCAGTTGCCTTTTTTTTTTCTTTTTGGAGTTGGGAAGAAAGAACAATCTTTGAGTCAAGACAAGGCAATAGCCCAGGATTTTGAAGTGAGATAACAAATGCATGGTTGACTCTGCCCAGGTCACTAAATTATAAGATATATGCCATTTTGGAGATGTTCTTCCAGTTAAAGAAAGATCCAAGAACTAAGCTAGTTTATTTGAAAAATGAACAACACTCGTCCTTTTCTACAGTGACAGACAATCTGAATTAGGGCAGACATTGTAACCTGATTGGCTCCAGGTAAAGTGTTACATTTATTTCCAAATGCCTTCAGTAGGGAAAATGCTAGAAGAGAGTGTTATCGCTATAAAGTCTTTCTTTTAAGGCTAGAAGAATAGAAGACATGCAAGAAAAGTTTCATAATCCTGAGTTGCAACTTTCCACTGAGCAACAAAGTTTGAGGACTGTAAATATGCAGTTTATACTCCCTGAGCATCAATAGAAATAGCTATTTCAGTTCTTGCACTCCTCGGCATATGGGGGTGGATAGAGTTTGGATGGGAATATGGCACATATATCCTCTATACAGCCAATTCTTTCTGAGAAGTTTCCATATTCATGAAACTGTAACTTGTTGTTGGCTTTGCCTGCAGCATCGGGGGTTCTTGATGTATTGATGTTTCAGTTAAAAAAAAAAAGGGGCACTGCTGACTTGATGAATTACTTTACATACAGTTGCTCCTCTGACACCACATAAATCTCCAGCTCGACAGGAGAAGGTGCCAAATGCCAGGTGCTAAAAACCTTAAGCATGATCAGCGCCTGGAGAGAGGGAGTGTGGGCCTTCTTGTTGGTGACAACAGTGTAATTCTGGGCCTTGGCAGTCGAATGATCTCCTTAGCTTTTCCCCTGCCACTGTCACAAAGTGCTTATCTGGATACTGGCCCTTATGGAAATGATCTAAATAAGAATAAACTAAATCTGGGACTGTTCATAGCCATGTCTATAAGAACCATTGCCTGAATGCCCTTGTGAACGCCATCATCTAAACAGTGGCGTTGACATATATTAAAACTGTAATGCGCGCAGAGTGTTTCTGCGCATGAGATGAAAAAGAGACAGACAAATTTCTGCTGTACTCTCTCCCGTCAGATTTGCACAGTAATGCTTTACTTCCACTGACAGATGACGCAGGAAATGGCTACTGCCAGTATGACGGGAGCTTATTGTAATACACTGCCAACAACTTCCCAAACTGGAGCAGGGAGTACAGGGTTCATCTCCATTGTCCCTCCTGCAAAGTTACTTAATCCTCCATATTGTCCTTTCTATTTAGTTTTCTGCTGCTGGTCCCTATTCAGCTCCTGCCAAGATATTACTGTGCTGTGGAACACAAACAATTTTTTCCCACTGTTGTGTATTGCTGGCAGTTGTCAGTGTGTTTCCAAAAACTTATTTGGTTGCTGCCCGGCCAGCAGGAAGGTAGGACCGAGTGTGTAAGTGTGTGATGGAACGTAGAGAGTTTGTACTGTTGTCTTTTCAGTCTTGTGGTGGCTGTAGTGTGTCTGCACCCGGTTTTCAGGGACAGTGTAACACAGACATTGTGTAGGTTGGTCCGTTCACCTGTCTTGTCAGTCCACTCGGTACTCACCGCATCACTTTGTGCCGTGCATGCAGAGTCGCAAAGACACAGATTTGTGCAGCAGGCATCGTTCAGTTGACTTTCACCATGACTTGTCTTTTATAGTCAGAGAAATCTGTTGAGAGATGATAAATCCTTGGCAGGGGTTTCATTTCCAGTGTGCATGGCAGTTTATTCCTGGTACTGCAGTTTATGCAGAAATCCCCAGGTTGGCAGTTTATTGAATGTAAATCAGGCTGGCTTAGAGGCTGAGGCTGTAGGAGGGCTGCTAATATGCTAGCATCCCCCAGATGGGAGAGCCGCTCTCCTTCTCCCTAAACCAGATGCATTAGAAGCTAATTCTCTGTTCGAATGTGGCACATTTTCCACATAGGCTGCTGTGGTGGGATCTTTATGGAAGCTCTTGTCACTTTAAGGTACTTGTTTTAACTGAGTTACATTTTATGATCTGTGTGTGGTTACTAATCTCTTGGATGGCTAGAGAAGGCTTAGAGGGAACGCTTGTGGTTTTCTTCAGGGAATGCCGGCATGCAGGCAAATGTTCTCCCTCATATAAGTCTTTGTGCAAACACACAGTCACACTTTGATTCTTTTAATGACACGTTTTGTAAGAATACGTACATATTTTTGTTACAGCCATTGAGAGAGATGGGTTTTTCCTTCCCTCGACGATCAAACATCTTCTGCACGACAGAGAGACACAGCGTACTGAGTGTGATGTCAAGGCAGTTTTCTTAAAATAACTGTTCTTTCTCTCTGGGCATTATAATCAGAAATTAAAACACAACATACACTACAACACCTTCATCCTCTGACTCACTTCAGATGAAGAACAGCCTAGACGAGGCAGAAATAAGGGTCAAATTAACTGCATTGTGGCTGCTTAATATTCAGACACTGAAGACATTACGTGTCAGATATGAGGGAGGCATCTGCACGCTGCACATGCTCAAACGCAGTTTTCTCAGAGTCTCTCGGAGCACCCTTCCCAACCCGCAAAACTCGACAGATCGTTTCCTGTGAAGGAGGTGAACTTTATTTTCTCTGCTTCTAGTGTTTTTCTAAAATGGGTCAGCAGATGTTAGAGGGAGAGAGTGAGAGAAAGGGAGAGAGAGAGGTGGAGGAGGTGGAGGAGGAGGAGGAGGAGGAGGAAGAAGAAAAAGAAGAAAAACAGCCAAAGCAAACTGTTTGCTCTGCAGTGTGGGCTGATAGGAGAGATAGAGAGGAGAGTGGGAGCGAGTGAGGGGAAGAGACTGCATCTACTGTATGTTCGCTTGTAAAAAAAAACAAAACAAAACTGCTGTTTCTTTAGCTAAATATTCATACCCCATTAAGACCCTTTATTTCTCATAGATTCACTTTGACTTTTTACACTGATGTGTCACGATGTGTTAAGGATGATAGATGATACTGTCCTAAAAACTAGAACATAAATTAATTGAAAAACAATGATACAACCAAGCCTAATGCGGTGAGTGAAGTAAAACACAGTTCAAAGTCATTTGACTTTGATTAAAATTTCTCCAAGTTGACCTTGAGATTTTTATATTTAGGCACTGTGACGGCTAAAGCTGCCTCTGCATTGTCTTCTTTGGTGATAGAGATGGACAATACTCTTTGCAAGGAAACGGAAATAAGAGTAATAATTTTTAGACACTAATCCTTCATTTAGGTTTTAAAAAGATTTGTCTGAAGCCACATCCTCTTGCACTGCAGGGATATCTAGTCACAAAGAAAAGCAGCTAGTTTAAGACAAACTTGGAACAAATCTCTGAGTTACCTGCAGACCCCCTGTAAACATTGAGGACTATCTGAGAATTACTTCTCACCCATTATCACACTAGTTGTGCATTGAACAAGGAAGATGGATGTGTGGATGTGCGTCTGTGTGTATCTTCGCTTTGTTCTGTTTCTTCTTCTGCACACAGCTTTCTCTGGCAAAAGTGATCTTCATCTTGAGACTACCTGATCAAATAAAGGGTGTAATGAGATTAGAAAGCGTGCATTGAACGTTTTCCGTTGTACTGGGTTAGGGATGTTTCTCTCCCCTTTGATTTCGATTGAGGTCTTTCCAAGTGTGATTATATCTACAGGGCCCACAGTTACAAATTCAGCCTCACTTATAGCCAAAGTCTAACCCTTTATTGTTTTTAACGTGTCATTTAAATCTTTTTACCACTGTCTGTAAGTCATTTGTAGACTCTGTATTTGCTGCTCCTAAAATGTGGTATGCTTGTTTTTTTCAGGCTCACACAACAGGGTCAACCAGTGTCCTGTCAATGAACAGGGGTGCCTGGATCCGGAAGTGTGCATCCACATGAGCAAAATGTGCGATGGAATCCCTGATTGCGTTGATGGCTGGGACGAGGGGCCTCACTGCAGAGGTAAGAAATGCACAGATGCACTGCACATACATCGGCCAGCTTCCATTTTCTTTCAAAACGAACTCAGAGCAGATGGTATCATCATTTTCTCTATCTCCTCTGTCACACAGAGACGAGTGTCGGCCTTTGTTGTGGGTCAAAAAGCACAAGCTGGCTCCTCCTTGCTAGCATCTTCCTATCCAAAACTATAATCTCTATCCAATCATTTCTATTAGACCCTTTAATGAGCCAGTCCGCTCTGGCTTGTGCAGTTACAATGGAATTTCTCTTTCTGGGGAAAAAAGTCATTAATTTATCAATCAGCTCAGCTCTGAGGCTGCTTCACCAAGTCCTGCGGGAATGACGAGCATTCAGCCTGGACGCAGCTGAAGAAGAATCCCATCAAATCCTCCACTATTAATTAGAGTTGATAGAGGGATGAGAGATTGAACATATTGGGTCCATAGTGTTGGCCTTTGTTACAGCAGACAAAGGAGCAAACACTGGCTGCCTACAGAGGATTGCCTCTGTGTTCAGCAAGGCAGATATAGCTGTCTGAAGCCCTGCCTGTTTACTGTCGCAGTAATCTGTGTTGGGATAAATGATGTGTGCTTTTAATTTCAGCTGTGCACGCCCCCATGTCTATCAGTATCAACAGTATCAATATCATTTTCCTGGAATATAAAGTCACTTAATCAAATATTAACAATCACTGCTTAAAGCCCAGTGGACCAAAGTCCTTGAATGAGGGTTGTTCTGCCCAGTTCTCAAACATTGGATCACCTACCCTCTCCTGCTAATTTTGTCAGTATTGGCCAAAGTATCTTTTGTTTATGGCACTGTAGGAGGTTCAATTTATATCTGTATTTTAGGTTACTCAATCAATTTGTTGTGGGTTTGATGCCTGCTTAAAAAAAAACAAATGACCCCTTTTACCTTTTTATTAGTTGTAATGTCAGTTCTGTGTGATGAGTAAATATCCAGCATGGAGTTGTGTAATAAGATTTAAAAGTGAATCACCCAGGCCATTTACAGAAACTGTGATTAGGTTAGTCCTTAAGAGCAGGAGCACTATTTGGCTGATGAAGAGGACAGTTGTACAGAGTGGGCTGCGAGTGTTAGCATCCCACACGCTGGTCATCGCTGCTAGACAGGCTTTTACACAACACACTGATGATGTCATCCAATCGCAGTATGCACCGCCTGTCCCCGAGGACACAAGTCCAGCTGTCCTCAGTAAGGCACCGGTCAGCACACACCTATGCTTGTGCACACACACAGATGTACAAGTTCGCGGGCTCGTGGACTCACACGTGCACACAAACGCGCACTCACACAGTCGCTTTCTTGCAAACACACACCCAAACACACCCACTACCTCACACACAAACACACCAGCAGTGTGTCCAGAACTTTTTGCCATTGCTGTTTGTGAGCTCCCCTCTTTTCAGGGAAAGGCCTGGCCTTTCACAAGCATCCTAGTGTTTGCTCATACAAACTGCCGGGTTGTGCAAGTATACCTGGGCGCTGCTGTCTGAAAGCGCACTTTGTCAGTCAGCGTGTCCAAGTAACTCTGCCAAAGTTGTTGACATGAGTGGTTAGACAGGGCAGTGTAGAGAGGTAGGTTAGGCAGGAATTTTATCCGCCCCAAAATAAATTTCCTTAGGATTTTCATGGCGTGTGGCAAAGTTTGGGATTAGCTGGCATGGGTTGTGTGTAGGAATGATAACAAATGAGTAACCAGGTAGACTTGTTGTTACGGGTGGTGAGGTTGATCCTGGCAAGGTTCAGATACAGCCCTTAATCTAATCTTAATCTTTTTTTTTCTTTGCAGAAGCAAAACACGAGTAAAACAAATCAGAGCGCTCTCTTACTCTTATGAGAATTAAATTCTCTTTATTAAAGGCCCTGAAAGCCGTTTTTCTTGGACTCTATTACACAGTTTTAACCCAATTCCTGTAAATCATCACATCTAAAATGTATGTCTTTGTGCATGCTCCTGTGGGCCTTGATGGAAACAACACTAAATGCAGATAAAACAGTTAGCTGAGCTTTTGAGTATTAATCTCTGAATAAATTACAAGTGGTATTTTTTCCCATAAATTTATCTAAATAAATTCTCATTTAGTCATGAATAGTGGTTGAAAGAAAAACACTGAGATACATTGCTTGAACAGGAACACTATGGTACATGTCTTTGTGCAACTTTTAAAATATGCCATCGGGCACAGTTTTAGCTCAGTTTGAGGGTGTTGTTACTCTTTTATTCCACATGAAGGGAGCAACATTTACATGACTTGCTCAAGAGCATGTAAAAGGCATACTGGTATGTTAAGAATGTTTTTCAATGTAGTTCAGTGATCCAAACCAGTGACGCTCTCAAGTTTACTTGTCTAACTTCAGATGCTTTGGTCAAAGTAAAGTTCCAGTCCTATATTTAAAAGGCCTTTTTAACTAAATGTAGCCTCTACAGACAATTGGTAGTTATGTTGTTTTTCTGTCACATGGGTGAAAGTTAAGTCTATTCATCAATCTGCAGTCTGTATTTGTCCTTTCCTCTGTCATTTTGTGGGTGATGGGGCCTCTCTTGGGGGGCAAGGCCTTAGACCTGCCTCCCTCAGAAGTGACTGATTGATAGGGGAAGCGAAAATGGGGTCATGGCAGTACTCTTGAAAGCTTTTCCTCGCTGTCTCAAAGGGAACCCTGATTGTTGTAGTGGCCAGATGCTATTGTTTATGCATGCAGTGGGCTTTCTTTGTCCTTCATGTCCCACTAACTGTGGAATGAGGATCAGTCATAGGCGATTTGAGGCTGCCTGTGGAAAGACCACATTTTCATCTTTATTCATGAGTGGGTCTTGACCTAAATGAGTTTATTGGCTGCAGTTAGAGTTGTCTTGCATGACAAGACCTGTTTTATTGTCAGTTCTTTGCCCATCACTGTATTCAGAGGCACTACAGTGTCTAACTGTCATGTACTTTCTAGCTCAAAACAGGCTGGTGCTTGAGAATTGATTTTCTTAAGCAAGTGAAAGTGCTGCGTATTTGGGAATGTCTTGTGCCACAGTGTGTGGACTTTTTGTGTTTGTACATGTGTGTTTGAGTATTTGTCTGAGTTTAGATTTAAGCGTCTGGGGCAGCATGCTGCCACTGTTTGGGAAAACGATAGCTACTGTTTGCTCATTACTCAAGCTGCTGCCCTGCCTGTGTTTGCATATAGTTACTTTGCCCTCTTTGACTGTGCAGCTCCAAACAACTGCCAATGAACACACTTTTATGCTTCATGCCTTCCTGCCTACCCGACTCGTATGCATACTCACATACCTGGATACCCACATCATCATCTTCTTTCAGTCTGATTTCTCGTACTTGTGGCACAGTGCTTGATTTCAGTATTGCTGCATTTGCTACCAATTTCTATGTGTGGCGGAGTGCACCAGAAACAAAATAATCGCAAAGTAGTTTCACAGATTGAATCTGCTGAATTGTCTCAGAGCTTGATTTTATTTAACTGAGCATGATGATATGCTAAACATTCACTTGATAATAAGTTGGTCCAAATTCTCCATACCATTGGGCATAGTTTGCATATCCGTACAAAATCAACCAAATAAGGTATGAACCTGTTTGAGAAGTGTAGTCAGGTAATTTGATGGCCTCCTGTAAGGAGACGGTAGGTCCCTGTCTGCAGCAAGTGGAGGACAGGGGCATGTGTGGACTTGTCTCCAGACAGTGAGAGCACAAAGGTAGGAATGTCCTGGGAATTGCCTCTCTTAAAAGTGTCCCACACTGGAATAGCCTGTTTGTATGATGATTGTTTGGTGCTTTTTTATTTTTTTTTATTATTTACTTTCAATTATGGCCACTGACTGTAGAAATGAAGAGAGGATTTTATTTACTTTATTTTGGATTTTCTTGGCATGGAAAGGATGCGATTTAAAACCCGCTGATGGATAGATGTGCTGCTGTTTTTAAGGAGCGAAGTCTATGAAATCATTCAGTCGTGGAAGTTTTGTTGTGTAACTCCGGCCATGACCTGCACACCACCCAGTCTCTGTCTAACTCAACCTTGTGTCACCCTCTTACACCCGCTCTGTCAGCCCCATGATTGGACTTTAGAGGGAAATGTCAACGTTCGTACATTTCCTCTTGGGCCAGCTTGAGTCCAAGTACTGGTTCTTCTTCTTGTCTTCCCTTTGTCACCTGTCCTAATTTCACTTTTTCTCATCAATAAAACATGCAAAACAACAGGACCTTGTACCAACCCCGCTTTAGGACTGTTGCATCCTCACTGGGAAGTATCTAATGCAGCTTGTACTTTCATGCCTCATATTTTCATCACACGTCCTGTCGTCAGCTATCATGATTCATAGGCGTCTGTTCAGTTGTGCACACAAGTGTAGAAATGCGCGATGTCTTCTGATCCTGATGAAACGCCGGTCTAGTCGGTCCTCTTGGCAAACAGCCTTTTACGCTCATTCCCTGCTTCCCTTTAAAGAGCTATAGATGAGTGAAATTGAGGGTTGCCGTCCATGCAGTAACAGGATCAATGGCTTTGGCATGCTTGTTTAGGACTGAAGGCCTCCAGTGTGTGACTGTGTGATTTGTTTGCTTCGTTCATTAACCCCTGGTCAAACGTCTGACACGCTGCTGTTGCTTGTTTGCTTGGAGCTGGAACTTTCTAGCTGCTCCATATCCTTAAGCACTTTATGCTGTCCCGCCTCCCCCGTCTTCCTCCTTCCTTTCTCCATTCCTCTGCTCTCTTGTTGTTTTCTGTTCTTCTCCTCACATTTTCTGTCCCGACTTTGCTTCCTCCCCCGGGTCTCCTTGCTGATACAACTACAAATGCTCTCTGAGGTTGGAACAAGCAAAAGGATTTTCAAATGTTATTTTTTGTTCTTCCAAAAAATATACGGTACCTATTTTTAAGAAAAAGCCAAAATGTAGTGGCTTCGCAATGTTTATTTCTCTTGCCTATTAAATTTATTTTCAAAGCTAGAAATAGCAATCGATATTATCATTATTGATATTTCTTGTCTTTTAGACTTGCCATTAAATTCAATTTGTTGGACTTTTTAAGTTGAACCACATTTTATTCAATCAGTTTAATAGATTTTAATAGCTCTTTTGTATAATCATAGTTGTCAGAAAACACATTAAAAATGGATAGACATGAGCTATTTGTCTGGTTTGCATACAGCGTATCATCCACAGGTTAATACTGAGATAATGTATTGATAATTAGAGCAAGATTAATTATTTCTATATCACCCACCCACGGCTAGACACTCAGGTGCAAAATGGAACAAAGTGACCCCAGACTGAAGTGCATTTTGTGGGTGTTTTGGCTCTCTACTTGCCTGTGGTCTCTCGCACTGTGAAGCCTGGTGAATGGATTCGATATGGGCCACAGTGTTTGCTGGGGGACTCTTCCTTTCAGCAGGGCCACAACAAAAGGGTCATTGTAGCCCAGAGTGCCACAGGCTTTATATAATAAGGACTCTTCACTGGTCCAATCTCCGCTCTTCACAGCCATGCTATCATTGGGTACTGTAAGCACAGCCATGACCATTCAACAGTTTTGTTTGTTGTTGTTGTTGTTGTTGTTAGAGGTCGAGGTAAATTTCATTGTGCTAGTGAAAGCCCTTTTTTTCTCTTTTTACTTATTTACAGCTTTGTTGTATTTGACATGTTTACACCTCGTAAATGATTAAATGGGAATGTTTCTCAACATTTTCTCCCAAGTTTAACTCTTAGATGTTTATCTTTTTGCCTCACGCGCTGATACAGAGTGTTGCAGTGGCCACTGTGCTGGATCTTCAGAGGGTAACTGTGGGTTGTTGTGATGTAGGACTGCAGGCGTAAGAATGTACACATGTAATACTTCATGTCATCGCAAAGCTTAATTCAGAGATAAGAGCTTGCAGAAATGTACAGAGGAAGTTCAACTTGTGTGCATATGTGTGACATAGAAAAAGCTGATGGTGATCAGGATCATATCAGTACCTCTGCCCTGACATACTGTAATTTCCTACTTGAGTTGATCTCTGTGGCTTCAAACACTTGCTTATTGAACCCTGGGGCAGGATTCATCCAGTGACCCACACTGGGTAATGAAATATTTAATAAAGAGTGTCACAACACTCTTTATTGGAGGCTTACAGCTAATAGAAGCAGCCTGAAATATCATGTCAAATGTGTGCCGCTATCTCACATACTGTCATTTCAATCTGTGACGGACACCTTATCTTGTTTATCTGCCAGCCTGGACACGCGCATATCTACACGCACAAGCTTTAACCTACAACCTGATGGGATGGTGGTGGGTGTGTGTGGAGACCCTCTCTCATTTCCTGCCAAAATGACCTGTCCTTGAGTTCCCTCTGGGGGCGGGAAAGAAGGGGCCCTCTAACACGTGCGCATTCAAATCACAGCGTCTGTCACATGTGCAGATGAATACAGATGCATGCACTTGTGTGACCTCCCCCATCCCCCGCCCCCTGCCGCGCTCTCTCTCACGCGCACACATGCACGTGCGCACACATGCACGTGCGCACACACAATCCTGTCTGATCTCTAAGTGGAGATGTGATATGATATGGCACTGTGGTTCTGTGAAGATTGCGCCAGGATTAAGATAACAATTGGAAAGCTGATCTGCACACAAACCTGATCAAGGAGGCAATTACTTAAACAGGCTACGTTTAGCCCCCATTGTTACCCAGAATTTATTTGGCCTCTGAATTGAGGCTTCTGAAGAGCTAGTGATAAGTACGCTGCCCACCCCCCTCCGCCCTGCCCCCACCTCCACGTAAGCCTCCACAGTATTTAATGTTTTCTGTGTTTCTCTGTTTTTCCTCCACTTCAGAACGAGCACCAGCCTGTGCCTCCCATGGGTGCCAGTTTCACTGTGCTGTGACTCATGATGGGCCTCGCTGCTACTGTAGCAATGGCTACGAGGTAGCTGCAGATGGAAAGACATGCAAAGGTGAGTGGGTGATTTGGCAGTTATTCCAGCCTAACTAACTTGGCCAAAATAAAAATTCATAAATTATCTGATGACTCTCTGCTTGCTGACCAGAACTTGTGTGGGGGCAGCTGGTAGAGAAGACCAGACTTTTAAAATGTTTTTTTTTTTTTTCCAATCATGTTTGAGGGTTTGGTAGAACACCCCTGCTTTTTATCACCAAGAGCTGAAAGAAAATACACCAAATAACAAATCTGTTAAATCGTGAACGAGTATTGCAGAATTGTTTATGTTTCATCCCAGTTAACTCAGTCTGTTCATTCGTTGTGTTATTCCTCTTTAGATTTCAATGAGTGCAATGTGTATGGGACATGCAGTCAGACATGCACAAACACTGAGGGCTCCTACACCTGCAGCTGTGTGGAGGGCTACCTGCTGCAGCCTGACAACCGCTCCTGCAAAGCCAAAAATGGTGAGAGCAAGCACACACGCACACACAAAATCTAACCCAGGATGCAGTTCATCTAAGTTGTTTCTCTTTTGGAAATGGCTTCCTACTATGTTATATGAGATAGTTAGATGTCTTGCAAATGAGGCATGTGTAACAGGTGTGCAATTAACACATGATGTTTGACTTCCCTGCATCTTTTCCTTATATCTCTAATGCCCCCCTTACCTCATTTTATCCTCATTCTGGTCTTGCTTTTCCCATCCCCTCCACTCATCCTCCACAGAGCCTGTGGATCGTCTGCCCATGCTGTTGATTGCTAACCTCCAGGACATCCGCTGCACCTCCCTGAGCGGCTCCTCGTCCCGGCTGCCCTCCATCGCCACCAAACAGACCATGGCTATGGACTTCATCTACTCTGAGGAGACTGTCTGCTGGATAGATGTGGGTGACACCCCAGCTGCCACCCAGCTGAGGTGTGCCAGCATACCTGACCTCAAGACTGTCAACAACATCCGCACAATCAACATCTCCCTCAGCCTGCACCGTGAGTGGTAGTTTCATTGATAAAAATGAGCCTCTCATCTGACTGTGAGAGAAATAAATAAGCTTTTGTTTCTAGAAATAGTATTTCTGCTGATGCAGTATTCTTACGGAAAATGTTGTTGGGTACATGGAGAGCATGACAGTTTAGCTGTAAATTGTCAGTGAGAGAGAAATGAGCGCAGAAGAGCACACAAACAGCTCTCAGGTACTCAGTTCAAGTTGTCAGCTCACCCCATGTGAAATTTCTGTACTTTGCCTCAGGAATCAAATGGTCAACTTTGCATTTGCCAGTGTAGACAAATGTAGGATGTGAAGCAATACAGCCTCATCTCCGAAAGCTGCTAATACCAGCATAAAAGTGCCAAGTAGAAATGCTGAGTCCAGCTTTATTTTTCAAAAGGTTTGTCTTTGAAGAACAGGGGCACCCTGACACACTACTAAATCATCCCATAGAGGCAGTATGTGTGTAGCTTACTTACAGTGATATGATACATATAAGGCTGCCAGCATGCCTTCAGCCGTTAGTTTGCACATTCTTGACAGGCAAAGAGTAACCTACTGTGTAGCTTGATATATGCCCTTACTTTGCATTCAAAGATCTGGAAATGCATTAATCCACTGCTCTTGTTGGATTCATTTGAATTTAATCGGTTGTGCCCTACCTCACTGTCACTGATTTTTGAAATGATGACATTTGGCAATAGATTTTTTTATTCCTCTCTGCCTTCATAAGGCCTCCCAAGTATAGTACATTTTGTTCTTGAAGGTGTAGTAGATAGATATAGCACGTTTGTGTGTGTGTGTATAGCAGGAGTGAGTATAGAACACAACTGATAAACTATGACAAGTGAAATGTCCTCATAGCCATATGTATCGTCTCAACTCACAGACTCTCATCTCTTTTGCAACACTCAGACACACGCTCACATGTACACACATACACACAGCATGTGAACACTTCCCTCTGAGAGACTTACTCATATAATGCTGACATGATTTATCTCCTGATTACGAGCCTGACAAAGTTTGTTTTCATTTGCTTGGCTGACAGAGCCGTTACTCTATAAGAATGGGGGCAGAAATGTAGACAAAACATAAAAGCAAGGGTGTGGGTTTGTGTGTGTGTGCATACACACATGCGTGTGAGAAGCGTTCCCTTGAGAATTGGCCTCAGGCGTGGAACGGCAGACGTGAAGAAGACAGGCGGAGAAGCCGGGTGTGTAGACCCTGAAATATGGGACGGGAAACCTGCTACGTGATTAGAAGTACCTCGGCTCATATCCACTTCAAATGAAGCTTGTGTAACTGCTGTCACTGCTGACAGCTGGGACAGAGCCGAGGCTCGGAAGCTCAGTGAACCCCAGCCTCTTAAAATGGGGTTTTGCCAGATGAGTCATTGCATTCTCATGAGTGGCCTATATTGCATCTCGCCTGCATTGTGTTGGCCTGCTGCTGTTTTTTGTAAAAATTAAAAAAAAAAAAAAAAAAAAAAAAAAAGTTAAATGATCTGAGAGGTGGAAGCAACAGGGACCCTTAGAGAAAGATTGAGGAGACAAGGGAATGATAAAATGAGAGGGAGAAGAGTAAAGGTAGTGATTTGCTGTACCTTGGAGGTGTGTGTATGTGCAAGTGGTCATGCAGATGGTATTTACATTCCTCTGCTGGGTTATGTCAGCCTGAACAGCCCCTACATTCCTCCGGCCGTCTCATGTCCTGTCCAGTCAGGTCACTTTAACACACTCATAGCTGGGGCTCAGACACGCATACTCACACCTACACACACACACACACACACACACACACACACACACACACACACACCTACACACACACACACACACACACACACACA
>JAOXYL010000050.1:11239942-11282142 GCA_028564955.1 Terapon puta | reverse complement strand
CACACACACACCCACACACACACACACACACACACACACACACACACACACACACACACACACACACTCACACACACTCACACGCACACACGCAGACATCGACCCAAATACCTTTGACTCTTGCACCTATTACCTAGTGACATATTACCTTTTATGAATTGAGATTTTTCACTTTCCACTGTACACATTTCAGTCTGACCCTCTCATGTGCACCCTAGAGTATGAAAAGCTTGTATTATATTGTTAAGTTGTTACAGTTGCTCATCGTTATTATCTGTATTACTCTTCAATTGATGCTTCCAACCCCAACTGCTCTAAAGCTAGCTCTCTAAGTTTGACCTTATCTAATGTTTGTATCAAAAGTGCAGTCTAAAATAAGACAATCAGCTGATTTACTTGTCTTAAAATATAAGACATGGCTCTGCAGTGCTCACATAGTGAGCCAGGCAATGTGCGCTTTATCTGAGATCTGTATTCTGTGCATCAGACTCTGTCCAGCACTATGATATATAGTCCCTCAGGAAACTGTCTAGTCACCCAGATCTTGTTGCATCTTGTCTCGCAGCTCATAACAATAGCCACAATTATTACATATATGCCATTTGCTTGTGAAATGGCACCATTTGTCATTTTCCCCGAAGGTTAATGTCTTATTTAATAAAAATACCTCCACTATTAAAGAGTGAGGGAAAACCCTGACAGTGTGGGTCATCTCATGTCCGTTGGTGGGTTTTGGCTGTTTTAGGTCACACAGACAAACAGACAAGAGAGTGTCCTTGCACTTTGGCTGACTCCACGTTTTTATGTTACATCAGTTTGGGCTTTCAGCTTCGTTTTGAGAGCATTTTGTGGATCTCAGCTGAGCCAAAAGGCCATTTGCTACTTTGTGGTTTCCCTTGTGGTTGTTTGCTTTAAAATGTTAGTTAAGCTTGGCCTGTGTGAAATGTTTCCTCCTTGATTAACCCACTTGTGTCTCCTGCGTTTTAAAGTGAGTCTGTTCTTTCACAACAAAGACTGATCGTATGATTGGTGGTAACATGGGCTCTTTGTCAGCTCCATTCAGTGTTTTATAACAAGCAGGGCTCAGGTGCACTCTTACAAGTGTGGTTAGGAAGGCCCGGGGATTGGCCTTAGATGGATATGGATGAAACTGTGGAGGCAGGGGGGTGGAATAGTGCAGGGTTCATACAAACAGGGTGATTTATAGCTTCTGGGTGCCTGAGAGAACAGGGCAGATAAGTAGACGAGAGTTCCAGATGTGGCCTGCTCTGTCTGCATGTGTGATTCTCTGACTGGGAAGATAAAAGGGGAGCAGAGCCTATCCATCCCGTCCTCTCCACCCTCTGAGCGGAACTCCACAGCAGGGACCAGCTCCTCTCCCCACGTCCCTCTGTCCATTGCTAAGTCCGCCTTCTTCCCTCTTCCGAGCCTTTTGTTCTCAAGGCTTTTTCCCCCCAGAATAAATCAGTGCACAGAAGATCTTTGAAGAAATCATAGAAGTATCAGTTTCAGTTTCTACGTCCTTTTGGCATCCTCTCTCTATTGCAAAAAAAAAAAAAAAGCTTTTTTAATCTTTTAATGTGTATGTAGGTTTAACAAACATTGTACATTATTCTCTTAGTTGCATCCAAAGTGGACATTTCCTTTCTACCTAAAGGATCGATTTTTTTAAAATATTTTTTTGTGCAGCATTTTTTATTTTCATCGTGTTCTTGTCATGGGAGGAATCGTTTAACAATAACCCTATCATCAGGTCCTCCTGTCCAACCAATCGCCTCTCTTTTGCCCCTCACTTGCAGCAGACGGGGATTTGCAGATGGCATAACTGTTAGGAATTATAGCCTCTTAAATAGAGGTCATATGTCAGATCCTTATGGAAAATCATAAGCGCTAAACTGTGCTCTCGAGGGGTCAAAGAGATTTTTCTGCACAGATTAATAGGATCTTCTTGGCACGGAGAGGATTATGGAGGCAGCACGATGACAATTCTTTTCTGCTTTGCCCCGAGTATGGGAATATGGCAATACTTGCACCGACTTGTAAAAAGAGGAAATAACATTCAAGTACAACTTTTGTGGTGCTATTTCTCAGTCAAGGTGCCGGCGTGTGACTCGCTTGAAGAGCGAAATAGGCTGTGGCCCTGCATGTAAATACCTGTGCTATTTGGGCGGAAAGCATGTTTGTTGTTGCCAGAAAGACCCCCTCAGTCTGTGAAATGTTTCTTCAGAGTAGTGTGAGCTGGTAGGTGTTAAGGGCAGGAAGTGTAAAGGGGTTGTGAGGGCAGGGTGGTTGGACGAGGAGAAAGGGCTGGGTTCATTCAGTTTCCCAGCAAACGTTCCACTTACCAGAAGCCGAACGAGCGAGCACGTCAACGGAGTCTCTGGCTCTCTGAATAAGGGGGTCCAGTAGTGGTGAGCTGTTACACAACGCAGCAGTCACAGTGTTGCACAACCAGCTCTCAACTCTGTGTATGAGTCTAATCAATGCCTTGTGCAACCAAGCTTTCAGATGGATTTCTTTAGAGGAGTATAGTTATAGAGCTGATACCAAGGGGAGTATCACTATCCCTCTTAACTCCTGACAAACTTTGCTCCGTCATCAGAATCTCGGTTCTGATGCTTATGAAACATCTTGGACTAGTTTCCAACTCCCTCCCTCTGTTCTCTCTTTTAAATTTTTTTTTTTATCATTAGCTCATGTATTTACAGTTACGTCTTTATAGATGAGTGAGGAGGCCACTGCCTATGCCGACGGTCAATAAATTATTTCCAGCCTTGAGGCGCACCAGAGTTTTTAATGTTCTGGATATAACTGTAATTCCCCATTGGTTTCTTTTTGTCTTTCTCTCCCGACCGCCGCAACGCAACCCCATCCTGCATGGTCTCCTGTTTTCTCCTCAACTCTGCTTATATTGCAGCACCAGTGAGCATACTGTAAGTCCCATGTGGGGCAGGCCTTTTGAAGCTCTGTGTATGTTTGGTAGGTGAGGTGGGGGTTCTACATTGGGCCCAGATGTGTGTATGCTGTGTTATAGACCTAGTTTTTTTTTTCTTTTCTCTCTGAGCAGCATGGTTGTCATAGTCGGGAGTTTCAGTGCAGATTTTTTTTTTTTTCAATAATTTTTTTTTATGAATGGTCAAAGCTCTCGGACTGCGAGCTGGCTGTCAATGGCGTTATACCCCACTCGTGTACCCAAACATCAAAGATGTCCCTTGGATTAACTGGAAAGATAAATGTGGTCTCTTTGATACTGAATGTGTGAGTGGTGAGCCTGTGTGAGGTTCATGTGTGTATACAATGTTCTGCTTTGAAAAGAAGTCTGGTGGCAGCTGTTAAAACACAAGGCTGTATGTATCTTCAAGCCCCCCCACCCCAAACCTTGCAGCTGGGTCTCCCTGTGGTCTGGGATTTCTGCACCCAGTCTCTTACAGGACAGAGTTCTCAGTGAGACAGACTGAGAAATGTTTCCAGTGCTAACTTAATAATTTAACCCCCTCCATCTGTAAAGCTTCCTCTTTCTGGGCTGGCTTAGTGAGCTGTGGGGTTACAAAGTGTCAAGTTCCTCCAGTGAGAGGCCTTGTAATGGTATTTTGGGTCACTTTGAGTGATCTTCCGGTTGATTCTTAAAAGGCCAGCGATTCACGTATCATGTTTTTGACTATTCTTTTTTGGTTTTAAAAAAAAAACAATTTGTGGAGAAGTTAATGCAGATGCTTTTATACATGGCATGACAGTGATGTGAATAATTTATTATGGCCTTCACAGGCCCCAGATCTTAACCCTGTTCATATACTTGACATATATGGGATCTTTTCTATTTATGTGGTAGACAGTGTTTTTCACTGCCATCAGCGCTCCCTAAAAATGAGTAACTTTAGATCCCAGAGATGTGTAGAATTCAAGTTTATTTTTGCTCTTTTTGAAAACCAATCAGAAAGCCAACAGTCTTTCTTTCAACATTATTAAACATCAAACAAAATTAACCTTCATTTTGTTATTTATAGTAGTGGCTGTTCTTCCTTATGTTGCCTTATGTTTTCTCTTTTAATTGAGCCATGCATGCTTCATATAGAGAGTAACAACTTCTCCTTCTGCACAGGAAAGTGTTGCTGCTCCGCTGAAAGGAGTTCAGCTTAGAAAGGGCAGGCCTTCACCTTTCACTCTTTATCTGTCACTTTTTGTGTTTCTTTCCCTCCCCCATGTCCTGCTTGCTTTAATCAAAGACAAGTGGAGTGCCGGTAATGGACAACCTGTTAGACCCACTAGTGCCGTAAGGTGACAGAGGCTCATTAATTCACCACTATTATTTTGTTTTTCAAGAGTGTGGGCACTCTTGAGGAGAGGGTCATGGCATCATAAAATGAGAGGTTTTGAAATGAGGTTGCTATATGACCATGAGTTATTTTACTGCACTCCTGTGAGTTTTTTTTCAAATAGCTCAGTTCTTTTCTCTCTCATTTTCTCTCCTCTGCGACTCTCAGATGTGGTGCAGATGGCTATTGACTGGCTGACCGGAAACTTCTACTTTGTGGATGACGTGGACGACCGAGTGTTTGTCTGCAACAAGAACGGCCAGACGTGCGTGACCCTGTTGGACCAAGAGCTGTACAACCCTAAAGGCATCGCCTTGGACCCGGCCATGGGGTCTGTACTTCCCTCCACTCCTACTGACCTAACACTACCCTCTGTGCTGCTTTAACATGGCCTTAGAGGAAAATGCTGTCTTATGATCAGACGGCGTGCTGACTAAGCAGGCGCTGAGAAATCAAAGCGCTTCCTCCAGATGGAAACCTAGACACATACTTCTGTGCCACATAAACTGTTTCAGGTTCCTGATATCTGATGAGTTCCTTTTTCCGAAGTATCACTTCTCTATTTTTTTATTATCTTGGAAATAATGATGATGATAATAATGATGATAATAACGATGATAATAAATACATTCACTTATAATGACCGCTTCTGATATATTAATTGTCATTTCCAATTAAACTGGTACAAAAAATAAAGAGCAATCATCCAATCTCATAAGCCAGTTCATTTTCAGTTGCTGTCACCTAACTATTACTGAACTCTCCCTGTCCTTTTTGCTTTTCTTCTTCTGCTACAGCAAAGTGTTCTTCACAGATTACGGGTCTACGCCAAGGGTGGAGCGCTGCGACATGGATGGTCAGAACCGTACTAAGCTGGTGGACAGCAAGATCGTCTTCCCCCATGGCATCACACTGGACTTGGTCAACCGGATGGTGTACTGGGCCGACGCCTACCTAGACTACATCGAAGTGGTGGACTACGAGGGCAAGAACCGACACACCATCATCCAGGGGCTGCTGGTGAGGTTTGAAGGGCGGCTACATGGGTATTCAGAAGAAATACCAGCTACACCCAAACATACAGAGATCTGCTCTGATTCTTCCGTCTTCTTTTTTAAACAACTAGCAACAGCCCAGAGTCCCTACTGACTTTTCAGCCTTCCCTTCAATAACATAAAACATCTGCCTTCCAGATCTGTATCATTCATTTAATCTCATCATCTTTAGAGGCAGTACTGTTTTCCAGTTGTCTCTGGTGTAGGTAAAGAGAGCCCACCTCTCCTGGGGATAAGTCCTTTTTATTGCTTTGATTGATATTACTTAAAGAGTGTGTGATTTACCTGGCTAGTGCCTCTCTAAACATATTAGTCCAGCCCTAGCAAAGCTTGGCTCAAGCTTATAGTGGAGTAATGATCTTAATTAAATCAGGGCTGCAGTGATTGGAGAACGGTGGTTGGGGTGGTGGTGGCGGCGTGTATGTCTGCATGAGGGAGGTGGGAGAGGTAATATGATCCCAACCCCATACATCTTTCTGACAGTAGAGGAGAGCTGCACGGAACAGACCCTTATAAAAGTAAAACCTCTCTCTGTTGAACAGCAGAAGGGAAGTGGAGCCATTATGCTGTCCTGTGCCAAGTTTACATAAACACTCTCGTTATCTCTCTGTCTGTGTCTATGTTTGTCTGCCTCTGTCTTTCAGAGATTTCTTCCCATTTTTAGTCCCTGTCATAATCATATACTGATTAATAGTTTGTTTGGAAAGTTTCCTCATGCAGAATTTTCCAGGAACTCTTCAAGATAAAAATATGTACCCAAAACATATCACACAAGCCATTACTCATGCACCACGCACTGTTTTGCTAAGATGACATTCTAAGCAGAACAGTGCCTTTTTTTTTGTAGGAACACAGATTTCTAATTTTGCTGCTGTATTCTGTAAATCTCTGCTAGATTGAGCACCTGTATGGGCTGACTGTGTTTGAGAACTACCTGTATGCAACCAACTCCGACGAAGGCAACCTCAACCCCAAGACCAGCGTGATCCGAGTGAACCGCTTCAACAGCTCCGACTTCCAGGTGGTGACGAGGGTAGACCGGGGAGCTGCGCTCCATGTGTACCACCAGAGGCGCCAACCTCAAGGTGCTCAAAAAGCTGCAACTTCATACCCGCAAAGCCACAAAGTCTGGGCTCATTCTCGCTAATTTACCTAATCCATGTCCATTGATGACAGTTGACATTGTTTGCTCTTCTCTGTTGGTTTAGTGCGCAGCCACGCATGTGCCCTGGACCAGTTTGGGAAGGCCGGAGGTTGCTCTGATATCTGTCTGCTGAGCAACAGCCACAAGACCCGCACGTGCCGCTGTCGCTCTGGATTCAGCCTTGGCAGTGATGGAAAATCCTGCAAGAGTGAGTACCACGACTGAGGGAAAAATTTAATTTGACAAAAATGAACACCTTCCCATTAGACTGATGACAGCAGTGAAGTACGGGTGGTTACGAAATCGCTGATGGAAGTAATGACATTTATTCAGTGTGTTGTTGTTGTTGTTTCCTTGGCAGAACCGGATCACGAGTTATTCTTGGTGTACGGTAAGGGTCGCCCTGGAATCATCAGGGGCATGGACATGAATGCGAAGGTGCCTGATGAGTACATGATTCCCATTGAGAACCTAATGAACCCCCGGGCTCTGGATTTCCACGCCGCCAGTGAATTCATCTACTTTGCGGATGCCACCAGCTACATTATTGGGCGACAGAAGATAGATGGCACAGAGAGAGACACCATACTGAAGGAAGGTAAGAAAGAAGTAATAACTTTGCCCCAAGTTCTGAGAACTGTTTTTTCTCTCTGACAAAATCCTGGCGACTACAGAGAGTTTAGGAAGGAAAAAGAATTTCCATATCATTTCCACTTTATTCTCTTGATCTTCACCTGGAGTCGGCCTGCTAATAGATTCTTTTTCGCACTGGCTTCCTTTTCTTATCTCAGGTATTCACACAGTCGAGGGGATAGCGGTAGACTGGATGGGAGGTAATCTCTACTGGACAGATGATGGGCCTAAGAAGACTATCAGTGTTGCCAGACTGGAGAAGGCTTCTCAGACCCGCAAGACTCTCATTGAGGGCAAGATGAGCCACCCACGTGCAATTGTGGTGGACCCTCAGCATGGGTGAGACACAGGAGGGGAGGGTATTCTTATTACTTTTATTTTCATAAATGCTATATTGAAGTTGTTAATCCAGTTCTAATGTTGTCTGTGTGTTTTACAACTTCTAGTGTAGCACGAGAGGATGGTCTGAGGATTTAGTTATGTGCGGCTATGTAGCCTGTGTGGACTGTAGATTATTGTTAAACTCATGAGTTACATTGGTGTGTGTGTGTGTATGGGAGCTTGTGAGTTCTCAAGGGATTTTTGGATACTCCTTTGTCTTTTTGTTTTGTTTTGTTTCGTTTTATTTAGTGGGATGTTCTATCAAAGGGCATCAAAAATCAAGGCTACATTTCGACATCTTCAGATGTCACAGAAATGTCTTATCTCTCGCGGTGGTGTGGTGCCTCTTATCTCCCAGGTGGATGTACTGGACTGACTGGGAGGAGGACCCAACAGAGAGCAACAGAGGGAAAATCAAGAAAGCTTGGATGGATGGTTCCCATCACCAAGTGTTCCTGACCAGCAAGATGGTGCTGTGGCCGAATGGCTTGAGTCTGGACATTCCCCAGGGCATCTTATACTGGGTGGATGCTTACTATGATCGTATTGAGTTGGTTTATCTCAACACCACTGAGCGAAAGGTTGGTAGTGCTCTGAAATGTATTTAGACGGTAGCGTATAAATTAATTTATGGCATATAAAAGAGATACTTGTCCACTTTTTTTAGAAAAGAAACCTCATTGTTATATCATAACATCAAGATTAATTGTATTCACAGGTGATATTTGGAGATCTAACCCCCATCTCTTTCCTGATTTAACAGACGGTGTATGAGGGGCAGGAGCTTAATCACGCCTTCGGCTTATGTCATTACAAACAATTTCTTTTTTGGAATGAATACCGCGGCGGCAGCATCTACAAACTGGACCAGGCCACCAAGACTGTCACACTACTCCGCAACGAGAGGCCACCCATCTTTGAAATCAGAGTGTATGATGCACACCAGCAGCAAGGTATAGCTCCCCAGTGCTTGTTCGTCCTCACCTCATGACTTGCTAATAAGTAAAATATAATGCTAATATTCTGCATGTCTTTTTGGTTTGTCTTTTCGTGGAGGCTCCAATGCGTGTCGAGCGCACAACGGCGGCTGCAGCAGTCTGTGTCTCGCCATTCCCGGCGGCAGGTCCTGTGGCTGTGCTGACGATCAAATCCTGGATGTCGACAATGTCACCTGCAAAGGTACTTAGCAGCTTTACCAGTGGTACGGTTTCACCAAAAATCCACATGGAAGGTTATGGAAAATTCATTTCTCAGCAGGAGTTAATGCTCTTAAAGAATTCCAGGCTGTACTTTCCACTTGCGAGCTACGCTATACACCCGGCCTTTGCCAAATCTTGAGAGAAGCTTTAGAGAACCTCCACCAATATTTTTGCGACTTTAAGAGAGATGAAAGCTAACCGAGGCCTCAGAAAGCTTTGTTTTATTTTGGCTCTCATCTCAATGGCTCATCTGTTTCTGCCCTGATCTCATCTCCAGCCAACCCCTCCTACGTGCCCCCGCCGCAGTGCCAGCCGGGGGAGTTTGCCTGCAAGAACAACCGCTGCATCCAAGAGCGCTGGAAGTGTGACGGGGACAACGACTGTCTGGACAACAGCGACGAGGCCCCCGAGCTCTGCCGTAAGTGTGCCACGTCATTGTCATGGTTACACAGCAACACACGAGTAAACAAAAATTCTGTTTAAGGGTCTTAACTAACACAAACTGACAGAGCGCAAACTGCATTTTCCAAGATTGTCTCTTTCCACGCAGTGTAATGTGGCTGTGATTTCACTGGCCAGCTCTCTCCTCATCAGGCCTTAGTGACGACCAGGGACTCATATTTCTCTTGGATGTTCTTCTCTGTTTTAAACTTCATTTCAAGTGACATACTTAAAGGGTTACACAGTTATTTAGCAGCCTGGATTGTACATCAAACACAGAAAGCATTAAATAGGCCAGAATGCTTGGTGTTACAATAAAAATTCAAACAAAGATTTGAAAAAGAACTGTGCTCCTCTGTTTCACCCCCCCCTCCCAGACCAGCACACCTGCCCAGCTGACCGATTCAAATGCCAGAACAACCGCTGTATCCCCCTGCGCTGGCTGTGTGATGGTGACAATGATTGCGGCAATGATGAAGATGAATCCAACACCACCTGCTCTGGTGTGTAAAAAGCTGAGGCACAGAGTTTTGGGAGCATTACAATTTTTTTTATTCATCTGTAGATTTTTAAGGGAGAAGGTTTGATTGATTATGTAATGATTTTTAATACATAGAAAATAGCATAGCTAATACCATCTTCAAGTAATTTATACTTGTATATGAATTTTATGCAGGAGACACATCTGTGTTGAGGGCAGGAGACAAACTAATGGAACTTTGGGCAGGCAGACAAGTTGTAGCTAAAAGACACGTTAGTTCACTTCCAATTAGTTTGGTGGATGCCAGCATGATTTTAGCAAACAGTCCAGGAGGAGGATGTATTGATCTACAGCATCAATGATAATGGACTGAAACGCAGCAGTGGTCTTTGGCTAACAGTGTTTGTTGCTTTTATAAGAGCTGTCTGAGCGTCTTAAACTTACTGAGGGGGCACAAACAATCTTTAACTTCATTAAGAAAAAGTCTCTGTGCTGTTTTGGGGTTACAACTGTTTTAAGTACCTTCTGTAGCTTTTCTTACACTTGGAGGATTTTTTATTTAACTTTGATGAGCTATTGTAAGCTTGTTTTACGCCTTGGTCCCCTGTCAGCCCGCACATGCCCACCAAACCAGTACCCTTGTGCCAGTGGACGCTGCATCCCTATTTCCTGGACATGTGACCTGGATGATGACTGTGGAGATCGTTCAGATGAGCCAGACTCCTGTGGTGAGTTGTGCTATTGCTGTTTCTTTTATGGCACATTTAGTCTGTTATAAAAAAAAAAAACAAAAACAAAAACAACATGCTTTACGATTTTTATGTCCTCAGCCTATCCGACCTGCTTCCCTCTGACCCAGTTCACCTGCGCCAATGGCCGCTGCATCAACATTAACTGGCGCTGTGACAACGGTAATTCTCCTCTGAGACTCTTTTCGACTTCTGTCAAGCTTTTTTTCTTACTTCTTTACAATATAACAACAATAAAAATCTAACATCTGAAAATGAAATCTTGTGTGTGTGCTCATGTACAGACAATGACTGCGGTGATAACAGCGATGAAGCCGGCTGTAGCCATTCGTGCTCCAGTGTCCAGTTTAAATGTAACAGTGGGCGCTGCATCCCAGAATACTGGACATGTGATGGTGACAATGACTGTGGGGACTACAGCGACGAGACTCATGCCAACTGTACAAACCAGGGTAAGGAGTTATGCTGTGTGAAACAAACTGAAATAGTACTGCTCTTTATGGCATTGTTTGTACTTTTGCCAGCTGTACCGGATGCAAGCTCTCATCACATCGGGTATTGCGTTTCACCGTGTTTACACGTAGCTGTTTTTTAGTTGTAAAAAGATCGCCCCCCTGCCTGTTTCCGTTTCCTCTGCTCTGCATGCCCCTGCTTGCCCTCTGGCTTCCACCTATCATTTACAGCAAATCCTCTCTGTTGCTCTGTTCAGGATGTGATTATGTTTTGTGGTTAGATAACAATTAAACTCTTTCATGCTCTCGTGCAAATGACGCAAATGTTTTGACTCTGCTGTAAAGATATGAATTTACAGTTTCGGGTTGCAAATAGCTGTTGGCACCGTCAGGCCGATTTGGGCCGTTTCTGGTTAACCGCTCTTTGTAACGACGACTGACGCAGCGTCGCATCAGTGTCGCATCAGTGTCGCACTCGTTCTTCAGCGGTAGGTGTGCCTAGAAACCTACGGTCCTGTCTGATGAGTGTGTTCTGATGTTACATGTGCTGTCTGATCTATGCAGAAACGCAGCCAACTGCTGTCAAGTCCCAGCATGCAAAAAAATGAAGCCCAGCGTGACCTGTTGGTCTAATGAGCAATCTGTGCTCTGTGCGCGTGTCTGCCTGTGTGCATGTTTGTGGGCTCTCTTGGCCTGCCGTCTGGAAGTCATTAGTTGAAATAAAAAAAAAGCAATACTATCGCCTTCCCCTCCTGTACATTGTAATCCTTTGCTGAAAGATCCCCGGCCTATTTCCTGCTTTAGCCCTGCCAAGAACTGACCTTTGCCATGAGGGGATGTCATTGTGCCGCCGCCCCGCTGCTGCCTTTAATCAGCCTGTGACATCAGTCAATGAGCTGTGTGTGTCATTGTTGTTTGACTTGGCCCAGTGTTAGGTTGTTAACCCAGCATCCCAGCATACCTACACATTAATTAATGACTAGAATAGCCTATTCTTTCTCCTCTGAGTTCATGGCCAAGTGTGTGTGGTCTGTCTGAGTGTCATTAGCTGCTTGCGATTCCGGTCTAGTTGCTGATTACTACTGGTATTTTATTGTGTCCTTGACGTTGTATAAAATGCGCACTCCATCTTTTTTTCTAACTACCACATTTTGTCCCCCTTTTTTCTCTCCAGCCACCCGACCTCCAGGCGGCTGCCATGTAGATGAGTTCCAGTGTCGGATGGACGGCCTGTGCATTCCCATGCGCTGGCGCTGTGACGGAGACACAGACTGCATGGATCTGAGTGATGAGAGCAACTGTGAGGGTGTGACTCACATGTGCGATCCAGCAGTCAAGTTCAGCTGCAGGGACTCAGGTGAGGATGCTTTCAGCTCCCTTAAGTACTAGAGGTTAAGGGTGAGGTAAGGGTTTTTGACAATGTCAGTGAAATACGCAGTGTTCTCAGAACAAATGAGGTTTAACTCTGTGATTGATGACAGAAAATAAATGAAACAGAAAGTGGTGGGTCACACCAGAAAGTGGCAGTGGGAAATGTTTTTTTTGGCATCCATCCATGCTGGCTTCTCTTCACGATGTGCAAACTGGATAGAAACGGGAAAGTTATTAATGTTGCTTCTCATTGGGCTCATTTATTACCCCAAAAGGTCAGCTCTGTCAATATGATTTGCGATTTGTCAGTAGGTTGAATTTGCATGTCTGTTCACCAAAAGTGGAATTTATTTAGCCTTCCTGAGCAACACTATTCGCAGTAATTTCACTAAAAAAAAAACAGATGAAAATTTATATTTTGTGTTTTTTGACAGCTCGCTGCATCAGCAAAGCCTGGGTGTGTGATGGTGACAGTGACTGTGAGGACAACTCAGATGAGGACAACTGCGAGGCGTTGGTGTGCAAGTTGTCTCACCACATGTGTGCTACCAACGACTCCATCTGCCTGCCCGCTGAGAAGCTGTGTGATGGCACTGATGATTGTCCCGATGGCTCTGACGAGAAACTTTGTGGTAAAGATTACTTTACACAAAAAAACTTTTCTAAGCTGTCCACAACAAGAACAAGAATTCAGTGCACTCCACATTGGAAAACCCCACAAACGGCACATATAGCTTTCCTGTCTTGAATGTATTCCAGCCATTTAATCTCTGTGTCTTGCCCGCAGACTTGTGTTCATTGGACAACGGCGGCTGCAGCCACAACTGCAGCATCATTCCTGGGGAGGGTTTCATGTGCTCTTGCCCCCTGGGCATGGAGCTGGGGGCCGACAACAAGACCTGCCAGATCCAGAGTTTCTGTGCCAAACACCTAAAGTGTAGCCAGAAGTGCGAGCAGGAGAAATCTAGCGTCAAGTGCTCTTGCTACGAGGGCTGGGAGCTGGAGTCTGACATGGAGAGCTGCAAAAGCACTGGTAAGGAAAAACTGGGCATGTTTTGGCATAAAGGGTTTATTTACTCCTACAAAATGAAGGATTTCTTTTTGACAAAAAAGAAAGTGAGCAAAAGTGTTTTTCTTTTGCTCTATAATATTGACTCTGCTGTATGCATATGCAGTGTTAAATACATCTTGGTGTTGAGTTTCCAAAAAGTGAACAATAAACCCTTTCAGTTGTTCAGTTATTTTTCTCTAAAATGGACAGATGGATGGGAGACATCACAAAACAGCTGTGGCAGGATTTGATCCAAGACCAACAAGGTTTTTTTTTTTTTTGAGACACTGATCCATCTCTGAGTACGGCTTCTTTGCCTTTTAGATCCCTTCAAGCCTTTTATCATCTTCTCCAACCGTCACGAGATCAGAAGGATTGAGCTTCACAAGGGAGAATTCAGCGTGCTGGTACCGGGCCTGAGGAATACCATCGCTTTGGACTTCCACCTCAACGAGAGCACCCTGTACTGGACAGATGTTGTGGAGGACAAAATCTACCGTGGGAAACTGTCTGAAAATGGAGGTGTGGCAGCCAGTAATCTACAGCTTTCAGTCATTTTAGGTTGTACAGAAAGATGGATGGGGTGGTGGAAAGAACAGAAGAAGAAGAACAGTTAGATTCATCCTAAAATATCATCGTTCGTAAGTGAAATAGAAATAGGTCTGAGATAGCAAATCATATTTGTCCTTTTGACTGAACATTTCTATGAAATTAAATTCATCTGAGCAAACACACTCTGTATTTTCTCAGAGCCAAATATTTTTTAAAAGAGACTGTGGTCAGCAGTGGTGGTCTGTGACCCTGAATAACTCTCCCAGGTCATGGTTGGCCTTTCCAGCTCCAAAACCCCAGGTCTCCTTGCCAATCAAGGTTGTGTTCCCAGCACAGCACTTAGGGGGCACACGGAAGGCTTTGTCTCTTTCCATTTGTCTCAGTACTCGCTGTGCGTGACTGCAGCCAGAACGCTGATGTAGCGTAGGAGGCACAACACACTGCAGCTCCAGTTCCCAGCCCTCCAACTTCACCATTAAAATAGGGCTCCTGAGCAGCAGAGACATTGTGACCAACTCATAGATCAGCTCCCGCTGCTTGTTACTGAAGCCATTTCAGAATCTTGAAAGTTGTTGGCATATTACCCACACAGACACACAGAAAGGCAGCTACAACTCCAGCATTCCTTAAAGCAAACTGTGAAAAAGGCTGATGCCTCCCCCCCTAATTACTACTGAAATGCCTTGTGAAGAACTTGTCTCATGGTCTTCAGCCAGAGATGACACACACGATTTGGGTTGCACTTGAGAGCCTAATGTTTTCTGGGAATTAATAAAAAAGAGTGGTAGATCTGATGCTGGATGTTTGTTTTCTTAGAAGTGGGGCAGTGGGGTTGGGAAGATAGCGCCGGTTGAAGTCACGCTGACAGACACAGCAGCAGTGCGTGCCATTCACCGACAGATTCCATAAGAATTCTAAACAATTCATTGTTTGTCAGGGTTTTTCAGTGGGAGAGCGAACCATATGTGCTGGCTGAGGGGACAGTGACATGAGCCAAGCTATTACACTAAAGTAGCTGTAATACAGCCATTTTCCCACTTAAAATCACCACTTACATTAAAATGCTTTCAGGTATTGCGAAATCTCAATAGTGGTTCCTCCTCAGCTTGTTATTCAATTCAGTCTTACGTGCAATAAGGAATCAAACACCATACGTTTTTGCTGTGTGTCCAATGCAGCCTTGACCAGTTTTGAGGTCGTGATCCAGTATGGACTGGCTACTCCAGAGGGCCTGGCAGTGGACTGGATCGCAGGGAACATCTACTGGGTGGAGAGCAATCTGGACCAGATTGAGGTGGCCAAACTGGATGGGACCATGAGAACTACCCTGCTGGCCGGGGAGGTGGAGCACCCACGGGCCATCGCCCTAGACCCTCGAGATGGGTAAGAGGCATAGATCGATGGATGCTGAAGTTGTGATCACCTCTTTTTTTAAAATGGGGAGATGTTAGAGTTTTGATACATTTTTAGGATAAGATACATTCCTCATGCTCTATCTCCTATGAAACTGACATGTTCTCATGAGGCAATATCGTACACTTAAGTTCAAATCCTTTCTCACACTGATTTATTTTCTTTTGGCAGTATTCTATTTTGGACGGACTGGGATGCCAGTCTGCCCAGGATTGAGGCTGCATCTATGAGCGGTGAAGGCAGACGCACCATCCACCGGGAAACAGGCAGTGGTGGCTGGCCCAACGGTCTCACTGTGGACTACATGGAAAGACGCATTGTCTGGATTGATGCCAGGTAGCATTTTCCTCTATTTTCTGAATATACAGAGTGCTCTCATTGCTCTGCATCCGCCCACTCACTCATTACATCACCCACTGGCTCTGTCTATTTTCTCTTTGTTTGCTTGTTTTTTTAATAAATCTGTAGATATGCTTTTCTTATGTAAAATGCCACATAGAATTAACAAGTACTTATCTAGTAACACAAGCAACATGCTTATACTTAAGCTGATGCACGTTACCTATGTCGTGTAAGTATGCATCTCTGCCTTTATGCTTCTCCAGGTCAGATGCTATCTACTCCGCTATGTACGACGGTTCTGGACTGATTGAAGTGTTGCGGGGCCACGAGTATTTGTCCCACCCCTTTGCTGTCACCATGTATGGAGGCGAGATCTACTGGACTGACTGGAGGACTAACACTCTGGCCAAAGCCAACAAATGGACAGGACACAAGGTCACTGTCGTCCAGCGCACCAACACGCAGCCCTTCGACTTGCAAGTCTACCACCCGTCCAGACAACCCCAGGGTAGGTTGCGCACCTGATACAGTTTGCAGGAATGCTCATAGAGAAACGCACACTGGCAGGGAGAGAGTGTCTCCTATTTACCCCTCTCTGTCAGCATGGGTGACTGATTTGGGCTTCAGCTCAAAGGCGAACGGTGACGAGCTCACAGTTCATTGCTGACCGTGTTGATTCACGACTCCAGTTCCCCAAAGACAGCTGACCTTTTAGAGCTGTGAGACGTGTCGTCTCCTCACACCGGCAGCAATTTGGACACCTCCTGCTGCCTCGTTGATCAAAAAGTCACCTCGTTGTTTGGCATTTCCTATCGGCTGGGTAGGAAATAAAACCCCCCTCCTGCGATTTAAATGTCATGTGTTGATCTCACAGACACACATGATTGACAAGATGACAAAAAGATTGTCAAAACTGTTGTGCAGTGTTCTGTCACATTGAACTGTCACCTTGATGTTTAGTGGCCGGTGGCTGAGATCCCATGGGTCTGTGGGCACCAGAGAGGCATTGGGTCCTGTAATTGGAGGCAGGAAAAGGGAGATCTCACAGAATTGTTGATTGACAGATACAAGTAATACCCATGACAGTGATGAGACGAGAAGCTGTGTTGACAGGTCTGGTAGACAAAGTCTTCTCTGCACTCTCTTTCCTTGAGGGTCTGTTGATCAAGAGGTCCATTACACTCAGAAAAATGAGAAAATAACTGACCCTGATACTCTGGAAACAGCATCTCACATTTACCTAGCCATTTGCTCAGCCCGATCCATGAATGCATGGGCTGTTGTGTGAATTTTTTTTAGAGATGATTTTTGAAAATGTATACATAGCAGCTGAACATCCTGAAAGGAAATACCTCCCCACTTGTGTGTCACATACCTCATCTCCTCTCTGTTTGCGTGACTTTCTTTATTTCATCACATTTCCTGTGGCTTTTTCTTTCTTTCAGCTCCTAACCCGTGTGCCACCGTTGATGGTAAAGGCCCTTGCTCCCACCTCTGTCTCATCAACTTCAACCAGACCTTCTCCTGTGCCTGCCCTCACCTCATGAAGCTGCAGCCTGACAAACGCACGTGCAAAGGTAAGAACCGATCCCCTTGCTCACAAACAATTGCACCTTTTTCCCTCTCCTTAAAAAAAACACTCCGACAGTGCTGTCATATGTAATCCACATCGCCAAGGAGCAAGAAACAGGCTCTTTGTTTGAGTGAATCTTTTCTCACAACTGTCATGGCTGCTACGGTGCGCACGGCCCCCGAATGTGACATCAGTGTCATTAGCTGTCATCTCGTTTGACAGAAGATCTGATTACATCCCCTTTGTTTGTGCCACACGGCCTTCTTCGCTCTCATTTCCATTTCATTTCATATGAAAGACTGTCACCAGTGATGTGCAGAAGTCTTCATCTATTGCTCTGTGATTTCATGAGTGGGTTGCATGATGGTTTTGAGGGGGTAGCTGTGGGAATTCATGTGCTTGTGTGTCTGTCTAAATGTTAAGCATTTCACAGCGCAATCCACATCCCAGCATTGTACATTCAAAGATAATTGGATTAAGGGGCGTCACACAGATTTTCAGGGAACAGAGCAGAGCAAACTCTAAACTCGGATACATTGACCTTTTAAACAGTTACTAACTTAACTAACTTAACTAAATATATAATAGCAATGTAATTATAAGATTATAGAATGGACAAACTTGGACATGGGGAAAAAATGGAGGTTTAAGAGTTGTTTTAAAAATTCATTTTTAAACCTTTTTCACCCTTTTTCCCCCCAGAATCCCGGAAGTTCCTTCTTTATGCTCGGCAAATAGAGATCAGGGGTGTAGACATTGACAACCCCTACTACAACTACATCATCTCCTTCACCGTGCCGGACATAGATAATGTGACGGTGGTGGACTATGACGCTGTGGAGCATCGCATCTACTGGTCAGATGTCCGAACGCAGACGATCAAGAGAGCTTTCATTAATGGCACAGGGGTGGAGACTGTTGTGTCTGCTGGTAAGAACCATTACAACAATATCAGATCATTTTAGTTTCTTTTTAAGTCGGTTTATAGTTTAAATTCTCTGTATCCGCCTTAAGTTTTGATTAAACCCTAAGCTTTGTGGCTGTAACATTTCACAGACCTTCCCAATGCTCATGGGCTGGCAGTAGACTGGGTGTCGAGAAACCTCTTCTGGACCAGCTATGATGCTAATAAGAAGCAGATCAATGTGGCCAGACTGGATGGATCTTTCAAGAATGCTGTCATCCAGGGCTTAGACAAGCCCCACTGTCTGGTGGTGCATCCGCTAATGGGGTGAGTGCTCTCTCTTGTTAGCAAGACGTGCAATCAGAAGCTCTTTCTCTGCTCCTATTTTTGTTTTTTAACACTCAGTGACCATGAATTTTTAAGATACCTTTTAATTAATAACTGGATTTTATTCAAATTCAAAGCCATAGACACATGGGTGTGTACTCTGTTGTATCTTCTACTGTTATGCATCTTTTTTGTAGAGCATTTCTCTTCTCCAGAAAAGGATTTCTGCCCCTCTCTGTGTCTCACAACTTTCTCATCCCTCCACAGGAAGCTTTACTGGACTGATGGTGATAACATCAGCATGGCTAACATGGATGGCAGCAACCACACCACACTTTTCACCAATCAGAAAGGACCAGTAGGTGAGCAGATGCACACTTTACTGTGAAATAACATTATTTGACTCTGAGGGTGAAAACACAGATTAACTGTTTTATAATAACTATAGTGCAAAGGATGCATATGTCTGTAAGAGCATCATAATTTTTCCCGCAGGTCTTTCTATTGACTATGAAAGAGAGCAGCTGTATTGGATCAGCTCAGGAAACAGCACTATTAACCGCTGTCAGCTGGATGGAAGTAAACTGGAGATCCTGGAAGGTGTTAAAGGCAAACTTACCAAGGCTACTGCACTGGCTATTATGGGTACGATACAAAAGATGATCATGTTTGTTTTCTTTTCTTATGTTTCTGATCTGAAAGTTGAGGGTTACATCATATAACTAGCTAATGTTATGGGGATATATTTTCCTCACTGCAGGGGACAAGCTGTGGTGGGCAGACCAGGGAACTGATCAGATAGGAACATGTGACAAAAAGGATGGAGGAAACTGGAAGATTCTGCGAAACAACACCTCTCCTATGATGCATATGAGGATCTATGATGAGGATGTACAGAAAGGTAAGACATACCACTCAAAGAAAAATGTTATAGGTGTACTTTGTTGTCAATAATGATTCAAAAAGTGAATCTATGTCATTTATATTAAATGGTCTTGAGCCACGTGTTCTGAAGTGGATGTTGAGTCTCATTAGTGCTCCATTTATTATCCAACAAACTAGGAAAAATATGTTTTTCTTCCTTTTTGATCCTTACTTACTTTCTCCTTTTCCTCTTTTAGCAGGTATCAATCTGTGCAGTAACAACAATGGAGACTGCTCTCAGCTGTGTCTGCCCACCTCACCATCAACCAGAGCATGCATGTGTACTGCTGGATACAGCCTCAAGACGGGACAGCAGTCCTGTGAAGGTAAGACACTGCTTCACAGCTGCAGTAACACATACAGTTAGAATGCAATGTGCCCTAAAAACCAAAACTTGTTGTATGGTCTCTGAGCAGGTATGGGCTCTTTCCTGCTGTACTCTGTTCATGAGGGAATCAGAGGAATTCCTCTCGACCCGGCAGACAAATCGGACGCCTTGGTGCCAGTGTCTGGCACCTCTCTGGCTGTCGGCATTGACTTCCATGCTGGTGAGTTACACTGGAGGACATGGGAAACTACACGACCTTGCTTGAGTGTCATTTTAAAGCTGTCAGTATCGCAGTGAAGTATATTTTTATATGCCAACACAGAAGGCCTCTTTCTTTTCAGAGAATGACACCATCTACTGGGTGGACATGGGCCTGAGCACCATCAGCAGGGCTAAGAGAGATCAGACATGGCGAGAAGATGTAGTCACCAACGGCATTGGCAGAGTGGAGGGCATCACCGTTGACTGGATTGCAGGTATAGTCAGATCCCCTTTTAATTCACTTATGCAAACCACACAAGCACAGATAAAGAACCTTACAGTTCATTTACATCCTTGTTCTTTTATAGGAAATATTTACTGGACTGACCAGGGCTTTGATGTGATTGAGGTGGCCAGGCTGAATGGCTCCTTCCGCTATGTAGTAATTTCCCAGGGGTTGGACAAGCCCAGAGCCATCACTGTCCACCCAGTTAAAGGGTAAGGCTCCCTGCCAACCGTTAATACTGTAATGCTGTTGCCTTTGGCTGCTTGCATTGTGCTTTCATCCATCCTACTATATTTCTAAAACGCGCTTAAATCATCTTACGTGTGTCTTTGTGTTACAGGTATCTGTTCTGGACGGAGTGGGGTCAGTACCCTCGCATTGAGCGATCCCGGTTGGATGGCACCCAGAGGTTGGTCCTGGTCAATGTGAGCATCAGTTGGCCCAATGGGATCTCCGTCGACTACGAGGTGTGGAGCACAGCTAATATTGCAGCACTCACAACCTTCACACAAAACACATTAATACGAGATAAAACATGTTTATAATTAACAGAGATTTAACAAGATTTGTTTTCATGAATTTGATTACAATTGTCATGCGATACTAACCAATATTATGACTCTATTATATTACTTTATTTGTCAGAAATTTGTGGCTCAAGATTTAAAAGACCTGACAATTTGGCCTTTGACCTTGCACAAGTTCAATTCTTGCTATTGCCCGTCATCACACATAATCACACATAAAAATCACCCAGTGTTGTATACCAAAACATTAATTGCGGTATCAAACTATCTAACTGGAGGATCCAGTAAGTGTTTCTGATTTGATTTTTATTTTGAAAATGTGACCTTCCCTGAATCTTATTTCTGCTTTTGTCTCTACAGGAGGGTCTTCTGTACTGGTGCGATGCTAGGACAGACAAGATTGAGCGTATCAACCTTGAGACTGGAGAGAACAGAGAGCTGGTGCTGGCCAACAACAACATGGACATGTTTGCTGTGTCTGTTTTTGAAGAATACATCTACTGGAGTGACAGGTAAGTTCAATGATCAATTATTTTTGTTTATTGAACCGTTGCTCTATTATCTAGTCTTTCTTGTAAATGCATGACAGCTTTTGAGTCATGTGGAAGGTTTCATATTGTATTGTGCTATTAATTAACTCAACAGTTTTGTTGTTTCCTCTTCAGGACTCATGCCAATGGCTCCATAAAGAGAGGCAGCAAAGACAATGCT
This sequence comes from Terapon puta, assembly GCA_028564955.1. NCBI lineage: Eukaryota > Metazoa > Chordata > Actinopteri > Centrarchiformes > Terapontidae > Terapon > Terapon puta. Next base: position 11,260,784 of record JAOXYL010000050.1, on the reverse strand, counting down.
ACAGATGCTGTCCAGCTCAGGACCGGAATTGGTGTACAGTTGAAAGACATAAAAGTTTTCAACAGGGCCAGGCAACAAGGTAGGAACACACACATAACACACGCCTACATGGCATAATGTAACCACAAACCATAAATCTTGTTTTACTCTTATAGTCTAGTCTTGCAAAAATGTCATCACACAAACAGTGGGCTCTCTTGAGTTGGTCTTCTCATGTATAAAAAACAAGCAGTTGCATGTGCAATAGTAAGCACCTTTACCACCCGACTTAAAATGCACTGAAATGCTGTGTTTAACTGGGCTTATTGTCTGTTTAACAACACACCTCATGAATGTGTGACACTCTCCCCAGGCACCAACGTCTGCAAAGACAACAATGGCGGCTGTGAACAGCTGTGCCTTTACCGTGGCAACGCGGAGCGCACCTGCGCCTGTGCTCACGGCATGCTGGCAGAGGACAACCGCAGCTGCCGTGACTATGACGGGTACCTGCTGTACTCGGAGCGAACCATTCTGAAGAGCATCCACCTGTCGGACGAGACAAACCTCAACGCGCCAATAAAGCCATTTGAGGACCCCGACCACATGAAGAATGTCATCGCCCTCAGCTTTGACTACCATGGAGGCGGAGGGAAGGGAGCCAACCGCATCTTCTTCAGCGACATCCACTTTGGCAACATCCAGCAGATCAACGATGATGGCACAGATCGCAAAATTGTGGTGGACAGTAAGTATGGAGTCACCAGTCTCTATCTATATATATTTATTTTGTAGTGCCTTGTGGTACCATTTCTTTTATCCTGTCCATTAAAAATTGAATGTTGTCCCCTTGAGACTGCAAACATCTTCATACATTTTGACAACACGAGCACCCAAGAGGATCCACTGTAATGTACACACAGCTGCAGCTTCTCAGCCAGAGGAGATTGACATCACTTAGGACTGCCACTTGAAGAGGACACACTTACATGTGCACACCAATGTGCACAGACACACACACACACACGCACAGACACACACACACATGCACACACACACACACACACGCACACACACACACACACACACACAGTGCTTTTTGCATGATTCAACTCTGAAGTGTCTTGTATATCACACTCTCTTTAAATGATTCAAGAGTAGGTTGTTGAACTCCATCCAGAAAAACATCAGATTTAACAGGCCTGGGCCAAAGATGTTCTTAGCAAGCAATATTCAGAACATAAATTCTTTTCTAGGAGAGACAGGAAAACAGGGAAGGTGTGTGGGGTTAGACTGTTTATTGATGTTGCATTGACACTGGGGTTTTGAACAGACTGTGAAAATGATTGCTAGCTTTTGGACATTATTTTTTCATCTGCTAATTACAGCTGAATACAGAATGTGTTCCAGTTGTATCTTCCAGTTGAAGGAGAATTGAATACAGCTTACGTTTGTTGCATATGTAATGTTTCCATATAATGATTTATAGATAAAATAAATAGTTCTCATTGATATTTCCTTAATCCATATTTCCTAGTCTTCAAGAAGTGAGTAATGAGGTAGCAGTGGTTCCTTTTTGGCCTTTTAGAGTCAGTTTTGTCCTCTTTCTGAGGTTGTGTCGAGCTCAAAGGGCTGTACCGTGTCTCTGGCCATCACACAAGGGCAACCAGTCAGCCAGCTTTTGCACCATCCCCAGCGTTCTCTCCCCAGCTCCAGTAGGTCTCGTCTAAACTTCTGGGACATGAACCCGTACAGTATAGGGTTTACCACCGCTACTGAGGATGCCAACAGTCTGGCCAGTATGGCGATGGTTTTGTACCCGGGCGAGCCTGTTATGGTACCTCCAATGAAGGAGAACATCAGGGCATAGGAGGGCAGCCAGAGGAGAGTAAAGACGAGGACCAGGAGAGCTGAAGTGTGAGTGACCTGGCTCTGGTAGCGCTCCAGCTGGGGAGCGTTCCCCAGCAGCCTTGCATGTCGAAGAAAACAGTAGATCTTGGCATACATCAGCACAATGATGCCCAGTGGTAGAGCGAAGCCGAACAGGAAGAGCGCGATGCTGTAGACCAGCTGGCTGAAGTCGGAGAGGAAGGCAAAGCAGTAGACGGCGCTGGACGTGGTAACTGTGCGGAAGGCAAACTGCGGCGCTGCCAAGGCCGAGGCGGGGACCCAGAGCAAAGCCACCGTCAGCTTTATGTGCCTGTGCATGCGCGAACGGTACGCCCAGGTGGGGTGCACCACTGTTAGATAACGTGTCACTGCCAAGGCTGCCAGGGTAAAGACCGAAGCAGCTGAGCAGGCCACACCCAGGAAGCTGATGGCCTTGCACAGGAAGCTGCCGAAAGGCCAGAAACCGAGGGTGATGGCAGAGGTGTGGAAGGGCAGGCAAAGCAGCAGGAGCAGGTCAGCAGCACTCAGAGCCAGCAGCAAGGTGTCTGTACCATGCGGGGGATGACTTCCTTTCCTTCTCCTGCCATTAAGAATGGCGATGACCAGGATTTGACCCACCAGACCAGTCACCAGAATTAGTCCATCCAGGAATGGCACTAAGGCCTTAATCAAAGCTTCGTCTGCCCTATTCATCTGGCCAAGTCCACTGCTGTTTAGTTGCCGCCCCAAAGCCTCCATGCATTCACGATAAAAGTCTGTTGAGTAATTAATGTAATGGCCTGTTAAATTTAAGCATCAGAACAGCATGTTCACGCGTTATCTGGGTGATGCATTTCTTGGCTCCACTTCATGTATTAAATTGTATTAGTCACAGGTATGACCCCACTTCATTAAGACAGCTAGTTCTCATGATGATAGCAATTATTTCAGTAGTTAAGACAGCACCGGTCAGTTGACTTCTTCATTGACATTTGTAATCAGCGCTCTCATAAGAATAGAGTCGAATAGAAAGAGTATATTCCAGTTCATTTTTAGATTGCGTGCAAAGTTGCCAAAAGACACGATCCATCACTGCACGGTCAGAATTGATTTCCAAGTGCCCAGAGATAGTCAAGTGGATAAGTCTGCTGCCTCTTGAGCCACACATGCTCCTGTTCATGTCTGGCTGAGTCCCTCTAAAAATGTGTTCCTCCCACTGTCACTGTCAACTCGGTCCGGCTGAAGAAAAACAGAAGTACTTAAAGATGGGGTATGGCACTCTCCTCATCTGGAAAAAAGTCTCTGAAAAACTTGTTTTGATGTTATCCAGTTTTACCCAGAAAAAAATTATATATATATAAAAACATGACCTTGAAGAGCAGTCCTTGCTGGCTTTTCCTTGGCTGCATCAGCATGTCCTTCATAATCCAAAGAGAAGCAGTTTGGGTCAAAACCGTAGAGACGTCAGTGCAGCAGTTACTCTTCGGCTGTATTGATTTCTTGAAACCAGGCAACACTGGACAAATTCATCCCAGGGGTTGCTAACAGACCTTCCACTTTAAAAGCGGTCAATGCTACTTGATGCTAAGTGGTCACCGCGGCAGGAGGCGTCTTGTCCATTTAGAAGCTCTTCAGAAACTTGTAAGCTGTAGAAGTCACCAGCCGAGAAGTTGCTTCACAGATAACTTGACAATGAACTTGAGGGTTGAAAAAGTAATAAATGAATAAATGAACACATCACCCAGCTTTAAGTCATTCTCAGTCTGTTGGATTACAATGCCTCTCCTGTGACAGTCAGAGAGGCTCTGACTGAGAGTGACAATGGTCTCCTCAACAGCTTTTCATGACTGTTTGCACAGTAACTAGGGGCTGAGCTGATCCAGGCAAGGGGAGGGGAGACAGTGCTGGTTGTCATTACATAATACTTGCTTGAACCTTCTTTATTTATTCCTGTTTAGTACCTGTGATTGGACTTTTAATTTGAGCAAATTAGCTGCTCCGGTACACCTTTTCCCTCATTTCTGCTGTGCACAGCTTAATCGTTGAGGATGAAAAATGCACAGCTTTGTTTGTGGGATTCTGTGTTCGGCCCTTAACTTGTCTTTTATTTGCATTTAGGATGATTAACAAGGTATTCAGCCTTAGAATTGTCCTGCATTAAGGTTGATTATGGTACTTTGTCACTTGTCTGAGGCATCTATTAAAGGACAATTATTGACTTTCAGCTGAGAGCAAACAGTTACATGGAGAGCTCAGGTTTTTATTGTTAGGTAAGTAATGTCCTAAGTAATCATAAATGTGGTTGCTAGTGGGACCAAGAACAGATGGATGCACACCTTGGAGCACCTGAGGCTGCAGCACAGTGTCCATTTCCATGATGTTGTGTGTCATGTAGACGCTACAGATAAAAGTATTACGACCACTGTGTGCACTATGAGTGGGTGGGTGGGGGTGAGGGTGGTGTCGCAGGACAAAAGGACGATGGATATCGAGAGCAGACGCTTTATCTTTGCCGTTTACGCTCGACTCCTTCACCCTGGCTTATGTCCCTAAAGTGACTCAAGCTGCTCAGTGGCAGTTTTCTTCCCAGAACAAGAAAGTCATCCATGAATGAGAGTGTCCGCAGGGAGCTGTATTTGTATGTGCAGGCAGCTGGCCGTGAAATGACAGGATGATACAGACTCTTTAAACTCTCTCCAGGAACAGCAGGCGTGGCACAGACTCAGCTCTGTGTGGTGCCACTTCCATTTTACTTTTCACTCCTTTTTCTTTCACTTTCCTTTTTAGCCCTGTCCTTCCTCGCTGTGTTTCACTATTCATGAATTGATGTAGGAAAATGGGGATAACTTTAAAAGCATTTACCGCTGCCACTTGAGTAAAGTCTCACAGAGTTAACCAGGGGGGCAGCTTGTTAAGCTATGACAGTGATTAATGATTTGTTGAATTCTCAATAAAGGGTCTCGTTAAAACTCCTCCCAACACCCCTGAGAGGTGATATATTTTTATAGTGAAATAAAGAATTTGTTCTTCTCAAGTGTTTTGCTTCTAACAGCTTTGGCTGGACGACAACGAAAGAACTATTGTCAGAACAACTATCGTCGCCGGTCCACAATACTTACAGAGGGCCAAATTTCCTCTCTGCTCCACAGATGTAGGGTCAGTTGAGGGCCTGGCTTACCACCGTGGCTGGGATACGCTCTACTGGACCAGTTACACAACCTCCACCATCACTCGCCACACCGTGGACCAGAGCCGCTCTGTGGCCTATAACCGCAACACTGTGGTCACCATGTCCGGAGAAGACCACCCCAGAGCCTTTGTGCTGGACGAATGTCAAGAGTGAGTCATTCATTTTGAAACTTGGTGTGCTACACAGTATCAGGGCCCTGTTCCAATACAATTTCTTTCTTTTTTCCCCTTCTCTATTTGAACTGCAGATTTATTTTAGTTCAGTCAACCATAACCTTTGTACCAAGACATTATGAGCGCTCCCACTGCACACCATTATGCTTCCCTTGTGTTATGCTTGTTCCCGCTACAGTCTCATGTTCTGGACCAATTGGAATGAGCAGGCTCCCAGCATCATGAGGGCCTCTCTGAATGGAGCAAACGTGCTCGTGATCATCGGCAGCGACATTAAAACACCCAACGGCCTGGCCATAGATCACCGTGCTGAGAAACTTTACTTCTCTGATGCCACGTTGGACAAGATTGAACGCTGCGAATATGATGGGAGCAGCCGTTATGTGAGACAGCGCTTGAGTTTTCACTTTTGACATGAATAACACTGCGGGGGGATGTTACTTATACTTGATGCTGAAATATTTCTGCTTCAGGTCTTGCTGAAGAACGAGCCTGTTCATCCTTTCGGCCTGGCCGTGTACGGAGACTACATCTTCTGGACTGACTGGGTGAGGAGGGCCGTCCTTAGAGCTGACAAATACACAGGAGGAGACATGAAAGTGCTGCGTGCTGACATCCCTCAGCAGCCCATGGGCATCATCGCCGTGGCTAATGACACCAACAGCTGTAAGTATTCAATATAAAGTGTTTGTTCCTTTCCATTACATAATCCTTGCAAGTGTTGTGTTTATAAAAGCTTGTTTTTTTTTTTAGCCATTATAGCACATTGCAGCACTATGGCTCAACCACTTTTGTTTAGACTTACATGAAATATTGAGTTTAATGTCCTGCTCAGGATGACGTGAAATCCCCTTTGTCTTCTTCTAGTGCCATCATCAGTTCAAAACAGTCATAAAACAGTCATATGTTTTGAACATACAAACACTTTGGTCTATGATGGTATTTTTGGTAACACACTAAACGAAGACTATAAACATAGCAAACATTATACCTGCTAAACACCAGCATGTCACTTTGAGCATGTTAGCCTCATAAATCCGCCACTGTAATGATGTTTTATCTTGTAACCAACCAGCTTCCGCAGGCTTTAATTGTGTCCAAACTAAATAATTGTTCTTTTTATTTTATTGACGCTGAGTATAGTAACTTCATGTTATTAGATACATTACATTGTACTGGACAAAATTCTCCACAGTATAGTGACTCATAATATTACTACCCCAACTTATTCTCTTACGTTACACATTCCTCAGGTGAGTTCTCTCCTTGCCGAATGAATAACGGAGGCTGCCAAGACCTGTGTCTTCCCACATCTGATGGTCGGGTCAACTGCAGTTGCCGTGGAGACAGACAGCTTCTGGAAGACAACACCTGCTCTTGTAAGAGAAACAGTCATTTTTGGACAAAATCTCACAAAGCTTCCCCTTGATTCCAAAAGTGTTGCTGAATTCAGGTTTTTTTATTTTTCGACTTTTCACCAGCACTGAATATGTCATGCGGGAGTGTGGATGACTTTGAGTGTGGAAATGGTGACTGTATCAACTACAGCCTGACCTGTGATGGTATGGCCCACTGCAAAGACAAGTCTGATGAGAAGCAGTCCTACTGTGGTGAGTTTTTTATGGGGCTATTAGTTATGGTTGTTATTTATCTTTGATTATTTGCAGATAATTAGCTGATGGACATAATCAAATCAATTCAAAATGAGTACAATGAATTCTTATTATTAGCAAAACTAATATGTGACTATGGCTTAGCTGAGGAGGACATGATTACTGATGTAAATTTTAAGCCAATTTGACAGGAAATTAAGTATGTTTGATACTGAATATGTCATCACTTGTATTCATTAAACAGTGAATTGAAACATCAGCGTGTATTTAAAATATGCAAAATGGAGTTTTTTCAGTAAGTCTGTTCCTCTGCAGCCAACCGAATTTGTAAGAAGGGCTACAGACGCTGCATGAATGGCCGCTGTATCGGCCACCAGTTCTGGTGTGATGGCACGGACGACTGCGGCGACCACTCAGATGAGCTGCCCTGCAACAGTAAGTCATTTATTTTCATTATGTTGCTACAGTTGGTTATATATATATCCATCAAAAGCAAAACTAATAATTTCTTTTAAACCATGTCAGCCACCTGTGGTGTCAGATTTGGGTGCAGTTTAAACCATTCTGTCCACACAACATAGCCATGTTTTTGCCTACCCAGTCAAACATTTTAATGACACCTTAACTGGATTAGTTCTGCCGGTGAAGAACTAAAGAACAAATTCAAGAGACAGAGTTGGCTTTGAGGTCTGAGCTGCAGGTCTTGGATGTTCTCTCTTTAGCTTGTTTCTTATTCACTTGTTTTGTTTACCTAATGAAATGCTTTGTTATAGGTTCATACTAAAGTAATTATAAAATTGACAAATACGGAGGTTGTATTTGCTTGGGAGGGTGCACTTTCTTCCAATTATTTAATAAAAACTTCTGTGCATCTGACAGTGACTCTGTGCAAAGTGGGAGAGTTCCAGTGCAAAGATGGAAGCTGCATCTCTAACTACAGCCGCTGTGACCAGGTGGTCAACTGTGAGGATGCTGGTGATGAGATGAACTGCCGTAAGTAATCAAATGTAATTTACAAAAAAACAAGAAGGTTTAAGGCAAATGCTGGCTCTGTGCTGTGCTCAAACAAGAAATGAATTCACATGGGAAAGTGAGCTTTATGGATTTGATTCAGATTTCTTTAAAATGAGCTTTTAAAAGCTTTTTCCATTATTCCCAGAACCCACCGATTGCTCCCGTTTCTTCCGCCTGGGAGTAAAAGGAGCTTCCTTCCAGAGCTGTGAGAAAACTACTCTGTGTTATCTGTCCTCCTGGGTGTGTGATGGCAACAACGACTGTGGAGACTTTTCTGATGAGAGAAACTGCCCAGGTTTGGTGCTTAGTTTCCCCTCTAAAGTGCTGTGAGCTTTTCTGAAACTGCCTAATATTCATGGTGTTTTTTTATCTTTTTTTTCAGATAAAAGGAAGCTTAAATGTCCGGTCAACTTCTTTGCCTGTCCCAGTGGCCGCTGCATTCCTATGAGCTGGACCTGTGATAAGGAGAATGACTGTGAGAACGGAGCTGATGAGACGCATTGTGGTCAGTCCCCTACCCTTTTTTTTTTTTAATTTGAAAACACAAAACATACCAGCAAAACCAGATGGTTTTTCTTGAGGCTTCCCACTGCACATGGAAAAACAGGACTTATGATTTTTCCAAAATGCTGAGCTCTCTTTTCCTTCCTTTGCAGACAAATTTTGTACATCCACCCAGTTTGAATGTGGGAACCACCGCTGCATTTCCTCCCACTGGGTGTGTGACGGCTCTGATGACTGTGGTGATGGTTCTGATGAGGACCAGAAATGCAGTAAGTGACATATAACATATGCAAAAGTACTCTCTCCCACACCCAGTAGAGGCGTTTGTCTGCGTGTTTTATTATCATTTAACTTTCCAATAATTGCATCCCAGAGTCCAAAACCTGCAGTCCTGAGGCTTTCCAGTGTCCCGGATCCCACATGTGTGTGCCTCAACGCTGGAAGTGTGACGGAGACAAGGACTGTCCTGATGGAGCTGATGAGAGCGTCAAGGCTGGCTGCAGTGAGTTGGACAGTTATTGAAATAACGTCACGGGAAATCTGTTCTGTTTGTGTTGTGCTTGAAAAACAGAAAGCACTCCAACACACTTCCATTAACCACAGCATGTTCTTTTCCACTTCCAGTGTACACCAACAGCACTTGTGATGTCGAGAATGAGTTCATGTGCCAGAACAGACAGTGTATCCCCAAGCACTTTGTGTGCGATCATGACATCGACTGCTCCGATGGCTCAGATGAATCCCCAGAATGTGGTGAGTGTGGTTGTGTGAAAACCTGCAGGAAGACTGGTTGGAAAGTTTAAAAAGTCTGGCTGCAGTATAAGCTGTGATTTATTTTTGTTGTACCACAATCTGAGGTTCTGGTTAATAATAAACATGCCCGTTTTTTTGGTGTAGAGTACCCAACATGCGGTCCAGATGAGTTCCGCTGTGCCAACGGCCGCTGCCTCAACCAGAAGAAATGGGAGTGTGACGGAGAGTTTGACTGTCAGGATCGCTCCGATGAAGCTCCCAAGAACCCTCGCTGCACTGACTCAGGTAGAGGGATTGTAATCACCTTTTTAACTTTTTTCTTTCTCTACCATCATAAAGATGTATGAATCATATGAAAAACTTCTCATTCAGAAGGACTAAAGCCGCTCTGCTTCACAGTGACTGTAATGTAACATGCCATTTGCCCATGATTTCAGAGAGGACGTGCAATGAGTCAGCCTTCATGTGCCGTAATGGGAAGTGTTTGAATGAGACTCTGCTGTGCGACCGTAACGATGACTGTGGTGACGGCTCTGACGAACTCAACTGCTTCATCAACGAGTGTCTTAACAGCAAGCTGAGTGGTTGCTCGCAACTCTGTGATGACCTCAAGATTGGCTTCAAGGTAACACCCCCTCACCCCCCCTTTTTTTCAAGAGTAACTAATGCAAATCAAATTACTTCACAAACTCGCTGACTTTAAATTGGCCGAGAAATTACACGTCTAATAGGCACCAAGTTTCCTCACAGACAAATGGGGTGTGGGCTTTAAATGGGGAGTGAGAGAGGACTGGAAGTAAGAAGGTTGGGAACCACTCTCTTCAGGCATGTGGTTATGTAAGACAAAAACATGTTTTGGCTCTCTTTCTAGAAAGTAGGAGGCCACTCTTAGAACAGCTTGAACTCTGTGCGAACCCTTGATGTCTGTGGTGTCCAGGCTGTGGTCAGAGCTTCATAAGCTTTGATAAGGAGCGGTTATCACACTGAAAAGATTCAGATTTACACTAGTTGGGTGTTGAGAGCATTCTAGATTCATTTTAGGATTCAGCGTTTGCACAATGTATAATTGTCCAGAACTTCACTATCACAAATTCACACATAGTGGGGAAGGAGCGGAGCTTAGAAGTGTGCATTGGAGTTCTTTCAGAAACACAGATGTGCTTGTGAGAAGTGACAGTTGGATCTGCTTTCGACCAGTAATGAATAAGTCTTTTTAACGTACCTTGTGGTAAAATGATGTTCACGCCACTTATTTTACAAACACGTCAGATGTCGGCATATCTTTTACCCATACGCTCTGTTGTAATGCATTTTTACAGAAATTCGATTTGTAGCTATTTATGCAGCTTATTTGACAGCAACAACTGAATTTCGTGCCAGAGTTTGGATATTAGTAGTGCTTTTACAAAGAAACCAGGCAAAAGTGAGGCTTTTGGTGGGAGAAAGACGGTGTGTTGACTGACGGAGTTTTTTGTGACAGGCGGTGAAAGGTTCCTGTAATTGGTCCAGATGAAAAGTGAGAAGTGCGAAAGCCCGCAAGCTGCGAGATTTTGACACATCTCCTGTGCTCTTGGCCCCTTCAGTGCAGGTGTCATCCTGGTTTCCAGCTGAAGCGAGATGGGAAGACGTGTGTGGATATAGACGAGTGCACAACCACCTACCCATGTTCCCAGCGCTGCCTCAACACACACGGCAGCTTCCACTGTCTCTGCGTGGATGGCTTTGAACTCAGCCCCAATGACCCCACCGTCTGCAAGTCAACATCAGGTAAGACACTTTCTTGTGCGTCGTGTGTTGTATGTTTTGCATTTTGCTAGTTTCTCATGGCCAATTCAGTCCTGAGGTATGTGCTTTCTGTCTGGTATTTGTAGAAGAGGAACCCTACTTGATCTTTGCTAACCGGTACTACCTGAGAAAACTCAACTTGGATGGTTCCAACTACACTCTTATAAAACAGGTGAGACGCTCAGAAGGACATTCTGAAACACAACGAAGTGACGTTTTAATAGCTAGAGCTCCTTACAGCTGTGAACACTGTGCCCACTTCTGTTTCAGGGTCTGAATAATGCCGTGGCACTGGACTTCCACTATGCAGAGCAGATGATCTACTGGACAGACGTGACCACTCAGGGCAGCATGATCCGGCGCATGCGTATGAATGGCAGTAACATGGAGGTCAGTGAGGAAATCAAATGTTCCCTCATCCAATTTGAATTAAACTGATGCTGGATGTTTGCACAGCCAGCATATCAAGCATAGTATTTAATTCTTTTTATGAAAGCCATATTTCAACTTTATCGTTGTGTGACTGATCTTGCAGGTTTTGCATCGGACCTCCCTGAGTAACCCAGATGGCTTGGCAGTGGATTGGGTTGGCGGGAACTTGTACTGGTGCGACAAAGGCCGGGACACTATCGAGGTGTCCAAGCTTAATGGGGCATACCGGACTGTCCTGGTCAACAGTGGCCTGAGGGAACCTCGCGCTGTGGCCGTGGACGTGCGCTACGGGTGAGAGTTTTATTTCACAGGCTTCACAGAATGTACAATGAGCTACATTAGGTATATAAGGCAGATTTCATCTAGATTTACATTGCAAGTGTAACACTGTCGTATTCCCCTGCGCGTTAGGTACCTGTACTGGTCTGACTGGGGCGACAACCCTCACATTGGGAGAATCGGGATGGACGGCACCAACAGAAGTGTCATCGTGGAGGACAAGATCACGTGGCCCAATGGGCTTACCCTTGACTTCATCAATGACCGTATTTACTGGGCTGATGCCAGGGAGGACTACATTGAGTTTGCCAGCCTGGACGGCAGCAACAGGCACACAGGTGACAGAGCAGTACTCAGATAGACAGATACTTCTTTTTAACTGCTTTTACACACTTAACTGACTATTCCAAATGATTTTTGACAGGCTGAGACTCCGATTGCATGGCATGGTCTAAATATTGTTCTGGAGAAATATAAGACAGATATGTCTGATTAACTATTTTCGCATAGTGTAGCATTCTTTTGATTGGATGATCAAAGATATTAAAATGAAATGTTAAGGAAAGAAATAGTCAAATGCCAAATATTTTTAACATCAAGTTGAAATCAAAGGACGGTGCACTCAAGGTATGACATTTGTTATGCAATTTGTTATGTTATTGATTTAGTCAATCAGTGAACTGGGATGTTTTATGTGTTATTTTTTATTATTGTCCTCTACACTGGAGTAAAAATGATGACAAACCACACCGGTAGTGAAACAATGAACAAAGATTATTCTGTGGTTTTGCTGTGGCTGGTTAAGTCCCTGAATTAGTTTCCTCCTCTGAAATTATCATGCATACATATACATACTTGTTTTGGAGCCACCAAGCATAAGCAAGCAGGTCAGATGGTTGCACTTTAGCACAGCCCAGGGGACAGAAACCCTGAATAGAGGAGATTGTTGTGATCAGCAAGGCCTCTAGCATGTATGACGTCTGTACCGCACTCTGTCATTTAGCACAATCACTACAATAGTTGATATTGTCAACCATGCATGCAGAGGAATCCTGGAGCGCAGCGGGCGTTTGCATTGAAATTTCTCTCATTGGTTAAGATAAACCCGTCATTCCTTGGAGGAAGAATGTACATAATGTAAAACTGTGGGTGTATGGAACAGTATACAGTCTAAATAAAGAGAGGGAGAGCATTGTCTTATGAATGTTTTATGCACTGTTCAAACAGGGAAATGTTGCAGATGGAAGCCTGTTGGAGAACAAACTATTCATACAACATTGTATTTTCTTAGTAGAACACCTGACAGTTTGATATTAACTTGGTGGTGTTTGTCCACAGTAGTGTGTCCAGGGAGTTATTCACCCATCCTTTGATACACTCACCATACAAACACCAGTGTGGCCTCGTGTGTGTTTGCAGAACAAGACTTGGCCTGTTTGAATTCAGATAAGGATTGACCAAAGGGAGCTTCACGCTAATCTGACTAATGTCACAGTTCAACCTGATGCTGTAAAACTGCTCTCGTCACATGATAACAACACCTGTGTTGTCTAAAACACCTCATGTATTACAATCAATATTGAAACTGTGGCCTCTTAATGACAAGATGCTTTGAACTTGTTCCATGCGTGTGCTCCATAGGTGTATTCTTGCATGTTTCGATTCATGCATGCATGTGTCTATTTGGATTGGTGCGTTTTACAGCAGAAACTAATGGTGTGTTTCCATAACGCACCAGCCTCAAATACTGAGAGCAAACACATGAAATGAAGTATATGGGAGCAGAAAAGTGCAATTAGAGTGTAAAGCCTAATGAGGCGTAGAAGCCATTACATAACACACAGATATAGTGGAGCCACTGTAGCTGTGCACCCCACCCTGCCTCTGTTTTACATTAACAGTGCAAGATTGTCCCAACAGTTTCTCTTTGGTTGAAGAAACATCTCAGCAGAAAGAATAGTGTGTTTGCTAAAATCACAACATTAAGTTAAAACATGAACAAATAATCTTTTTTCTGTCGCAGAACCGCACTGATCCTTTTAAAGACATTTATTACTGAGCTTCACAGCTAGGATACTGACAGATTAGCAGTATTGGGCTTGTCTTCTCATGAATAATTTTGGTCTTATGTTATTCTGCTGCTTTACAGTTCTCAGCCAGGACATCCCCCACATCTTTGCCATGACCCTGTTTGAGGAGTACATCTACTGGACAGACTGGGAGACAAAGTCCATCAACAGAGCTCACAAGACGCTCGGTACCAATAAGACCACCTTGATCAGCACCCTGCATCGGCCCATGGACATCCACATTTACCACCCGTATCGCCAGCCACAGGGTAAGACGCGCAGTGTAGTATGAAGCACGTAGCAGTGGTGTGTCGAGGTTGAGAGTAGCATCTAGTATATCAGTCCTAATAAACATAGTTGTACACCCATAAACTGTATTTTCCCTGCTTTTATCCAGCTATCATAAAAATCCCAGTCCCCTGCTGAAAAACCTGTCTGTGCAGTCAGAGGTTAAAACACTTCCCCCTCCTTCCGTCTCTTTCCCAGTGCTTAACCACCCGTGCCAGACGAACAACGGCGGCTGCAGTAACCTTTGCCTCCTCTCTCCTGGAGGAGGCTACAAGTGTGCGTGCCCCACCAACTTCTACCTGGCCAGTGATCAGCGCACTTGCATGTCCAACTGCACAGCCAGCCAGGTGAGCAGGCTGTGTAAACATCATCATCAATGCGAATATGACCAAATGACTACAGTTGATAAGTGGATTTTCATATCTCTGTGTCTCGCTGTGTCTTGTTTGATGAACTGCTTATGCCTGGCCGTTGTCTATTGACAGCTGGCTGGCTGCCCAGTGCTACAGCAGCTACCTCCTGCTCATGGTACTGAACAAGAGGAGCTCTGGTGTTGTGCCCTGTAATCACTTTGATTCATTTACCTCTTGTTGCCATAGTTTGTGTGCAAGAACGACAAGTGCATTCCTTTCTGGTGGAAATGTGACACAGAGGACGATTGCGGCGACCGTTCAGATGAGCCAGCAGACTGCCGTAAGTTTCTGAGGAAGATAATTAGATGCTGTGTCACATTCCCATAACATACATATATGTGATTACTTGCGATCTTAACTAAGCATGAAATGGGCAATTCTGCAGGGAGGCGCTGAAGTGTGAAAGCATTTTGTGTTGTAAGCTCAGTGTGATCTTTTCTCCCATGGCAGCCGAGTTCAAATGCAGGCCAGGGCAGTTTCAGTGTGGCACAGGCATCTGTACCAATCCTGCATACATCTGCGATGGAGACAACGATTGCCAGGACAACTCAGATGAGGCCAACTGCGGTATGTCTCTCTTTTATTATATGACTATAAATACATTTAATCCCCAAATACTTATCTTACATGTTGCATAATCTGCATTCAACTGTCTATTTTTAGTTCTTGTATACTGTTATCCCCACTTTGTTGGTCAGTGCTTGGTAGCATCTAATCTGTTGCGTTGCTCTGTGTTTGTTGTAGATATTCATGTCTGCCTGCCCAGCCAGTTCAAATGTTCCCACCCAAGCCGCTGCATCCCGGGCATCTTCCGCTGCAACGGCCAGGACAACTGTGGAGAAGGAGAGGATGAGAAGGACTGCCGTGAGTAGAAGCCCGGCCAACTCTTGCATGCTGCTTCTTTCACTTTGATGTCTAATTTCAAACAGTTCTCATAAATCTGCCATTCCCTCCTACAGCTGAGGTCACGTGTGCCCCCACCCAGTTCCAGTGTGCCATCACCAAGCGGTGTATACCTCGTGTCTGGGTGTGTGACCGCGACAATGACTGTGTGGACGGATCCGATGAACCCGCCAACTGCAGTAAGTCCCCTGTTTTATTTCATACGTTTTCTTAATTCTGACTCATTATGCTCTGCTCTTAAACGTAACCGCCCCTCCAAATGTCTCCCCTCTCCAGCTCAGATGACTTGCGGTGTGGACGAGTTCCGGTGCAAAGACTCCGGCCGCTGTATTCCCGCGCGCTGGAAGTGTGACGGCGAGGACGACTGTGGCGACGCGTCAGATGAACCAAAAGAGGAGTGTGGTAAGAACGTCCTCCGCTAAAACAGATGTGACGTGAAGATTTAGTTTCGTCCTATTTTTACTACTCTGGCTGCAACATTTTCTGTGATTGGTACAGCTGAGAGGACTTGTGAGCCATACCAGTTCAGATGTAAGAACAACCGCTGTGTGCCGGGCCGTTGGCAGTGCGACTACGACAACGACTGTGGGGACAACTCAGACGAAGACAAGTGTAGTAGGTGTCACTTTCAGCTCAGAGAAGATGTCTCCGTACTATAAACTGTCACCTTGTCCACTGTCACTTAAACTCACGCCCATGCCTTGTCCACTGGTAACATACTCACTTAGCTCCTTTTTAACTCGTTTACTGTGCATACTAAATCACTAACATCCATCCGCTGTCCCTTTTTAATGCATCTCACCTCATCTGATATCTGTTTCATTTCATACTATCCTGTTGGCATGAGCCAGAGGTAAGTTACTCCACCGTCATTTATGAACCGCTCCCATATTCAGTGTCACCTCTCTGCTGTGTGGCCCACTCCACTCTCATCCTCCTGTCCAGCTGTGATCCCCACCCAGCTGTGAGAGTCTGCAAGCTGAGCTCTAAAAAGATTAATTTCCTAAATTTGTTGCCAATAGATGCCACTTGGATGTGTAACAACATCTGGCAAGGGGGCTGCTGATGAAAACTTTCTGCTAACGTGGGTGCTTTCATATCTGTTACATTTGGTTTGTTGATGAATGTACATAGTTCCCTTTCAAGAAAAAAAAATGATGGAAACAAGCAGTATATACTCAATTTAAATCTATTATATTAAAAATACATTAAAACAAAATAGAGACGTACGGAGCTCCTTTCATTCTCTCACATCATCCTCTGCCGTGTCGTCTGTGGTTGTTTCAACCTTTGTCCTGTGTTTTGTGGTTCAGCAGCTCACTGTTAAGGATGTTTTCCCAGTATTGTCACAGACATGAACCTCATTTTTACTTGTCTTTCTTCAGTGCCTCGACAGTGTTCTGAAAGTGAGTTTGCTTGCACAAACGGCCGCTGTATTGCCGGGAGGTGGAAGTGCGATGGAGACCATGACTGTGCTGATGGATCTGATGAGGTGAAACTAAATCTCTGGGTGTCTGCTGAGTAATATTTCAGTTTAATCTCGAAAGAAAATTAGACTGTAAATACAAAGACTGACCCTCTGTTGCCTCCATGTTTCTTCAGCATGGCTGCGATCTGAAGTGTGATAACGACCAGTTCCAGTGTAAGAACGGACACTGTATCCCCATCCGCTGGCGGTGTGATGCTGACCCTGACTGCATGGATAGTAGTGATGAGGAGAACTGTGGCAGTGCTGGTAAGTGTATGCTTGTGCATGTGTCTGCTGTTTTTAGTTTTATTGTCTTTTTGCCACTATTCCAATAGTTTTGTTTTGTAGCCAAGTCTGCATGTAAAAAATAAACCTAATAAATTGACATTCTTATGAGACACAAATGCGTGACTTTGAATAGTCACACATTTGGCTGCGCTTAAAAGCAAAATGTCATTAAAAAAGGATTTATCGGATTTTATGCAACCCACACCAGCAATAAACCGACCTCTTCCTGTTTGTCTCTGTTCCTCTCAGCTGGGCGTCACTGCCCTCTGGATGAGTTCCAGTGTAACAACACTTTGTGTAAACCCCTTGCCTGGAAGTGTGATGGGGAGGACGACTGTGGGGACAACTCTGATGAGAATCCTGAAGAGTGCAGTGAGTGCAGCCTTGTAAATCACACACTTTTCTCCTGATCCATTTTCTTCCATCATTGTCCGTCTCATCTTATGTCTCTGTTTGGTTTAAAGGGAAGTTCCAGTGTCCTCCAACCAGGGCTTTCCGCTGCCAGAACGATCGCGTATGCCTGAAAGTGATAAAGAGGTGTGATGGCGTCGATAACTGCGGCGACAACTCAGATGAAATGAACTGCCGTAAGTTGAGGAGTCATTTAGATGTATCCCTCTTTTGTTAACTGGAATTAAGGAGATTGCTGAACTGTTTGTGCATGTATGTGGTGTTATGTCTACAGAGGTTCCCCCAGCTGTTCCCACATGTGAGAAGAATGAGTTCCTGTGTGCCAATGGCAGATGCATCAGCTCCACTCTGCGCTGTAACTTCTTTAACGACTGTGAGGACTATGGCTCTGATGAGATCAACTGCAAGACAGGTGCCCCGTTTTAAACTGACTTTTCACGTTTCAAATGTTAATCACCAGCAGCGTCGCTGTAATTTGAAATTCGCTGACTCACTCACTTTTTGTGTTTCCAATTCCAGACACAAAACTTAATGACTGCAGGAGCAACATGACCGTGTGTGGTGACGGAGACGAGGCCCACTGCGTCACCAACGGCACAGACTCCTTCTGCTCCTGCAAACCAGGCTTCCAGAAGACAGGCCACCACACCTGTGGAGGTACGCAAGCTGAAAACACTGCACCTGCTGTGCCAAATAATAACTCATTTATATGTTTACACCTCAGAGGCGATGAGCTTGGCTGCTAATACTTTTCTAATTGAAATGATTTTCTATTGGCTCTCCATTTTTCAGATAAGAATGAGTGTCTGCAGTTCGGAGCGTGCTCCCACATCTGCAATAACACCAAAGGCTCGTATAAATGCAGCTGCCACAAATACTTCACCAGGATCAATGACACATGCAAGGCTAATAGTAAGTACCAGAAATTCATCCGTTCTTTATCTTGTTGTGGACAACTTGTAGACTCTTATAATGATTGTTTGATTTTATTTTAATTTGAATCTTTGTGTTTTTTCCCTCGAGGCTTGAACGGCATCCGGCAGATTCTCTACATAGCCGACGACAATGAAATCCGCAGTCTGGACCCCGGGATGCCTAACTGGCGCTATGAGCAGACCTTCCAGGGTGATGCCAGCGTGCGCATCGATGCGATGGACGTGCACGTCAAGACCGACCGCATCTTCTGGACCAACTGGCATACGGGCCGCATCTCCTCTTATGAGCTTCCAGGACCATCTGCGTCATCCTCCTCCTCCTCCTCCTCCTCTTCCAACGCTCAGAGTGACGGCAGGATCACCAACCTGCAGGTAACAGTGGTGTAGAAACATAAAGTCGCCCCTGTATCATTACAAACCACACACAATTACACAGCGTGCTATGATTGCCTCTCTGCCTGTCCCCAGATCAAAGAGCTGAAGATGCCTCGTGGTATAGCGGTGGACTGGGTGGCTGGTAACCTGTACTGGACCGACTCCGGGCGAGATGTCGTTGAAGTGGCTCAGATGTCAGGCCAGCATTGCAAGACCCTTATATCTGGCATGATAGACGAGCCTTACGCCATCGTAGTGGATCCACAGAGAGGGTAAGGGAGAGCACTGAGCCCTTTGATGGTTACTTCAGAGCAGCAGTCACATGAAATATCTGATCTTTTTTTGTATGTTTTTTTTGTGTTTTCTAACTCTGTGTTTCCCTTCAGCACCATGTATTGGGCGGACTGGGGGAACCACCCCAAAATTGAGACGGCTGCCATGGACGGCACCCTGAGGCAAACGCTTGTACATAAGAACATCCAGTGGCCCACAGGTCAGTGCTGCATTAGCATTTTTGAGAGTTTATCTTAACCCTAATTGCTTTGAGAAAAGTGAAGCATGCATTCTCTTATTACAATGCATTCTTGTGCGGGTTGGCACATCTTTAGTCTCTCTGATTCTTTCTCCTCAGGTTTGGCCGTGGACTACTTTAACGAGCGTCTTTACTGGGCAGACGCTAAACTCTCAGTGATTGGCAGCGTACGTCTGGATGGCTCTGATCCTGTCATTGCTGTCTCCGGCATCAAAAACAGTTGAGTCCCTCCTGCGGTTCTGAAATCTTTCACCATCATGCTGCCTGCAGATTTTTCTTATTTAACTTGTTTCTCCTCTTTTCTCATTTCCAGACCTGCTTCACCCATTCAGCATAGATGTCTTTGAGGACTACATATATGGGGTCACCTATATCAATAACGTTGTCTTCCGCGTCAACAAGTTTGGCAAAGGCCCCATGGAGAATCTCACCACAGGCATCAACCATGCTACTGACATAGTGCTCTACCACCGTTACAAGCAGCCGGAAAGTGAGTATCAAACACGCTGTCGGTTAACATTTTTGGATTTTAGTGTATTTCATTCCTTTTTCTCAATGGATGTCTTGTCTCTCTCTGCACCAGTGACTAACCCATGTGACCGGAAGAAGTGCGAGTGGCTGTGTCTCCTCAGCCCCAGCGGACCAGTGTGTACCTGCCCTAACAACTATGTGGCCGATAATGGCACATGTGTAGAGAGGCCGAGCCCCACCCAGTCACCATTCTGTAAGTCTGCGAATACAGTGCAGTAGATCAGCACCCGCATCCCCCACTTTCATTTTGTTCAACTCCTGCGTGACTTTAAAGTCAGGCGTTGAGTATGAAATGTTGGTTTCATGATGGATTTCCCCCCTCCACAGCTCCCCCCTCAGGGCCCTGCGAAATCCAGTGTCAGAACGGCGGCAGCTGCTTCCTCAATGCCCGTCAGGTAGCCAAGTGTCGCTGCCAGCCCAGCTACACCGGTGAGAGGTGCGAGATCAACCAGTGCAGGGACTACTGCAAGAATGGAGGAACGTGCACTGCTTCTCATACAGGTAGGGATTTGACACACTCTTACATAAATTTTGGTTGATTTACCACAGACATACTGTGCGGTGAACAACTCACTTACCCAGTCCTTTCCTCAGTTTGCAGTCTATAACATAAAGAACCTTTTATCCCTTTACATAAGAACATATGTTTTACTAGGGCTCAGTTGTAATATTGTAATATTATAGAATTTACTAAAATAAATGGCTTTTTGTAAGGATTTTACTGCACCAATATGAATAGCAATACCCTAATCTATCTATTGTTATTAAATCTTTTTCCTTTTGGGAAAATGTTTATTTAATTTTAAAGTGGAATAAAAACTGAATATGAAGAAAATCATTCCTTTCTAGCAAGCAATTCAGGCCACTGATGGCAACTGAGCTGTACTGACTATGTATTTCTTCTGAAAATTGTTAGCACAATTACCAACTATCCTTTGATGACTGTGAAAGCTCTCTGGAGTATTCATTAGTAACAGCAAACACATGCCAAAAGGCTGCAGAGAGGAGAGCATGAAGCAGGTGATATTCAAATATCTC
>JAOXYL010000050.1:11203712-11223219 GCA_028564955.1 Terapon puta | reverse complement strand
TGCCTACTGTACTATATTAATTCATGTGTCAAATCATAGCATTACATAGGATTTTGTTATGATTAAACACACTCTAGGATCAAACATAATCTACCCCCAAGAGTTTTGCTGTATGTAAACAGAGGATAACTTCCTCCATTCGGAACAACAACCTCTGCTTATTATCATAATTCATGGGAAGGAAAGCAAAAGATGAAGATATGGGATGCATTTTTATAGCAAGTTTCCTGTACAAAAATATACTGGGAAGGGAAAAGGACAAACATTTTTTTCAAGTTCCAAAAAGTTTTTTCAGCCCTCTGAAAACAAACAAAAAAAGATAGATGACCATTTCAGGCTAACTAACTACAAATAGCAACAGTTACACACTTAATGTGTAGTGCTGCACACAGCTGTGGTTGACTACGATAGGTGGTCTTTCTTGTGAGATTTCAAAGACTTGTCACCTTGTATTAATGTATCGTTTTTTTTTTAAAATAGTACCACAGAAACACCATCTTGTTTTGACTAGTGGCTTGATTAGCTCCTGCGTGTCTCTGGAGCTTTAGACTGCACAGTAATTATCTTGTTCCGGTATTTAGATGACTGTGCAGGCAGAAATGGAGTGGCTATGCAAACCATTGTGGTCTACTGGCTCCCTTTGGGGAGCTGATACTTATCACTGCTCAAGGTTGGCTCACATCTGGTGTCTTAATGAGACTAATACTCCCAGACAGGCGCTTGATGCCTTCGTGCATGTCAGTAAGGTGAAATGTGGAAATCTATGTCAGTTATGAACATGCAACTTTAAGTAGTGGCTTGAATGTCATTAAAACGTTGCTATGCACACCTCTTTGAAGTTGTCAAATGCTGAGAGGATGATCTCGTGACCTCCGCGGACTAGACAGACAGCGGCCAGCAGCTCAAGGACCAAAGCTTTCGTCCTGGATGTACAGGAGACACTTGTTAAGATGACCTGGATTAATCTTAAGTACAAACACTCGCTCTCAAATTAAAAGTGGAACAATGGCAAAATAGTTAAGATTCATGTTAATACAACAACATACAGGAGTTGATATCTGTAATCCATACTGAAGTCTAAAGCAAGGCAACGTCTTTATAGCTTTTTAAGTGTTTACCCTCCAAGCCGTCATTATGAAGTGATCAGCCCTGGCGGTTTACCACTAATCTTCCTTTAGTAAACATTCCTTTAACAGTCTGTATATACGCCTCTGATCCCCAACTTCAGAGAGAAGCTCAGACCCATGGAGAATGAGAGGCGTATCATATGAACTGGCTGCAGGGTTTCCCCTATTGTTTGGCCCAGCCCTGCGCCTATGGAGACGGGGGCCCTCGGTTCTTACCGTGAGTTCTTATTGTTCAAGCTGAGAGCAATTTCATTGACTGCGTGTGCATGAGACATGACCATATTGAAGCCATACTGCATGAAGGAGAGAGAGAGTACAGGATGTGGTCAGAAAAAAACCAGAGTATGATATGAGGGCTAGGCTATACAGGAAATAGACAATGCTCAAGTTTATGACACATTATCTTCGTACGATTGTGCGTTAGTCTGTACAATACTGTTCTCTTCAAAATGGATTGCTGGTGTCACTGTTTGGTACCTGGTAGTTCATGATTGCTCTCAAGCACATGATGCACACATGCACATCGTCTTTTTGGCTGACGAGGCGGGAGTTCTTGATGGTTTTGCTGTTTGAAACCGTGCCATAGCTGCAACAGATGGCACAAGTTATTATCTGGTAGAGATTCAGGAACCAAACTCGTTCTGTGTGTTTCAGTTCACATTTCACGTTTAACCAAAGCCTGTTTAATTTATTTCTGAAGTGTATTTGCTACTCATGTGACTTTTGTTTTAAGTGTGTCGCATAGAGAGAGGGAAAATTACAGAGACAGAGGTCTGACAAAAAAAACTTAGATGGTTTTTGAGGTTACAGATGCATTATGGGAGATGCCTGGTTTCCCTGCTGCTGTCAACAGACCGAGGTCTATGCACACAGACAGCTATTATGTAACTGTACTGCACAGTCATCATGTGTAGATAATATTACTTTTCTTGTGCAGTTTTTAGAAATGGCTTTCATTGTATAATGATCCAGCATTTATGAGTCATATGCAAGATTTTCTAAGGTCATGCTACGCGATATATGATGCTGTATTCCTACAGATAAAGCAGTAGTCTTAATTTTAATGCATTATAGCCTTCACGTTATTCTTGTGGACCATTTGTCTGTTCACTCTAATAATGCTTATTTGCTGCTGTCAGACTTTATGTCTCTCGAACTCCTGTCAGTGCGTGACTCAGTGACAAACAACAGAATCACAATTGTCGCACATAAGCTGCAGCTAACAGCTGGCTCTCATCTGGAGACAGTGCAGATGCACATCTGCACAGATGAGGGAGGGCCATTAACAAAGAGAGACACATAGCGCAAGAGGTCAAAGACTTCAGTTTCTGATAACAGATCATCCTCTGCAGAGTCTTGAGGTCAAGAGAAAAGTCAAGAGACCCACAACACATCAGCCATTCGGGCAGACCCGTGCTGAGACAAAACAGCACCAAGACAACCGGCTTGCATGCTAATTCGAGTTTATAGCATTCATGGTTAGCAGAGCGAGGCAATAACAGGGATAGGTAGTAGCGGGGATGCTTGCTTAGCGATACATACCGGAGGACAGACTGGCGGGCAGAGCGCACCAGTGTGTTGCAGAAGGGTTGTGTGCTTGTATGGTGCAGATCCTCTATGGACCTGCTCCAAGACTTTGCCTTGTCCAAGAAGCCATCCTCCCCATTCTCCAGCCCCTCAAAATCCAACCTGGGCCACATACAGTCAGACAGACAGATAGACGGACACACAGACAAGCCGACACAGAGGCACAGAGGGAGTAGATGAGAGGCACGGAGGAGGTTAGGTCAGCGAGGCAGCTTGGTAGAGAGCGAGGGGTTATCACAAAAACTGTCATCAAGCTGCACAATAAAGCTCAGCACAGAGATTCTGTCTCGTTCAGGCGAGGTATATCTCAGCACTACACCGCAGAGCATCTGTCCAGAAACACATTCACTTTGCCAAGTGTGCAACAGGGCATACAAACACATCCAAAGAATGCAATTTTTAGATGCACAAGCAGTTTATTACAGGCTGTACAGGACACAACACGTTAACCTAGCAGCTGGAGCCACTGCCCATCCCAGTTCCTTAGGAAACCTTTTGGTCACGGCTGCGAGAGATGTGTGTTTGTACATGTGTACAAAGCGTATGTGTGCAAAAGTACTCACATGACAGCACACTGGGCAAAGGAGAGGTACTCCACCAGGACGTCAAGACCTCTGTTCTCATCATTGAGGAACTCCCTGACCCACCTGTGACGCAGGGGAACACAGAGGGGTTAGAAGGGCACCAAATCGGGAACACGCCCTTATCCTTTAGGATTTTTCATCCATGAAAGGAAAAAAACAGACAGAGACAGAGAAAAAAAGAGGCAGACAGGAAATGGAGACTGGTGTAATTTCTAAGCTCTGAGGCGTGATCTAGTTTTAAACAACTTGGGTTTTATTTTAACCATGCTACCCATCAGCAAAAAGAAATAGTAACATTTATTGTCTTATTATGTTTAATAACTCCTGAAATAATGGATGAAATAGGAAAATATTCAGTTATAATATAGATAATAAGTTCTCTGTAAATAATCTAAATAGATGAGTGGAGCTAATTAAAAGTCAGAGGCAATGTTAACTGTTGACTGTAGAAACAAGACTGGCTAAATGTAGAAATGTATTTATGTTGTTTTACATTTAGATATGCATGTGCATAGGTGTATTTCAGGGCCTGTATGTGTGTAAAATAACAACAGAGTAAAAAAAAAACCCACAGAGGCATTAATAAAAATATGCTTTCTTATTGTGACCAGCCTTATTTGGAAGAGAAAATGAAGGGAAATTTATTACAAAAACTGACCACTCATGTATCAACTGCTTCAACTTTGGCCTCAATATTCACAACAAAGGGGGATGATTTCATGTGGGTTGCAGTCACGGTCAGTTTTACACAACCTGGCAGAATTTTCACCTTGTTTGCGACCTGTTTGCATGACAGTATTTCTTCTTTCTTTATTCTGTCTGACCTATTGTTGGTGAAATGTCACTATGTTCCAACATCTCAGCAATGAAAAAAAAAAGGAATTATAATTTAAGACAGCTTTGAAGGGGGTCTCCGCTCCCTTGACTGAAAGAACTTGGCAGGAATGCTGTGGAAAGTAAACTAGAGGAAAGCTTCAGATTTCCTCCCCCGTTTAATTCCAGTTTTTGTGGAGAGAGAAACAACTCCAACAAAGGAATTCCCATTGCGATGAGGGAAAGAATGTGGAGGGCATATGGCTGAAGGAGCCGGGCTCAAGTCGAAACCCCTGACAGTCAACAGTATTTAGTCTGCCTCCCCCACAGAACCCCTTCACCTCCTCCCCACTTCTTCAGGGAACTCCAGGAGGGGAGACAGGATTGGGGTAAAAGGTTCTTAAAATAGTCCTGAAGTCCTGGTTCTGATGACAGGCTGCTAGTCAGCCAATGGCGAATCCGGCAGGAAAGCAATTAAGAAAGAGGCTCAAAGTAGAGCAGGGAGAGAAACGGGGGAAAGGGAAGAGAGGTGAGGAGAAGAACAGAGGAAAGCAAACAAAGCAGTAAAGAAGTAAAGATTGGATGCAGGAGGGGATGGGAGGAGGGGGTGGACAAGGAGGTGGGCTTGATCATCAGTTTCCTGTCTACTACCCCCCCTTCCCTCTTACCCCTCACTCCTTCCTCTCTCTCTCTATGTCTCTCACTCCTTCTCCCTCTCTCTCTACTCCTCTCCATCCAGTTGCTATTTCAGATTTTCTTGGCAATCTCAGGAATAACACATCAGACGGGGCCCAGGATTCAGACACACACAATAAACCAGCATCTGTTACACTTAATCCCACCCACAAAAGTCTTCCGAAAATAGCCTTTCTTTTTTTCTTTGCTGGGAAACGCATTGAAACGGACCTTTATTGATGAAGTATAAGAGAATATCAGTTATTCTTGGAGCTCGGTGGATGCTATGGAAAAGTCGAGTTTTCTTACAGGCTCCTCTTGGTTTGGGAATTCGGTGGCGAGTCGCTGCGGCACTTCCTTTTTTATGTGGAAGTATGTGTGCCACATGAGGTTAGAAAGTCAAGACTCACATTTGCAACGCTGGAGATAAAGACCAGGAACGCAACATCCACAGACACAGTGGGTGTACAGTGAACTGTACAGTATTGAATGCCTATTGTCTATTACAAAATATAACAAAACAATACAGCAAGATTGTTTGCCATAACATGTGAGAGATGTGTAAACATGAAAGTATCCTTGTGTGTGTGTGTCTGTGTCTTTGTGCTTTTCACTGGGTTCAACATTGGTCAGCCAGGCTTCCTGTCCCTCTGGCATACACAACAAAGCTTCCTGCTCCACACTATGGGGGAGTGGACGAGGCAGCACAATGGCTACCATCTGGGCATTATGAGGACCAGCTCTGTGAAGTGGAGCTGCAGAGCTTGGCAAGTTAGAACAATGGGGATATCTGGGCACCAGGGAGAGCTCTGCAGCGGCGAGAGCACAGAGAGGACTGTTCTTCACACGGGGAAACAATAATGTGGTTTCCTCAAGCTTTGCGCACCAATAAATTGAACCGTGTAATTCACCAGAAAATGTGAGGAGTATTGATTACCCAATGTGGTTTGTCCTCAGTGAGATCTCCAGCTCCCTCAGGACTTTTGTAGATTCCTGCACCCGCCTGCGAAACTTCTGCAACACACAATGAAAGTGGATTTATTGTTATGTCAGTTCAACTTAATAAGAAGTGAGATTTTGCAGGTTTCGTTTAAAAG
Source organism: Terapon puta (assembly GCA_028564955.1). Taxonomy (NCBI): domain Eukaryota; kingdom Metazoa; phylum Chordata; class Actinopteri; order Centrarchiformes; family Terapontidae; genus Terapon; species Terapon puta. The sequence goes on along the minus strand of JAOXYL010000050.1, from coordinate 11,217,336 downwards.
TGTACTCCACCCATTTTGATTGCACCCTAATAACATGTCTGAAGAATAGCTTTAAGAGAGTTGAATCAGACATTGCAGTGTTTTACACGAGTAGCTGCTAAAGTAGCTTGCTAAAGAGTAGGAGTGGGCTACAGTGGTCTGGTAAGCTAATTTCAACTTCACATCTCTAGATTTAGTTCATTTTCAACCTGTGGCCATTTGTCAGACTTGACAGCCACAAAAAGCTTTAGAAATCTTTTTTTTTCACATGCGCAGTAACACTCTCCAAGACCTGAAATAAGGCTTGAGTGTGCAAAATTGGTGGCGCTCCCCTTCAAAGTCATTCATACATTCAGCAGATCATTTGTGCTGTCCCACCTTTCGTGTGACCCCAGGGTCCAGGTATCCTCGTAGCTTTTGGATGTAGGTGTGAGGCGGATTCTTCACCTGAAACCTCTCCTGAATACATACAACAGAATAGGCATTGTTATGTGTGTTTGCTGAAGATACAGTCCTGGTGCAGAATGAATAATGGAGTAATATGATGATAACAGCTGTGTGTACAATGTGAGTGCTGGTTTGGTAGAGTATAAATATTAGTTTATGGAGGCACCTGGTCGCAGATCAAGTCCCACTTCTTCTCATTGTCATACTGTCTGAGGAGTCGAGCCTTGTCTGGAGGCAGGTTCATAGAATTCTGCAAATGAAAAAAAAAAAAAATCAAAAAGAACGTCAGCATTAGTTTCATTTATAACCACACATTTCCCGTTTTCTATTTATTGGACTGTTCGTAGCAGCTGTGACTGAGTGTGTGTCACTGACTGGAGCCTCTGGCGCCAACGGGAGAGCGCGGCTGAAGTTTGGGGGACTTACACGATGGCCTCACTTCCTGTGTTGACTTTCAGCATCCTGCAGGAGGAGATGATCTGCCTCTCCTCTCAGCGTCACTCAGGAAACACTGCTTTTAACCACAACAAGCCACACTATCAAAGTACGGGCATATTACCAGACCTGTCATCTAATCTACCCATAAAAAACACTTGAATGCTACACGAGACGTCTTGGGGCAGCAGGTTCACTGTGGCTCAAATTAGACCCTAAATGGTCTAATTTGTGTTTGGACCGTTTTACGTCCTTGTGCCAACTGTAAAAAATAAATAGATAAATAACACAAACTGCATGACACAAGGTTTTGACTAATAACTTCCTCGACTGAGCTAAAGCCTCGTAAACGGGGATTGGCACGGACATCTTAAAAATGAGGAAGCACAACAATAAGAGGGAGCTCGCCAGCCCCTGAAACTGATCGCCTCAGCGTTTCTCTTTGAAGAGACATGAGGGATTGTTTGCACTGGGAACCCTCATTTACACCCGTATCAACAGAACCCCCTAAGCCCAGCCACAAACGGCCTGTCAGCTTGACTTCTAACCTGCAACCATAACTCAGCCTCCCGTCTAAAACGCAACACCCCGTTAACCCATCCCAGGCCAGATGTGATGCACACACTGGCATTTTGCCACTGGTGGAGCATTTCGTGGATGGAAAATTACATATACTTGTTCCTATGGCAGCCACTCAGTCACTGGAAGCAGTGGAATATCACATGTGAGTATTTTAAAATTAGTTTTCCACTTTGGAACATCATTGCTCACTCTATCAGCACATCGTGAATCATTTTGTTTAGGACAAAAGTACAATAACAGAGCTTCTGTATTTCTCCTATACACATTATTTTATGGCACTGACTAATAATTCCACATTAAGTGTCATGTTTTTGTAATCATGAATAACAAAGCACACTGAAAAAAACACATGTGGCAACTTTAAACTGCACAGGCGTGCTGCAGAAAAGCCCTTTAAGAACTTGAGAAAACGCGATGCCTGACAAAGCTGAAACAGGCTATAACTGCAGTGGAAAGATGTCACATATGGCATAACCTGCTGTATAAATCCCACACAGGAGAAAAAAGAGAGGCAACATGCATACCAGATGTCCAGAATTACAGGAGGAATGTGTCCTGTTTATAGTAGTAGTTTATAGTAGTAAATTTTCTCTCTTGTCTGACTCCTGAGCTGCTCTCTCTCCTCCTCTGTCTCTCCTGGGAGAAATTTTACCAACAAGATAGTCTTTATAAAAGTCATACTAGGAAGTGAAAACCCCATCTGTATCGGACAGATGTGACTAACATTTTGATTTTTTTCATACATTATACAGACAAAACAATCAATTGGGAATAATTAGTTGCAGCCCTAACTGACTGATTAAAACATCGGACCTGAGTCTGCCTAAGTTTAAGAGGTCTGAACCTCAGTCACATTCAAAATGACATCATGAATATGAAGTACCAATTGCGGTGGATCTTTTTAATGCACTCCAGATAATGTTCTACAGGCTTGAATTTTTATGCAAACGCCTGAAGGGTAAATGAAAAAAAAATAAGCCTAGATATCTACTCCAGCAACTGTCCAGGCCTGGTTCTTTTGTTTCCTTAGTCACTCATGCATACTTAAGTAGAACGGTGGGGGCAAACGGGCAAAGAGCATGGCCCCCTTTTGGAGTAATGCAATTCTGAGTTACTGGAAAACATGCGGACCAGACACACAGAGATGGCCATCCATTCAGTGAAGACAATAGCACAAAATGAAGTCAATACCTATCCACTTTCATTGGATTTGAAAAAAGATTTTAGTCGTTAATTAAGTGTTAATTAGATGTAAAAAAAAGTGTAGAACTTCAATCATGATGCCATATAGTTACCATGCCATTACAGTATGAGCAACAGAGACACGCTGAGGACTTTGATGTTTAATACTGCTCTGCTCTTTGCCAGTTAGAGCCTCAGGTAATGTAAACAAATACAGGTGGGACTGCAGATGTGTGCGGAGCTACAACGGTGCATGTAAAAAAAAAGTGTTGAATCGAATGATGGGAGGTAGGTGGGGTGGGTGAGGGGTGGTTTCTCCTGCGACAAGGGAAAAACACACAGGGGATGTTTCCTTTCTGACCAGATTTGGGTAATTTGAGCCAAGTAACCCAATTTAGCTAATTTCATTTCACTTTCTCCCACAGCGATACAATCTAGCACTTCCTGTGTTTATAAGAAGCTAAAAAAGAAGTTGTTTTATGGGAGAGAGAGAGAGGGAGAGGGCAGTGGCGCTTTATCGTTTTGGATTCGCCGGCTCATTTCAGGGGTAAAATACTACAGAAATGCCAAATATGTTTGTTGCTTGTTGTGTTGCCATGTTGTCCACATTCTCTCTCCTCCAGCAAGGCCTTTCGTGTTTGACCTGAGACTGGCTCGACAGAGTATTCAATGTGGAGCTTTGTTTTGATTTGGTGCTGTGCCATTCCCATCCTTTGACATTTGAGCTTTTTTTTTTTTTTTTTTTTTTTGCTCATACAAAATTGCTAACAATGGCTGGGTGGGTAGGGTCAGTGCATGCCCCCTGGTGCTGTGTAGAGCAAAATCCGGCTAAAACACAAACACCAGTGCACTGCACAACCAGATGAACTGGTTCTATTATCAACACTATCTCTCCAGTCATTAGGCCCCCTTTGTTAGGCAGGACAGGGGACAGAGTTTCCAAGCAGAGGCGCTGATTGGACACAATGAAAAATTCTACTTGATCAAACTTCAATGCAGTCAGTCTTGTTAAGAGACAAAAAATACTGTTCATTTTTTGGTTTTTATGTGACTATCTCCTGCACACAAACCTCAGTTACAGAAAAGCAGTAAATAAATGCAGTGACAGGAGACATGAGATGAGGGAGACTCATCAAATAATCGACTGACAGCCTTTTAAATGTTTTGCTTTTCTCTGTTCAATATGAATTGAATACATTTCAATCTGAAGATGTAACAATGGACTCTGTGAAACTATAACAGATACTTAATAAATAAATAGTATTTCATTGTAGCCATTTGATAAATAACTATTAAATAACCTAAAGAACCTAAAATACTGTGCACAGACAAAGGAAAAAACAAAAAGTGCAACAAGTGAGTTAGAAGTAAAGGACGTAACAGAGAGGGCATAAACTCTAAAACAGAGAGACATTTGAGCCCTTGACAAAGGAAGACGGGGGTTTTTAAGACTCAACAGTTAAAGTAGTTGAAGGGGTCAGGTTGCAGGTTAAGGAGGCATGGAGAGTCCAGGAGAGCCATCGGGGACTCAGCAGAGCGCTCAAGTAGTCACGCATAGACTTGGACAACGGATGAGGAGGGTGTGGGGGGACGCGTAAGAGACATCAGAGTCAACAGGGCAACTCCGTCTACCTTAAACCGCACAGCTTCCTAATCCTGATCCTGATTTACAATTAGCAACTCCAGCCAGAGACTTCTAAAAGACACACATGGAAAAAAAAGTGACAGGATGTCTTCCACTCACTGACCCACTGTTTCTCACAGCTTCACGCTTACAGTCAGGATAAGATATAGCACAGCCATAATCCAAACTAAAATACTCCTGACGCATAATGTTCAAGCACTGACTGCAGATTTTTCCTCAGACTGTTTATTTTTGGAGGGGCCAAAGTTGTCCTCTAGATTGTGAGCGTGAATTTTCCATGAAAACCCTGATATATTCTGGTGTGCAGACGATCAGAAAATTAAACAGGAGTTCGGAGTTTTCTAACTTTGCCTCAAAAGTTTGAAAAAGAAGGCAAGATTAGACTATTTGACCAGTGCTGACTTTTTAATAACTAATTACTGATACTTGTTTTAGAAGAGAAGGTCTGGAAATAAGATTCTCATTTATTTTCTTCACTTTTGGACTTTCTTTTGACATTGTTTGGTGATCTATGTGCAGAAGTCTGGATCAGAAGTTGTGGTGACTTGTAAGCACATACAAGCTGGGCACCCTTGTATACACAACACAATCACAAAAGGCGTATTGTGCTTTGGTTTATACCATGAAATGTAATTTCCAGGCCAAAACACCCTCCAAGTGGCCTACTAAGCAAATGCACTAGATGTGATTCAGTGGGCTGGAAATGCAGAGTCTGTGTTTTTTATCTACTTTGATAGGTTTACACAGGCCAGACTTAGTTGTCATCAGCTCAGAGGGAAATGAGGGGGTGGCTAAAGAGATCCCTATGCTGGACAGAGCCTGTAGCAGTTCAGACACTGAGGCCCAGACAGACTGATTTACCCCCAACAAGTCTGAGTGTCTGCTCATCAGGGTGGGGCCCAGGAGGAAGGGACCTGTGGCTATGGCTAAAATTAAGGCTGTGCTGAGCTTCAAACACAGATTCACAGCGAGGCAAAGTTATTCATTCAGGTGCAGCATGTTTCTGAAACAACAGTTATTCGAGGTGCTGTACAGATTGCGTATTGCAAACCGACACCAGTGTCTAGCTTCATATTTAACAGACCAGTATGGCGAGGGTGGTGTCAGTCGAGCATGACAGTAAGCATAATCCTCAAAATGTGGAACAATTCCTTTAAAGCCATAAATAATAAAACCAACAAACAAAAACTTTAATCATGTTGGTCTTGACAGCTCAGTTGGCAGTCTGACATCTGGCTAACATAATCTTAAAATCAATTCTCTGAGCTGAACTAATACAGTCTTTTTTTTTGTTTTTTTTTGCAACCTCAGCAGCTGAAAGCATGGATCAGCCTTTTCAGATTCAGTATGGTCATTTATCTTGTGACTCTCACGCTATTTTTTTCAGAGAATAAAAGTTTGACAGTGTGTGCCATTTCATTTGACTGTCCGGCTGCGATATCTGGCCTGAGTTTTCCCCCCTCACGAACAACATAGTGGTAAACAGTATGTGAGACATGTTAATGTTATCGTTAACAATATCACAGACAGATTCTTGTCGGGCACAAGCATATGGTTTCAAAGCAACTCAGCTATGGGTGAAAAAACAACACGTTTGTGAGCGCGCCTCACCGACCTGGTAACAAAGGAAAATACCGGACCAGCCAGTGAGGGGGGAAGATAAGACCAGAATCTCTTTAATGCAGGGTACTGTCTGAAGATGCTGGAAAAAGCCAAGCCTGTGATCCCTATCAGGAAGCAGGACCAGCAAGGAGACAAAGAAAACATAAGGAATATGAGGCCTGGCATGACTAAGTGTATTAACTAAGCACATTACAGGCACTCGCAAAGACAAAAGACTATTTTGTGCCAGAGATGGCTAGGTATAGTCCAAGATCAATGTGGCAATCATAAAAAAACAAGAAAAATAAGGGAGATAAATACCCGTATACATGATGACAGGAGCTAACAAGAGCAAGAAGGGTAAGAAACAGAACCGACTGGGTGTCGGTCATACTGTACACGCCACTTACACACACAGTAGGTAATGACTGTATGAGATGGAGCTCATCCAGCCAGATGACTTGCTGATATGACATCATTCATGGTAAACGCAAGTGTGAATCAGATTGTATGACAGCATCTAAACATATCACGCTAGCATTTCATTGAAAACTGCTGCTGCCGGTGCCATTGTTTGGATTCCTCCTTTTCCTTGGTACTGAAACACAATGAGAGGAGACAGGATGAGAGGCTCAGCAGTTGTCGTCACAGGGCTGCAGGGACTTCCTCAGCTCTTCAGGAAATCAAAAACTGCCCTGAGTACTATCGGCCTGCGCCATAGTTGGGAAGTGTAATACGAGCGTGCCCATGTTATCTTGCACATTCATCCCAGCAGTGCGCTTATGTGTTGTATGAATGAACTCTAGGTGCTTTTCCAGTTTCTAGGTAAGCCTCGTTGAATTGAAAGCGACAGAGCAGAGTGTGAGAAAGCACTGCCCCCTTTTCTCCGAGCAGACACCCGATCGCCCTATCGCTCTTTCTGCGAGGTAACTTGAAGCAGGCAATCACAACAAAGCATGGGTCTTGCACAAAGATGCTGGAGGACTGAGAGGCCAAACAAAGCAGACGCTACCAAAGGATTGCAGATTTGGGGGGCGGGAGGGGCAAAGAGCAGGGAGGAGAAGATGTTTTTCTAACAGGCGGAGAGAGGTAAAGTTTTCACCCCTCCCTGTCCCTCTGACACTAGTCCCTGTTTACAAAGCAAATATATTCGGGCTCAGTTAAGAGTTTGTTTATTGAGATATTAACATAGCAGGTAAAGGCACGCACCTCATTTAGATGCAAATGTGGAGTCAGTGACCAAATCACATTCTTGACACGTGAAACTTAAAGCATGTAGTAAGTGAAGACAATGTAAACCAACTGGTCCAAACACAATTAGCATAAATTACTTTCCATTTTCCAACAAACCAGACCAATAAAATGAGAAATTCTGCATCACCTTCCTCTTAATTTGTAAAACAGAGATTAAACAACAAAATCTTGAGTCAAAGATATTAAATGAAAAATGGTATAAAAAGAGGCTAGACGCTGAAACCTTTGTTTTTCTAAATACAGGACTGTGCACTACAGTAAATACAAGCACAAATGGTCAAGGCATTCTGGTGGCTGAAACTTTCCTTAAGTAGAGCTGCATGTCAAACGACAGGGGTGTTAAATCCCCATCAAATCAGGAGTTTGAAGGCAACATAGTTTACAGCTGTGGTGTGTGGACTCCTTCAGCCTTTCTGCCCTCCTGCTAACCTTCCCTTCTCCAGCCTGAAGTCCCCGTCTTCTCCCATGAACTCACATCTCCTAGTCTGTGACCTCTGTGTTACTCTTGTTGAGAGACTTTCCCTATAGTTTTTTTTTTACAACACACAACAAAATGCACATTCCACAGACAGTAACGGCAACAGGAAGTTGGTGAAATTCCATTTTTGGGGTTGGTAAATCAAGATGCACCTTATAGAACCCATTTGGTAATGCATTTATTTACATAGCCTGGTTCCAGCTACAGACTGTTATTATAACAAGGTTCTTTTAAGCCAGACTAATGGCCATAGCGTGAGATAAAGATGAAAATGCCCTGAAGCCAAATGTTCCTCATGCTTCAAGCGTGAGCAAACCTGAAATGTGCACTTGTTTACTTGAGCTTATCTAGGACATTTTTGTGTTCCTAAACAGCAGCGCCATAAATCCCACCTGACAACAATGCTGTCCAATTTATTTGTTGCTTATTAAAACATACTGTATCTAGGAAATGTGAACACAAACAGAGATGTAAGAGAGGATGGGCCTGAGTTATAAATAAATACTACAATTGGTCATGAATCAGAGGCATTCTGTCATTCCTGTGTGGCGAACATCCTGTTTGTTCTCCTCTGTGCGACTGTGCAGGGCCCAGGGAAGCCCCGGCTAACAGATGATATACACAGGGAATGTCAGGAATGCAGGTACATGAATGCCTCAATAACTCATGCAGGCCAGGCCCTTGACACGCTGCCCAGTTAAAAAGATGAAGGTCAGCCAAGAAGAAAGGGCAACAAATCTGAGCCTCAAATGCGCAGAAATAAAACGTTTAAATCAACTGAACTTTCTAAAGACTCTGTGAAGGTCTAAGTCAATGGGAGGGCGAAACGGTGAGAATACAATAAAGAGGAACAAAAACCAAAACCAAAAGACAGTCAAGACACGCAGGATTTACATGAGAGACACTGAATCAGTCATATGTCTTTTAAAAAATCCCCATGGTCTCTCAAAATGACGGCATTCACTTGTTAAGATAAAGAAAGACTACCGAATGTCATTAGAAGAAGGCCTGGGAAATAATTACATCATGTCACAAGCAAGTAGCATCGGGCCATAATCCACTGGCTCTTTAAACAGGCTTAGCGGTCCTTCTGAGTGTCCACGTTAAAGAGTGCAGAGGCACAAAAGGCACCAGGGGATGAGGCCCCCTTTCTAAAACAACACTGACTGACAGAGTCCCCATTGTATGGAGGAGGAAACCACGACTCCAAACCTGCAGCCTTGGTGCAGCTGCATTAGAGCAGCATGCACACCCCCACTGACGCGCACACATGCAAAAAGCACTTACTTATGCATATAAATGGCAAAAACATGCAGTTTTTTTTCCCTTTTAGCATAAAGCATTTTAGCATTTAGAATAAATTCTCATCCACACACATTTTAGTGAGGTCTCCGTAAAACAAATCTGTTTCTCAAAAAAGTTAACAACAAATAATACTGCTGTTTTATCTCTGTCTGGTTTTAAATGTCAAGTTTGGCATTTATGGAAACATCTCTGGATGCTTGCCTCAGAGTGTTAGGTGAGAAGAGCAAGCCTCGTGTTTATATGTTTAAATATGAAAGTACAGGTTATCTTATCTTAGCACAAAAGTCTCGAAACAGCTAGTGTGGCTCTTGTCAACTTAACATTAAACAAAATTAAATACAGCATGCTAATAAGTGAGCTTAAGAGGCAAGGATAATAAGCTGCTTGCTGTGGTTTCATATTTACCATAAGGAAATGAGAGTGGCGTCTAACCCTCTCATCTAACTTACGGCAAGAAAGCAAATATTTTCCAAAATGGTGGCCACTCCCATAATAAAATGCATGTGGGCATGTTATGTCTGCCCAGTCATGGTCTTCAACTTGACCTTTGCTTTAAGAAATAACCACGAGGAGAAGAGTGGAGAAGCACTAAAAGTCCCATAAAGCCAGGCCCACATTGGGGAATTGTTGCCCGAGGGTAGAGAGAGCCAGGTGGACAGCCTCGCGCTGAACCCCCTCCCCAGCCCCTTCGCCTGCTCTGCCGCGCTAACACCAAGTTAACTGTGCAGACTCAGCTCCCATAATCCCCCTCTTCCTGGGACACAGCGGTGGGTGACTGAGCCAGATGCACACACTCTTCCAACACAAGTGACGTAACAAACACATTCTTCCCTTTTTAGAAAAGAGTAATGGTGGTGATGATGTGTGTGAGAAAGGGAGTGGTAGACGTACTAGGCACATAAATAATCTGCAGCCATTAAACAAATCTAAAAAAAAAAAAAAAAAGATTTAGACTTTATGTCCAATAAACTCATTGCACAGCTTGACTCCATTAGTTCCACTTGAGTGGCATCTATCAGACACTGCAGCTTTCTTTAGACTTCAGCCATCAAGAGACGGTGATGTCAGACAGAGCGCTAGAGTCACATTGTCAGCATGTCTGACTTCACAGCCACTGACTTGACTTCGTCTGTAGTTTTCCCAACATTCGCTGCGACTTAATGGCAAGTCGCCCCTCTTGAACAACTAAACCTTCAAAAGAAAAGCTACAGCGGCACGTCTGCGTGTGATGCAACTCCATGTCAGCGCATGAAAGATGTGGGGAGTTGAGCAGAGTCAGACAAATCGCTCAGGATGGTTTCCAGTGCAATCAAGTGGTGAAAATAATCCCATGCCGCTCCCGTAACAGCTCTTAAATATGTGTGCGCTGTTTAAAAATGTTGGTAAAGTCATTACAACCAAGAACGGTGGCAGACCGCCAGTTCAAAGGGAATTTTCCCTCTCTGAGTTCTCCCGCGGCCTCAGCCTCGGCTAGACCGCAGGAATCCAGTGGTGGAATCAGCACTCGGGCACTTTGAAAGAGGATCCCAGGCCAGACGTGCACCTTTGAAAGCGCCACTCACTCATCTCACATCGTCTCATAAGGATGGGGTCATATGGAGAAAGTTATTTTGCAGGACAGACATACGGTGAGAGTGAATTCAGGGAACAGGAAGGTAGGAAAAGAGTGGGTGAGCGTATGAGAGGTTCTACGTGGAACTGCATAAAGCCAAGGATAAGTAAGAGTTACCAAGTATAAAGGATACTGGGGGGTTATACCAAGATATAATAGGCTGATATCGTGGATCCTTGCATGTCTATCTGTGAGGTCTAGGTAGATCTATATCACTAGCTGAAATAATGGCATGTTACGCACCCGTGGCAGCCTGCAGGAACACAGTTCTTATTGTAAAGCGAACCAACCACAACGAGCACTGGCTACAATGCAATTTCCCCTGTATAACGAAGAAAGGAAAATGCCAGGCAGCTGTTTCCAGCCACAAAAGACTGAGCTGAGGCTGTTTCTGAGGATGCTGGACAAAAGAGACGAGAGGAAGACGATGCCTTTAGCACATGCTGTCGGTTAGAACTGACCCAGGCATTTTATTAGCAGACCGCATGAAGTAGTCGAAGCAAGCCCAGGGGTCTCAGCCCCTCCTCCGTTCCCCCCTCCACCATCTACAGTAGAGCGGTCCTGTTAAAGTCATTAGCCCAGGGATATTACTAAACTGGCCGGGACTGCTGCACCCATGACATCATTACGGGCCGCTGTCAGTCCTGTGGGACGTCTGCGAGCTGTGTCTGTGAGGGAAGAGGGCAGGACCGCCACGCAGATGCAGACACATCCGTTTACACCAACATACCATCATGCAAGAGGAAACAGTGGTCCAGAGGAGGGGAAGTTATGTGTTTCAGAATATAATCTATGGAAAGTGTGTTTCTGAGGCCACGATGAACCAAAAGAAGTCTGCTCAATATAGAAAAAAAACAGAGAAGTCCCTCTCCCTCAAACTATTTTTAGCACATATGATGCTCAGATCTACAGCCACAGACAGAAAGCAGGTCCGTGGCCTCTGTCTTCCTGAGGAGCTCCAAACGCGAAGACCGAAGCTTTTGATGTTCCTTTATCTCGCACCAAGAGCCAAAAGGGGCAGAGAGGGGACCATTGTATGATAAGAACACTAAAATATACACGCGTGTTGTTCTTTCTCACAAAAGTAAAGGAAATCTGGAGCTACTACGGGGCAGGGTGGGGTGGCCTCGGAGCACTTGAAAACCTTTCTCGGTCAAAAACACAACTGAAATGTTGAGTCTACCGCCTCTTGCATAGGAATCATCGGCTGTGCACGGCTGAACATAATAACAGGACTGACTTTGCGTCGCGGGGCAGTCAGACGACTGCACACTGTTCCAGTGTCTGGGCAGGATGTGTGTTGATATTTTCTTCTTTATGGGAAATGTTGCAGCTACAAATCATCACCCATCAGTCATGTGTGTGTATGTGTGTGTGGTGGGGGGGGACTTACATTCACCTGAAATGTTACAAGCAGTGAGTCGGTGAGAAATGAGAAAGAGACGTGACTTGGGTTGTCATAATAGCCCCTGCAGTTGTACACTATATCATTATAATAATCACAATGGCCGAAATCCTAGCACAGCAGTCAACAAGCGGGCCCTGAATGGCTTCTTGCTGTGCCGGTCCCTCCATATGAGGGCTCTCGTCAGTAGCTGCTGATCGCTCGGGGGAAGCAAATGATGGCTTCATTGCAAACACATGAAGCGTCCGCAAAGTATTCATGAATGAGGCTATCTCAGTAACGCTGTGAAGATCCCAGCCCTTTGCCACTGGATGCTGTAATTAAGATCTTAAACAGCTGAGAATCAAGGTCGGGTGTGGTTATGTTGAAAAGCGGACTGGTGAGCACAAAATAAGCACCTGTGAGAAACCTGCATGCCACTGTTTAGTGGAAAAGATAAACAGGTGGTATATTTTCTCCATTAAAAAAAAAAAAACGTTTGAATTATGGCTTCACGTGTACATGCTCCTCTGACTCTTTCTGTTTTCTGTTTGGGTATGCGTAGGGCATAGCAGGGGTGGAAAGAGTACTTGACAATCCATCCACCCCTCTAACCATAATGGATAAAATGTTACTCTGCGAAATGTAGAAATAAAAATAGCTCTTTTGAAGGTTATTCCACCAGTCGCCGTGAAAAAGGCCAGTGTGGCATTCTGATGTAACTACTCCAGCAAGCACACCCTGTCAAACAGTTCTTTAGTCTAGGCCAGTTCCTTATTTCCAATCACTACCATGAGATGAAAATGCATCTCATCACTGAGTCATTATTACTTAACTACAGGCCAGAAGTTCTCAGTTGTTTGGGGGCTTGTGAGACCTTAAAATGAGACTAAATGTTCACTTCACGTTATCATGTAATAAACCAGAGAGATCAATGGGTGAGCTTTTTTCAAACCTTTGGATAGAGCCAGGCTACCCTTACCCAGCTATTTCCAACTTTTAAGCTAAACTAAGATAACTGGTTGCTGACTTAACCTTCTGAGAAGTGACATGAGAGGGCTGTCCTTACATCTTATAAGGCCAGAAATCTTGAATGATTCATTTACAGAACTGTAGAGGCTCAAAATAAATAATAGATAAATACACTGTATTACAATAAAAGGGCCACTGTTGATCACTTGTTGATCATTCAAGTAAAACTGACATGAAAATGAGGATTTCACCTGATGAGGGCCTGAGGACCAAAACACAGTTAATGAAGCGATCAACCAAGAGACCAACACTGAGCAGCATCAAGACAAAGAAGAGGCTGTAGGTTTTTCACTTTTCATATGACTGAAATGACAAATCAGTGATCAGAAAAACTCCTGTGATTATCAAATGAGTAACTGACAAACATTTTCTTTACTTTCCAGCCCCTTTCATGAATAATAACAGCCTGACATAAAGGCAAGAGGTCGCTCCTAAAAGTGGAAAAAACGTGTGAAGTCCCCTTTTTTCTCTATAAAACTCGTGGTAGAAGCAAACGTCCCCCCCTGACGCACTTTGGATGACAGAAGTCACTTGGTCGGTAAAAAGTGGGTGTTGACGGTGCGCTCATTAATACAAAGCGCTCAGACGGGCTGGTGAGGAGAAGGGGGGGGGGGATCCGGCTGTGGGAGTTTTGGGGGAATTCAGAAAATGCCGCTCTCAGATGATGACGAGCCCGCGGCGAGAAAA
>JAOXYL010000050.1:11165762-11184518 GCA_028564955.1 Terapon puta | reverse complement strand
ATATATATATATATATATATATATATATATATATATATATATATATATATATATATATATATATGTACACACACACAAACACATTTCTAACTACAAATGAGAGAGAAAAGAGAAAGACACTGTAAAGATGGGGACAACAGGGACACTGTCCTCTTTAGTAGAATTTTCCAGCAGCAGTCTGATTATAATTCCCTTGGCTAAGGACAGGATGAATTATTGGGCTGTCCTGAAGGGTAAAAACAAGATATATTGGTGAGTTGTTTTGTCTCGAGTGAGCTCTTTGCAAAGGTTACAGCATTCACACACCCACTTAAGTCATGGGATGTAGATAGAATCGGAGATATAACCCACATCCCGTTAAAGGTGTCTGCAAATGTCACCTTTGAAAACTTTGCATACTCTGCGCTGTGGTGTTTGACATAAAAAGAAAATGCCCAGCATATAAATAATGATGCGCTGCTGCAGATTAAACTACCCAGAACTATATAAAGCAGGTCAACACAGCTTCACTTTGATCTACAATAAAACGCTGACATATTGCATTTGTAAGACGCATCCACAACATTAGATAAGGGGACTTTTCTGCATTATGATAAACTGACTCACTTAGGATAAAGGAGGACATTTTGATAAGAATGCTGCTTTTATCTGAGTTCACTTTGTTTTGGGTCATTTATTTTTAACAGCACTTTCACACTGACCGATACATACATAAGTATTGGAGCTGTATAATAATTTGGTTTCCCAGCAAAGATAAACCAGCCAGTGTAGCTAAATTGTTTCACATCTGCACCAACAGGCCTTTTCCACAGCAGATTTGACTCTACAGTAAAATAAAGAGGTATGACTCATTAACACATGCATTCAAGAATCCCAGTAATGACAGTAAGCCAGCATACACAAGGGCCCTGAAACCAGAATAACTAAATGACACTGTTGTCATTTTATTACTTCTGTGATTTTCTTACCGTCACATGTCAGAAAGTGCCTGAACAGCTCAAAAGCTGCAACATTAAACCCATTAGAGAAAATAAAGTTTATGCTACTGAAAATGAAAAGACAAGATATGCATATTTTTGTTAAACCAAAACCTTTAATCAAAGTATAAACAAAAACAAATGACAAAAGTTGAGGAATTAAGAACAAAGAGTCCAGAACATCCGAGAGGAAAAGCCCGTCATCCAGCAGGTCTTCAATCAGCTCACAAGCATCAATCAGCTGCCTCAGGTTGTTAGGGTGGGGGGCCACTGGCCTCAGACACCACACCGGAGTGGGGGGGTGGTTCTGGGTCTCCAACTGAGCTCACCGGTCTGGTCGTTGGCAACGTGTTGTCACAGCCATAGCGGAGAGGGCAGTCTACTTGGACCTCTGCCTCATCTTTCTCCTTTTGCGCTTCAGCCTGTGGGAGGAAATATCATTAAATAGAGCCAGTCTGCCTGAAGTCTGCCTGAAGGCCGATTTTATTTTACTGCTGTGTGACTGCAAAACGTGGGTAGTGCCGTAGTGTCTCACCTGCGCATGCGCTTCTTCCTCCACTGCGAAAGAGAAACAACCTCTCATTATTTTCGTGTTTAACTCATGAATTCTTTTACAATACATTCCATATACTCAACTTAAACTACATATGGCAAAATGAGATATTTATAGCTATTTACAATGAGATATGCTGAGGCAGACGGCCAACCTGCGCAGGCTCGCTCGTTAGCAAATGTTAGCACCACTTCAAAGTCAGATTATTTCATCAAACGAGCGTAAAACACAAACCTTGGCTCTCATGTCGAGAAGATGGAGCTGTAAACAGAAAGAGAAGGGGATGTGATTAGCTCGATTGATTTTAAAAGAAGATGATTCACTTGGATTGTGAGACAAAAAGCATGAAGACTCACGTACCGACCGCTAAGCAACCGTCTCCGCGAAGGACGTCACATTCAAGCGACGTCGTATTTATATGGGTTGAAACGTCACTTTGATGGGACCGACGAAAGCACGGGAAATGGAGTTTTTAAGGAGGTAATGCGTGCATATAAAATGCATAATATATTGAGGCTATTTAGCTGCTTTTTAATTTTTGCATTATTTGTATAATTTCTCCACATAAATTGTTGCCATGTGAAATACTTTGTCTCTTTGCCGAGTTTACCAATGACACTGAAGTCCTGATGCTTTTTTGATATATATTTACCATAGGCATGCTGGATGTTTAACACAGCCTAGCATATTTACTCTGTATACTTAAATTCAACTACTTTTATTTATTGAATTACATTTGTTTATGCTTAAACATGTCTCCCCAGAATTATATTCCCTGTGAAGTCCTCCTAGCTACATTTATACATAATATACTGACAGATAACAAAAGAAAATATGTTTCTTGAATAAATATGTCTCTCCAGATACACATTTCTATATTATTTCTCTGTACCAAGTAATTATATATTTATTGAACCTTGGATTGTTCTTGAAGGTGGCTGTTCAATTGTCAGTGGCTGATCTGGGGGGAGGAGGTTATCTGAATACACACAGTCCAAAAACACAACCGCACAAATGATGTCAGGTGGCTTTTTAATGTTTCCAAAAATAGTCTCTGAAACTGGGATTTGTTTTACAAAAGCATCCATATATCTAACAGGTATGGACTTCTTATGTAAACACAGACTGTCAGACTCTGTGGTGGCACCAGAGGACTGAATGCTGAACCCTTGGCAGGAGTTAAGACCATCCCCAACTGAGAAAAAGAGTTGTTTGTTTTTTTATACTAATTTAATTACTCAACTGGTTGGTCTTTCAATGTCAGTTTTAGAAATTGTTAGCTGAGTGACCTATAGTAGATGCCTAGAAGTAAGCACAGTGTACTACTAGTAGACAGACCTAAGCGAGAGCAGTATAAATGCAGTAATTATGCTGAATTGAACAGTAATAACTAATGATGTCATGCTTATAACTTGTGTGAATGTCACGTGACATCAGGGTTCAACACAGGTGTTACACATTTCTGCCCACGACAAGTTCACACTCATTTAAAAAAAAAAAAAAAGGCTGCAGGTTTAGGACCTCAAGGAAGTTATCTAAATGCCATACAATTACACTGACACAGTATTGTGCGTTCACCATCCTTGGCCGCTCTGTCAAACTCATTTTTATTTTCCATATCTTTCACAACAGTTACTGTGGAGAAAGGGACGAAGGCTCAAGGTCAGTCGAATGGTTAAATGTTCCAGTAAGTGTATGCCCTCGCGCCAAATATCCTGTTTTGTGGCAGATTTGTGTCCACACAGAAGGCCGCCTCGAGGACAGTGAGATTTACTAGGGTCGTACGTGTATGTGTGTTTGTGTGTCTGTGTGTGTGTTTTAGGTGGAGTGACAGAATTTAGGAGCAGCATCATCCCAGACTGACATCAGTTAGATTCAGAGGTATTCACAGCGGTGCACCCGCAAGTGCCTCAGACAGCTGGGACAAGAAGGATTCGTGACGTCTGTTCTTTGGGTCATCAGATGTCTGTCAGAAATCTACTCCGCAGCTTCGGTCTCCATTGGCTGTCCTGTTGCGCTCTCGACGGTCTTTGAGGCCTTTACAAAGAGGGAAAAAAACAAAAAAAAAACCAACATTCAAATTAAAGGAAATATTTGGAAGCTGTGATCTTTATTTCATGGAAACACACGCTGCTCTGTCACTCACCTTCTTTTTCTTCTTCTTCTGAGTCTTACGGCTTGCTGAGCTTTGAAGCAAAGCCTTTATATGGTGGAAGAAAAAAAAAAAGAGAATAATGACTTTCATAATTCATGACACATAATGGCTGAGAGAGTGTTAAGTCAGTTAATAGTATGCTGTAATGGTCCCATTAGGCTTCTCTGGAAGAGGATGAGAAATCCCACCCATCCAACACACACTTTACCTTCAGCTCTGGATCTTCCACTTCGTGCTCAGACTTGTAGAGCTCCGGCTCGAAGAGGCTGTTCGTGATTCGCAGAGGTCCATTGGCCATGAGCAGCACGGTGAACTTGAACTGGGCAACAAATTCACCTGGACAAAAGAGGAGGTGGACAGTTGGATTAAAAAGTCCCACTTTGCATGTAATGTAGACATGGCATGTTTCAGTGAGCGGGGCAAAAGCAGATATGGACATTACACTGCTGTTAAATGCCTACTAGGACAGATGCAGGTTGATTTGTCAGCATCACAAATACGCTTAACGAACTAACTAAACAAATAAATACCCTTCAACCTAGCTGCATATTTTGCAGGGCTATGATGATGGGGAAAACAGCACAAAAACACACTGCTGTAGTTGTGACACTTCATGTGCTGGTGAAACAATAAAATAAAACCCAGGAAGTCCAATTTGAAGAATACAAAGACGAGTTTAAATAAAACCGTTTTATCATTTTAAAAACAGTAAGGGCAGAGTAAAAGTATTTTTATTTTTGTGGAGACCAGCATATAATGAACAATGTATTTTGGCTTAGTTTCAGTTTAAATGTTTTGGTTAATCTAAATGAACTGAAACAAAACAAGCCCAGTTTGTGGTTGTTGACACAAGAGGAGGACCGGAAAATGTGGCAGAGCGGCGCATTCGTCTCTTGGTAGCTGGTGCAACTATAAGACTCTGTGGTAAATAAATCCCCCTTTTCACTTAAAAAAAAAAAAACACATTCAACGCTGAAGACCTCCAACAACTCAAGAGAAAACTTTTATGGTTACCAAATCCCTTAATGACATTGGTGCACACACCTTCTTTCTCATGCAGCACATTGAATGGCTGCAGCAGCTCATGTTTGGCACACTCCACCACGCCCAACCTGGCCTTGCCCTCGTCCTCAAATGCTCTGGGGAGGCAGACAAAGAAATTTTTAAAAATGAGACGTGTGCATACCTGAGAAATAATAATAGAAGAAGAATAAAACATGAAATATTTATTCTGAAATGTGGAAGACGCTACCTCAGAGTGAAAGGCATTGTGTCAAAACGTCTCTCCATCTCACTGAAGAACGTCCGAGATGTCTTCATCTTTAAGCCGTACACCTTGTTGGGGTCTCGTTTGTAAACGGTGGTCCTCTGACCGCCATCCTTTGCCTGATTTGCAAAATAAAACATTTCTTAAAGGACTTCTCAAATTAAGCATTAAAAGAAAATCAAATATATAACAACCTTCCTCTCACCTTGCCCTCTCCGGTGCTGACGAGCACATCCACTGCATATACCTCATGCACTTCAAACTCAGCCTTCTCATGGTCCTTTCTACAAAAACAGATACGAGGTCATCCACTGGGTAAACACTGAAGCAGGTTAGTGACAAGAAGCACTTGAGAGGACTCACTTTTGCTGGTCCGTTGGGTTTTGGATGATAGTTTTCTCCCCATCAATCACATGTTGTTTCAGCTGATGGGACAGCATGCCTGCACACAATGAAGGGAAATGAAGCATGTCAAATTACATTTGGAAATTGTACACTCGCATAAAATTGCAGAGCTTGAAGGTACCATATGTTCACAAAACTCCCACCTTCGATTGGGGAGCACTTGAATGACTTTGCAATCTTGTTCCAGGCTTCTGTGACCTGTGTGTTCTGATGCAGGAGACATAAATGAGTATTAGATGAGGCGTGGACAGTGACAGTGTCGGTCAGATTCAACGGTCACGGTGGGAGGGTTTTACCTGGTTTCCTGGCTTAACGAGACGCAGGGCGGCCTCAGCACAGAGATGAGCTGCTTTGATGACATCGGCCTTCCGCCCCGTCAGTGGGTTGTCCTGAAGTGACGAGGGAATGTAAGAATTACAGGAGACTAAATTAAAACAACGGATGAAATTATTTGAGATGAAATTACTTAACAAATCAAACAGTGCGGGTGTAATTATTTCAAACAGCAATGGCATACCTTGGTCACTCCAACGATGAAGCTGTGAGCCACATTTGAGATGAAGCCGTCAACGTGCACACCGAGATCACTGTGAACAAACAGAACAGGAAAACATGAAGTACCTAAAATAAACATGAAAACAAAGTATAAGCTTTAATCATTGTCCAAACGGCATGATGGACAGGTATACATTCTTACATTTTGACAAGGTCCCCATCCTTCACTATGACATCAGGGTCACTCTTCAGGGGGGAGTAATGGCATACACAGTTGTTAACCGACACACAAGTGGGAAAAGCGATACCTGCGAAGGATAGAGAGTGAACGAATGAATGGACAGGAAGAGTGTTGAGTCAGAGGCATCGATTCCGACGAAATGCAGCGACAGACTCACCTTTCTTCATGTCTTTTTCCTTCTTGAAGATTTTCCCAGTCTCTGCCATGATGAAGGCGTCTCCCTTTTCACACAGGCTGAGCACGGAGACTCCGGCCATAGTTGCCCCGACGACCGCCTTCAGAGCCTCTGCAGGACAAGAGATTAAAATAAACGCTGTGATTAAATATTGTGTGAACAGGTTTGGGTATGGGTCAGTTGATTAATAGTTTCCCACCCCCCCACATAAGTCAGAAAAAAAGTGAAAAATGTCCATTAGACATCCTAAAAGGCCACAGATTCATTGTTCTGTCTCACCTCTCTGGACTGAGCTTCATCTGTTAAGTTTTTGTCAGTCAATGTGATTAATTGCCTAATTACCTCAGCACTATTGTAGTCTGTATTAAATGATGTAAAGCTTGCCCCACCGTAGACACATAGGATGGATTGTTTGGTAAACATTAACACGAACGACGACTCTTGCTCGCCGCTCAGGGCTAAACGAAGGGACTGTGGGCGCTGAGCGAATTACGCTGTAAACAACTCTGATTTCGATGAAACTGATGTTACATTACGTGGAGTGCGAACATTTGACAGATTGCCTGACAGCTGTATATCAGGCAGGAACAGCACGATGCGGGTGGAGAACGAGATGCCTTAACTCGGGATAAGTAGGTCGGCTGCGATAAGCTGCGACGCAAAATCTGAGTGTAAATGATAGGAAGCGCCTGCGGCATGCTGTCATCTCCACACCCCAGAGGGAGCACAAGGACGGGCGGACGAAAAACGGTCCGTCACTGCAAATCAATGTGGCATTTTTGTATTTATTCTGAAAAGATCATTAGAGAAATTGGATATTCAGTGGCAGCCTTTAATTAGAAAGCCGATGAACAGATTCCCCCAAAGTACTATCTGAGATTAGTTTAGTTCTACTTAACTGAGGTATTATTTTTTGTTTGATTGCTTTACTGTATATTTTTAAAGCGTAAAGTGGCTGTAAATTCAGTTGTTCAGCCACCAGATAGGGTGATAAATTTCTGGCCAGCATAACAGGTGTGGCTGAGCCGAGCGATGTCACCTGTGATAGGTGGGCACTGTTGCAGAAAGTGTGTCTCTACTCAGCAAGCCTTTACTGGATGAATTAATAACTTAAAATGCATGGTAAGAGGGTGATTATGTTGGAAGTATTGTTGCACTGTGGCTTTGGGTTGTTTCAGGTTTGTTAAATTTAGATTAAATACATTTATGTGAAATCAACTCTCAGTTATGGTGTTGCATGTGGCCTAAAAACTAACACACTGCCATTTATGATTTAAAATTGAGTTTGGAATATGGTTTAAGTCCTCAAAAGTGCCCTAAATTATGCACTTCAGTACTTCAACCAGCTACTGTTAACATTTTGACGTAAAACGACACCATTTAAGACGAGCAGCTCTTCAGCCAGCTCCCCACACGACCAGCAAACCAGTCTCGGTTTGAGTTAGCCGCACGCGTAGCTCCATATTAATGTTTCACTCACTATCTGGGGGGAAAGGCCGCTGTTGTGGGTCAGTTTTGTACTTGTCATTGTTATCTGTCACGTTAGCAGCCGCAGCTAGCCGCCGCTCGCCGCTGAGCCACACGGCTAACTTAGCACAGCGAGGCTAACGTGACAGCCGCGACGCGCTCAACAAACGCGGGCTGCTCTCAAGGGAAACAGCCCGAACATGCACCGGGTCTTCTTCACGTTAAACAAAGGCCGAGCTGCGGCGGCACATGGCACCGCTGCTGCCCGGGCAGGACTAGCTGAAGCGGCTAGCTAACATCCTGATACTTGTGGAGTCGGGGCGGCTCGGCTCACTCACGGTTGGCGATCTCGGCCCCCATCTTGTACTTGGTGACCACCAAGTCGTCGGCGATGGTCTGCTCCTGCGTCTCGTCATCTCCCGACATGTTGGCAGTGAGTCCGCAAAGTCGGAGTAACTTTTTTTTTCTACTTCTTGTTCTTCTTCTTCTTCCCCCGGCGGGTATCTGTCTGTCAGTAAGCCAGTCAGTCGGTCGGAGGAGGAGGAGGGGGGAGGATGGACCACGCTGCTCTCTGCACCGGCCCGCCCGCTGCCAGAGACACGCTGCTTGTCAAGATGGTTAACGTCCCAGCGTCCAACAAAGACGGATGATAGTTTAAATCTTAAACGTAAAATTTAAAATTAAACGATGGAGAGCAACATGTTTGTATATTGCTGATTGTGTGTGTATTGTGCATTTATTATATGTATAAAGACGCACATCAGGCCATGCATACAAGTATAAAAGACGACAACGATACGACGATCACTATAATGTATAACCATGAATGGCACAAAGATTTATTTTTGCATTTTATGCGGCAAAGATGGAAAGATGTGCAAAGGGTGAGGGTTGGGCATCTTTCATTACAGGAGTAACTAACTACTTCCATATTTCTGCACAATATCAGTTATATAAAATATATTCTTTTATTCATCCATTATATGTTTCTAGTTACAAAGCTCATATTTTCCCACCACCATATCGAGGCAGATTCCTTGTACGTTAAAACTTTTTTGGCAATGAACCTGATGTTGAATCTTAATATAAATGCCATTAAACAATCTACACAATCAATTTGAGGTTAACCATAAACTGAATTTGAACGGAACCGGAAGTATACTAAGATTGAATCTCGTTTCTCTCATCATCTCTGATCTG
Source organism: Terapon puta (assembly GCA_028564955.1). Taxonomy (NCBI): domain Eukaryota; kingdom Metazoa; phylum Chordata; class Actinopteri; order Centrarchiformes; family Terapontidae; genus Terapon; species Terapon puta. The sequence goes on along the minus strand of JAOXYL010000050.1, from coordinate 11,175,583 downwards.
CCTTTGACCAAATCGCGCGCGACTGCGTCGCTGATGCGTTCACATGCCTCCATCTCAGTGTGAGCTCCTCAGACATCAATGACGCGAACACACGGTGGAGACCTGCAAACTTGACTAGTTCCTTATTTAAAAAATATAATTATTTTGTAACATAATTAAAAACAACAACAACGACAACAAAAACAGTATTGTATCGTTTTATTTGATATACAAACCGTAAAACAACATAAAAAAGCACTGCTCTACTCAAAGAAATGACACAAGTGGTTTAATATTTGCAAAATAAACGTATTTATTCATTTATATAATGATTCATGTTATAATAAATTCCATAAAAAAGACTGCTCTGTCCGGAAACAGGACACGGTCACTTCGTCTTACTGATACAAATTATATTGTAACAGTGATGCATTCATAGTCATGAAGTAAACTTTAAATGCCTCAGTATAATGCATGCTGCTCATCATACACTTTGAACTCACAGGCAACCAACACGTTTTGGCTGCCAGTATATTATTTTGTGTACCAACTCACAGCAATTTATTTACTACATAAAATTGTGAAAATGAGATTCAAGTGTGGATTTCTTTTACTACTTTACCTTCAAAGTTTGCTATTTGCTGTGACTCATGGAAAAAAAAATTCAAAACTATCCACATTAATGACAGGTGGAGTGACTGTAACTGTCCCAGTCCACATTATTAGGTGCGTACGGCATCTGGCTTGAGGAACAGTCTGCTGTGCCAGTAGTCTGGGTTGTCAAATGATGTGTTGCTGCCGGGCTCCCCCATGCCGGCGCACACCTTGATGTATCCCCCGATCCCTGCACACCTGCCACTGCCCGTCTCCTCGGGAGCAGCCCTCCCCTTCACTGGGAGGTTCTGGTAGTCTGCCTGCTCCCACCCACCAGGCACCACTCCAAGTCTGGTCATCTCTTCGTACTCCTCCACCTTTCCTCCCCCAGCTGTGAGCACATCTGGACTGGGCATGACCGCACCCTGAGGTGTGGGTTGTTTATTTGCGTTGTGGTACTCCTCCTCTTCCTCTTCCTCCTTGTCCTCTTTTTTCAACACCTCCACTATTTGGTCGTTCTCCCCTGTCCCTGCCGTGCTCCTTACAGATGTTTGACTCCCACGTCTCTCCCATGCTGGATGCTCTCCCTCCGTGGAGTCGGACCGCCTGATATCCATGTATTCATACCGGCCTATCCCTTGGGCTGTATCTCCTTGGTCACCAATGTCTCTGGTCCCAATAGAGTTGTCAGTGTGCTGATGTATCTCTGGGGAGTCTCTTTCCTCAGCGACACTTACCTCACAATCCTCTTCTGCTTGCTTATTTATGGCTGATGAGATTGGAGTCAGAGTTTCCACATGGTCCTTGTCCTCTACAGGTAACGGGACCATGAGGGTGGGAGAGGGTAAAGGTGAGATTTTACGACAAAGTGCCACCAAGGGGGCATCTGCCTGTGATAAGACGCCGCTGGTTGAGCAAGGAGGAGCACCAGGCTCTTTGCTCATGATTTCATACTCCTGGGATGGATTTATCACCACGAGAGACAGATTATTCTTGAGTCTTGAGTTTCTTTGGCCAGAATGAGAGACCCTGCAGACTGTGAGCCGGGAAAAAATGTGTAGAAGGACAGAGACCGAATTATGTATTATATCATGCTACAAATGTTTAAACTATTTTTCAAAAGGATAGAAAGCGAGAAGTCGAGCACATCATCATAAAATTAGGGTGCCTTGTTGCTGATCATTTACCTCGCTCTGGAGTAACAGGTGACCCGGCCAGGACATATCCGTAGTGGTCCACCTCCTCCTCTCCCTCTGTCGTCCACACTTTATATGAGGACGGACTTGATGCTGTTGAGAGTTTCCTATGCCGGCCGATAGATATGCGAGGATTCCCCCTCTCTGAACCAAACCTGGCCCTGTGAAGACCCCCACTGCGTGGACTTTCCTCTCGCAGATCTGCCTCCCTGCTGCTCCCCCTGACCCCTGACCTCTCGGGCAGCGTCCGCACCGAGCTCAGTCGAGACCTCTGCAGCCAAAGCTGAGACGAAGAAGAAGAAATTTTGTGGACTGATGCGGCAGCTCTTAGAAATCTGTTTCAAAACCTGAACGACGCATTTTAATGTGTCTCACTTAATTAGTGACTTACTGGCAGTACTGGCTTGTAAAAGTGATATCAGTATGGCTATTGGCAAATCATAGCACTACTGACGGATACTGATTAAAATCCTGCCACAGTTACGGCCAAATACATCTACTTTATCACCCGTATGATGCAAGAAATGGTGGGAATGTGTTTGTTTGCAAGCGTCTGTGTGAACGTGTGAGTCTCTATCACCTGGCGGATGCTGTCCACAGGGCTGGGGGTCATTGGGAGGTATCCAATAGCTCCAGCCTGAGAGGTGCCACTCTACAAATCAGAGGACAGAAAGCGTGATCTACTTGTTCCTTTGCCTCTGATCTGACAGTCACAAAAGGTGTAAGATGTATCAAATTAAAGGTGTGCCTCATTACCCTGTAGGAATTAATCCGCGAACGAGACAGACTCCAGGATGGGGAGTGTTGGAGAGGTGGAGTAGCCAGGCCATCCCCGAGCACCTCATCGTCTTGGTCGTCCAACTCTGCCTCCAGAAGTCCTCGCTCTGATTCCCTTCGATGGATCTCTCCTGAGGTTGTTTCTGCACCTTCCAGCTATGGAATAACAGAGTTTGGGGCTTGAGTGATCAGTTAGTGGGCTTACCTGTAAATTGAATGAGGGTTTTATCCTCACCTTGATGACAAGATATCTGGGTGGGTCTCTTGCCATGCGAGTGAAGTCACTGGCAAGCTCTTTGAAGGTCGGCCTTATATTTTCATCAATCATCCAGCCTGAAGGGAGGAAGTAAAACAGTTCATATCATGTCTTGGTGTGTCTTTGTGCCACCTGGATAAAAAGTGTTGCCTCACACTCACATTTAACCATGACCATGTAGACGTCTATGGTACAGATGTGGGGCTGTGACAGTCGCTCGCCCTTCTCCAGCAGACCCGGCACCTCCTGAGGCTGCACGGACGCATACGGCTCCGCCCCGAATGACATCATCTCCCAGACTGTCACCCCTGTCCGGGAAGAAGGACACCACATTTGAATGCTCCCCGTGACAAAAGATTCAAAGACAGGAGTTCTCAAGGGGAATATTTATTTATTGGCACGAACTGTACAACGAGACACACACTCACACAAACACACAGTCTCCCTTACCGTAGCTCCAAACATCACTTTGATGAGTGTATCTTCGAAACAAGATGCTTTCAAGTGCCATCCATTTTATGGGTGTCTGGATTAGGAGACAAATTGCAGACAAAGCATGCAGATTGATTCCACTGCTGGAAGAGACCAGTCCTATTAACCTCTTAACTGTGACTTGACAATTCAAGGTGCATTTTGGACTGAATGACTCATAACAACCTTGGTGTCAGTGTAGACGTATTTCTTGTCATCAGGATAAAGGAGGTCTGCTATTCCATAGTCAGAGATCTGGACCTGGTAGTCATTCTTCAGCAGGATGTTGCGGGCAGCCAGGTTCCTGTGGACCATGCAGTGTTCCTCCAGGTAATACATACCCTTAGCAATCTGCACACACCAGTTGAGCAGACGCTGGGGGTCCAGGCTGCTCTTGTGGTGCCTGATGTGTTCAAGTAAGGAGCCCTGCGAGCTAAGCTGGGTCACCAGTTGCAGACTGGGGCCTGGACAGATGCCCAGCAGCCTAACGATGTAGGGGTGGTCCAGGCTGCCCATGGAGAGCATATGCTGCACAGAGAGGAGGCTGTCAAACACTGTATACTTCATTGACAGTTTCATGTTACTTATCTTGTACCACAATGAGTTACAGCCATCACTGTGCATATCAATTTGTCCTTCTCATAATAGTTTAAATCATATGTCATATTAATTGCAAGTTCTATTACATTTTAACTTCTTTGAAGAGTGTAAAAAGCTTTGATTCTCACATCAGTGATCTCAGTGAAGGTCTGTCGGCCTGAGCTATCCTGGATGGTCTTAATGGCCACAGGGATCTTCACTGTTTCTCCCTCTGGAGTCCAAAAACCCTTCAGTACAATGAAATATACAGCATCTCTCACATCAGCTCCCATGAGACTGCAAAAAGTGTGCAAGACTGTAGAATTACAGTAGAGCATGAATCTTTGGATAATCAGGGGATGTCCAAAAAAAAAAGACAAAAGACATTGATAAATACCTTGTTCACTATGCCAAAAACTCCAGAGCCAAGAGCTTTGATTTTTTTCAGCTCGGAGGGCCTCAGGATGCGGGCGTGAACTTTAGTCCCTTTCTCTCCAGGACCCAGTGGCTCAAAGCTCTATAAAAAATAAGTAATTATATTTTTTCCCCTCTCTGAAAACAAAATTTATGTACAAGTCAAAGCAAATGCAGCATATGATAACTCATGAGGTTGGTTGGTCTCTGAGGTCTCACCTCTCCGCTCTCCAGGTACCTCCTCATGGCTCTCTTGCGGCGGATGGCCAGGCCTCTGTGGTACAGCACGCCGAGGAAAAACAGTGCCAGGCAGAATATCAAGCCAGCCGGGACACCTAAAGCTATGCCTGTGATCTGACCGCTGCAGAATGACACAAAGAGTGATGCCAAGTTAAAAAAGAAAAACAGAATCAGCACTTTTTTTGTAATTCAACTCCATCCTATGTATCACAGTCAGCTGTGGATCAATTGCACATAACATGGTGTTGTATTTTGTAACCACCAGCAGGGGGAAACACTCACCTACTAACTGCCAGTCTGGCCACCCCTAAACAATCACTTAATCCTGGGCCTGAGCATCTGCAACACATAAACACACCATCAACATTCATTGATTTCATTATTGTTTCCGATCTGTGGCTGGACACATGAAAATGCACGCTCGTGCTTTGAGTGCAGTCTCACCCTTGCGTGCAGTTGTGGTGACATGGCTCACAGTGACCGTCCCTGTTGGGGTATTTGAAGATCAGCCCCCTCTGTCCATCATTCACTCCAGTTGGACAAGAGGACATGCAGTAAGGACCATCTCGAAGTTTGGCGCACACCACACACTTATCTGCACCCTACACAGAAAAGAGAGGAAAGGAGGAAAAGAAGCTGAGACAGAATGAGGGAATTAACAGTAATCTGCAATAATCTACTTTTGATTCCAAGGTAGAGTGACTTATTTAGATTATAAGCATCCATAGGAGTGGCAAAGAGTCAGCACTGTATTTCTTTATGAAAGTTTTTTTTTTTAGTTTTTCATTGAGTATTTAAAAATGGGCAGAGGGTGTTACAAGGGCATGAAAGGTTTACAGCTGATTGAGAGATACAAATCTAATTTTGTTAAATCATTTCTTTATTTGAGCTTTATTTGATCATTATTATAATTGCAGACTTAATAAAACAAAAAAAGGTGACAAAATCAGGATTTTAAAAAAGTGAGGGTGACACACGCCCTCCCCACCCACACCATACTGTAAATATGGTATGACTATACAATGATGACCAATTCAAGAAAACATTAAAACAAAATATGAGTGAGGTAGGACACATTTCATGTTTTTGTGGAGTCACGCCACAAAAAATATAACGAGAGAGGAAGTGATTACCGGTCCGGTACAGCTGGCTTTCCCACTCTGAGGCTTACACTCAGGGTGGCAGGCGACACACTCGCCATCAGGCCCTGCAAATTCCCTTGGATTTCTGAGGATGCATAACCAAAAAACATAGACAGAATGAACACATTTCTTCCATTAGCAACCTCAGTAAGAAATACCACACACACATGTGTCTACTGACCCAGTGTGAAAATTACAGCTGGCCACACATGTGCCACCTCGGCTGTAGTTCCTACAAGCGAGACACTGGTCAGGCCTCGGGCCCCAGCAGCCGGTATCTGAACACAGTGGGTCGCAAACGTGGCCATCTGCAACTGCACAATGCAAGAGAAGCATCAGGAAACCGTTGTAATATGTTATTCACATTTTACTCAATCTAGTTAAATATTTAAATGGAGATGATAAGAAGTACATTTGATCATGTTATATGTAATATATCAGTGTAGAGATTCATAAAAGTGTGTTGTATATTTTTTCTCTTCAAAAAATAACCGAAAACAAATTCAATGTTTCCTTTGGATTATTGAGGGTTTTTTTTTTCATTCCGACTGGGAGTCAGCCTCACCACATTGTTCCAGTGGCCTGTTGTTGTTGAGGTTGTTGACTCGAACTCTGTGACCTCTGAACAGCTGTGCCCAGTTTACGGTGTGGTGGTAACAGAGGTTGGCATTCTGACTGATGTACACGCTGCCGTCGCTGATCTCCCGAAGAGAGCGCAGACCCAGCGAAGTGAGCGTGGGGATGCGCATCACCATCAGGGAAAAACGCCTATGGTTGGAAAATAGGAGGAAGGGCGAGGACCAGAGACAGACAAAAAGAAAAAAGAGAGATATAAAAAAATATAAACATCAGCAGGAGGAAGAATTTAAATAGAGCAAATGTAGCAAATGACAAGAGTTACTCAAAATTTATAACACTGGTTCATGTCTGCAGATTAGGTTTTAGCTCCAAGACAAATGGCATGCTGCAGCTTGGGTGTCTGCATAGCAGGGATCACTTACACGCACACACACACACACACACACAAAGACCCACACAAACACACACACACACAGTCCATACCTGTTCACAACTGTGAAGCATAGAGAGAGAAGAAGAAACAGTATAATGTGCAGGGGGCACGTCATGAGGTGTTAACGCGGAGGACGGCTTGGAAAACTAAGCAGACAGATGGGAGGGTGTGGGGAGTGTGAGAGAGCAGTGATGACACATGCTTATGCAACACACTTCACGTGTAACGCAGATAGGTATTAGTTTAAGCAAGAGAGATTGGTAAAGGCATCAAGACCAGGCAGCAGGTATAAATCAGGTTCTTTGGGCCCTGCAGCTGCGAGATTCACCCTCTGTTCATTTGTCCCATAAATATGAATAATATGAAATCATAATGGCACACATCATAGAAGCATCACTGGAAACCTCCCACGGTGTGTAAACAAGCCTTACTTGTAGAGCGACCTCCCTTGAATGGTGGTGAGATTTGAAAAGACAGACAGATCGTTCAGTTCTCTGGGCCACGACTGGATGTTGAGGATATCTGACAATAAAACAAAGCGATCCCATCAAAATGCGATTTTCAAGGACGAACGAAGGTTTTGCTCACAGAGCGACACGCAAAGCACGAACCTGTTATTTCTCTGACCGTGCGGAACACTTCCAGCTTTTTGGCATCCAGGGGCGGGATGTTTTTAAAGTCATCTCTATGAGGAATAAAAACACATAATATGAACAAGCTGCCCGCACAGCACTGCACTCTGACATGCTTCAGGCAGGCCAGACAATTACCCAAGAATCCCCGTGACCAGAAAGTGAAGGCTGCCCTGGATCTTGGTGCAGTTGATGAAGCTGTCGATGTTGCTGGAGTCTACGGTCTGCCTGTGCTCGGCTCCGGTGCCCTCACACACTGCACGGGTGAGGAAACGCCATTGTTAGCTGGGATTTCGGACAAATAGAATAAGAAGTGGCAATTGTTCATTGGTGTCAACCTTTTGGGCAGAGACCACTGCAGAGCTCACACTGTCTCTGGCCTTCTCTCTCCACCTCCATCTTGTCTGGAGGACAAACACTCACGCAGGAGCTACCGTCCACAACAAAATGGGCTACAGGGAAAAAGAGAGGGAGAGACGCAGCTGATTAAGTTCAGGGGAGACAGAAGTTATTGCGAAATCATGACACGGGTCCGGTATAACATGCTCAAGGCAGCGCAGGCAACTCACTGGGGCACTGCGAGACACAGATGGATCCGTACTGATATTTGGCATTAGGGTTGGTCTCCATTTGAAACGTCTGCTTGTTGTAGATCAACGTCTGGGGACACTGGGGCACACAGGCTCCAGAGTCGTTGAAAAGACGACAGGCCTATACAGGTGCACATAAACACACACAAACACACACAAAAACACACACATATATTTGAGAAATTTATTCAGGGAATAAGTTAACTTCTTGAAGTCCCATGTTGCAAACAGTATTATTATTATTATTAGTAGTAGTTTAACATGACTTCTTTACAATAATAAAACTAGCAGCACAGTTTTAGTGACAACAGTGTCCCGACTCATATGTCTCAAAACATTCAATCTTGTAGAGTTATGATCCCCAGAACATGAATCTCACACCAAAGGTTTGACATTTTTTGATAAAGATAAACTGTAAGAACCTTGGTATGGTATTTTGTTGTTGTTGTTGTTGTTTAGTGCTAAATTACAGATAACGCACTAAGATATTATTCCATTACACATAAGCATGTTAGCTTTGTAATGAGCATGTTATCATGATAAAAGTAATCATTTCATTAACAGCACTTTGGTTGTTGACTGTCTGTCCTGTTTACCCCCCAGGTATAAAATCTTTTAAAATAAGCTGCAATGAACTGTTCTATTTTATAAGTTATGCTGTTAGAAAATTAGACCCAGAAGCTCTAAATGAATGCACATTTATTGCAGTTTAGCAGCTGACTCTCAGACATAAGATGCACCGTCAAAAAAAACCAAAAACATTTGAGGACACGCACAACTGAATGACCATACACTGATTAAATCAAGTGTCCGCATGCAAGGGGATTTCCATACAGTATTACTGTAACAAAAACCAACAGCTGCCTGGAAGATGGGAATTAAATCCAAAGAATGTGTCTGGTTTGTAATTGAATAAAATGTGGATAAAACCAGCCAGCAGAGTCCCGAAAAACCTTTGCTTTCAGGTCTGCATAATAACAATCAACTTTGATTCGAAGCACAGAATTGAAGATGGGGAGCAAAGCATGTTTTCCATCCAGGGGACAAAGTGGTGTGGAAAAGAGGCCTCTTTTTATTCCATGTTGTTACTGACAAAAGAAACCTACAGCATAGCACGGTGCCTTTCCCTTCGTTTTATCAGCAGATTCCCGTTGTGAGGTAGTAACGGAGCACTTACAAAACAGTCCGTGTCCAGAGGGCCTTTACATCCCGCTGCACACTCTATGTGACAGCAGTCCCTTGGGCTCGTCCCAAAACAGCGGCCATTGCACTGTGGAGCGCACACCGTCTTAGTCACTGAGACACACAGGAGAGACGGGTTGAGCAGAGGTCACCAGTGAGCTTGTGTGTGTGTGTTGCTTCTTTGTGTGTGCATCTCTCTCTCTGTGTCTCTGTGCATTTGTCTGTCTATGAAGAGAGACATTCAGTGAAGAGAAAGGAGGAGGAGGAGGAGAGAGATAAAACAGAGAGAGAAAAACAGGGAGAGAGAGAGAGAGGGAAACAGAACAATCGGACACTCACAGATCTGACATTGGTCCTTATTTGGCCCCCAGCAGTAATCTCTGCAAGATTTGTGGCATGGGCCTGAGGGAGGGAGAGAGAGAGAGTGAGAGAGAGAGAGAAATAAAAGACAGAAATAGACAGGGAGACAGGCAGTACTTGTAAGAAAAGACAATCTAGAGATAATTTTGGGAGACGTGAAGGAGGGCTATCCCAACACCGACCTCTCTCTCCATTGTACTGGATGTCAATGGGAGCACTGTTGTCTCTGATAATATCTTGCCAGAAGATCCAGGGGCCATAGCTCAGGTACTTGTTGTTGATAATCTGAACTCCTCCTTCCAGAATTTCTGTGAAGTAATGAGTGAGAAATCATGCAAGCAATAAAGAGAGTGTCGGCAGAAGATCCTTATGAAGATGTTGCAGGAACACTTTGACT
>JAOXYL010000050.1:11150233-11165509 GCA_028564955.1 Terapon puta | reverse complement strand
ATATGTACATATATATATATATATATATGTATATTGCATCTGCTTTGAGTCCTCTTAAACACACCTTGGATATCCAGCTTTCATAGGATGTCAGAGATTTGGAGAATGGAGGAGGGGATACTAAAAGCCCTGCACTCTTTGCCATGAATCACCACATCTAGGTTTTATACCTAGTTAGGTTTCATGATGCTTCAGACCTCAAGAGCATGTACCATTCTCTGACCATAAAATTGCACATTTTATGTTTCTTCCCACAACACAATTTAAAGACGCTTACTCAGAACAATGGAATTATTCTCTCTGTTGCTTAAATCCCCTTTTGTTTTACTGTTTGGATGCCTTTAATCTATAGGATATATGTTGTCCATGCTCCTGCTTTCCTGTTGTCCTTACCTGTCAGATTGGCGAGTCCCAGCTGCCGCAGGCCATTGGTGCCGTCTTTGGGGTAATTGAAGAAGACGGAGAGAGCAAAGCGTCTTTCATAGAGGCTGTTTCCTCTGATAACGCGTAGTTTCCCAAGAGGAATCTCCTGAAAGTGGTTCATAGCGATGAGGACGTAACCAGTCACCTCGCGGATTGTCTGGAGGAAATCAGAGGAGAGTCTACACTTTGTACAGACAGATAGAGATGAGTTGAAAGACAGAGGAGAGAGGAGGGGTTGAGAGACAGATGATTTTTACCTTGAGGAAGGAGAAGTCCCAGTTACTCTCAATCTGAGTGATCTCCAGGTTTCCCATGATGATCTCACAGCCTTCATACCGGTCCTTGGTCAGGTTGTACTGGTTCTCCTGAGATCCTGTGGAGCTCAGTCCGTTCTGTGTACCAGGACACACCACTGACATATACAGGGATGAAACACACATATTAGAATAGGTTTTTTAAAGAAGTGATATTCAGGTGACTGGTGAGGCGCTGTGGGTCACTGTATCACTTTCATTTACTAAAACTGCATGTTTATGGACCATGTCAGTGGCTTTGCATGTTTACTGCACATCACATGTAGTTAACGTCAGGGCAAACAAATTTTTAAGAAATTATGTATTTTAAGATGTATTTTTCAGGGAGACATCAGTTACTGTTCATTTCTGTTCATGCAGCTGTAAGAGTGATTTTGACAAAGATTAATGCAGACTGTAATATCATGCAGAAATGCTTGGGCTGGAGAAGAAACACAGCAAAATGTTGAAAACGACTGGCAGAAAAGTCAATTAAACATGACTTGGAGCTACAACATGCAGAGACACTGGCACGTTCCTATTGTTCCACTGGTTCTATTGTTTCTGCAACATTTATGGGTTTGGTGAGCCTTCCTGGTGCTGTGTGTGCTGCTGTGTTGGCGAGTTTGGAGGGTCTGTTGTGAAGCAGAGTAAAACAGGCGGAGCAGTGCAGGCCTGGGGCTGACGGAGTGGAGGCCGTGGGGTCGGGGGTACGGGGCTTTTTCTCGGACAAAGTGTCTCATTGTGATAAAGCTATAAATGTGGACAGTGTGCCCCAGTGAGTGAAGAGCGACGCAGTGACAGACAGTGCTTCTGTGTGTGTGTGCGAGCATGTGCGTATGAGTGTGTGTCTGCGCTGCTGAGATCATGCCAACGGACAATGGGCCATGTGTGAGTGGGACATTCTGGCGGAGGGAAGGGAAATATCGCGAACGGAAGGAGACATACACACCATCTCGTCCTGAGCGACGAGGACCGCGGCACTGGTTCTTAATTGACAAAGATTAAGCACCTGCAGCAGCCAACACAAGTCACATTTCCTGTTTTGGTTTTGAACATGCAGACGTATGAACCAGAATCTTCCAGTCATATTAAAGTGGAGACGATCACCTCCATAAACCTTTGAGGCTTGGTGCATGTGTTCTTATGGGGAATATTTCAGAGCTGCATGCTGACCGACCAGTGATTAAGTATTAAAGTAGGGTCTCTTGAGTAAACACTAAGTTGAAGTGGACCTCAGTGTATCTGGGAAAGTTGCAGGATCAGTCTGACTACCATTAAGGCTGCACGAAACACATGCATAATGCAAACAAATGAACAACCCTTTGAAAAGAGAATAAGTCATTATGCACCAAAGCAAAAGCCATCATCGGGCACATTGCGCGCACATCAACATGAAGAGGACCAGCTGTCTTTGGTAGCTTTTTTCTTTTTACAACTGGGGTCACTGCCATGCGGGCAATTTGGTCTCCACCATTATGTCCCAGCTATTCATCACTAGCAGTACATAAAGTGGTGACATGACGCTGCATGAAGGGCCTTGATTAGAGCCCGTAGAAAACAGAGCAGTAGAAATAAAATCTCTCGAGGAGGAGAGCACAGCAAGTACTCTGATCTGAGACAAAGGAAAGAAGAGATGAGAGTTAATGGTCTATAAAATGTAGCCCTCTTAACCCCTGACAAGCCCAGATAGCACCCATGTTAATAATCTCCTCTATTCTATTCCACTAATATACAGTATAGTTTCATGCCATGTTAGAAGATGTGACCTTTCAAGGCAGCCACATGTTGAGGAGTGACTGCCAACACATGAATTCAAGCAGCCAAATGAAATTAAACAAACAAAAATAATCCTGGTTAGAGTATCGCACAATAGCAGAAAAAAATGAAGTCGTCAGAAGAGGAAAGAGACCTGGTTTCTGACGTGGGATCATAGATTTCCCTACCTTCGTGGGTTTGGGATGATGCTGTTTGAAGCCTCCACGAAAGTAATGTCACACACAGGAGAAAGTTTCGCCCCTGGATCATGATGAAGGTCGGATCTAGTCAGTGAGATATTTTCATATCACACAGCTTCAGGTGCTCCTTCGAACAGCCAGTGTTTGGAGACATATATGGAAAAAAAAAACATATATTCAGGTTCCACGCAAAGTAAGAAAAAAGGGAGAGTAGAGAGTAGATCCCTCTTTAAAACACCATTAATAAGAGCGGATAAATCGCGCTAATTACAAAACAGAAAACGGCGATCAAGTGGCAGTTTACTTTGACGCCGGGCTTTCCCTCCCAGAGAGAGACATGTGATTGGCCAGGAGCCCGATTTACTCACCAATCAGAGGCTGGTCCGTCTTTTTTTTTTTTTTTTTTTTAACGAGCTGCAGCCTTATTGTGGCTGCGTGTCCAAATGTGGAGAAATAAGATAAAGAAGACAGGAAAGATTTAAGTGGACTATCTAATTAGAGAAGAGAAACATTTTTATCTTTTTTTCTTCTACACACAAATAAAATACATCACAACACGCACATTAGGCTTACATAGGAAATATATTGCTGACTAACAATGGTTGAATAATAAGCGTGCAACTTGACTGCCTACGCATGATATGACCCGAGGGGTAAAAAAAAAACGAGAAATGCAATATTGCAAAACAAATACTTTTGATTTAAAATTTTGAGTGTTCCAGCAGTGTGGACGCCATGTTCACTATATGTCCCTTTATGTGCAGTTATTTTGGTTTCATGTTGTCAGCTGCTGCATGCAGAAGCAGCCTGTGGTCCCCCAGTCAGCACCCAGTCCAGTGTGAGTGGCTGCACTGTTTTCCCTGTAAAGAGCAGTATTGTCCCTGCAGCCCTGTCAACTGGTTAATCACCTCTTTGATGCGTGTGGAGCGGCCTGTCACAATGGGAGCATTGTCAGATGGTCAAGTGACTTCTGAACCCAAAACAAGAACATGCTTAATTTTGAGGAAAATGGCCGCAGAGTAGAGTAAGATTCCTCAACATGAAGCAGTGAGTGAAAAAAGGGAGGTGGGGGTTGAGGGAAGGGGGGGCGGTGGCTCTGTAATGGATGGACATCAGTAACTGCCTCTGACAGATGTACTGTTAATCTTATTTTGTATGAGAAAGGCATTACCAGACACTTGCTGTTTGTTTGGAAGTATCTCTGCGTGGGATGTGAATGACTGTGAGACTTTTCAATCATCATTATTATTCAATGCAACTGGGATTGTAATGCTTATCTCTTAATCTATCAGATATGTTCACTGATAAATGGATGAAAATGTAAAAGTAAGAGGTGTAAAAACAAAAAAATGGGGAAAAAAAGATGTAACACATATTAATCATTTGTGCCTCAACCAATTGTATTAAGTTGAGCTCACAGCTGCCCTCCACCAGCGGTTCTCCGTCCAGCAGGAGGAGACAGAGTCTGATTATTGGTGCTGCCTCAGGGTCTGTGAGAAGTAGCCTCTCAGCCAGTCTTTGCACCCACATGGCTGTTTTTGCATGATTGTTCTTTGACATTTGATACAATCTCTAATATGCTGCAACGAAATGATCAGCTAAAATTTGTCTGCATGCTCACTGAATGACAGAAAACTTCACAGAGCAACACCTCTCAGCAAGTTGGAAGAGCCGTTAACAACTCGGGCCACTTGTGCAGGTGAACATAAACAGCAGTCAGTGTGAAGTTTTCGCTCTTCAGTTCAGTAAAACAGTATAAGGTGGAGAAAAAAAAACAGAGAAGAGGAAATTAAACCACACCATATCAAAGCTGGGCCAAACAAAATATATTCTGAGTGATTATTTTTCACTTTCTCAGGAGGGCGTCTCTGTTGTCTGGTGGAGAAACGCGGCTTCCATAACGATTCCATGGTTTCTGCAGAGTCTGGCAGTTTCACAACGCCACCATGGTGTCAGCCTTAGTGTCAGCCCTGGTGGCCCTGTCCCTTCCAAGGCGAGCTGTGGGGGTGACTGCTGTGGCCTTTTGCGGTTGCCACTCCCTTCAGAGATTGATGAATTGATTGTGGGGCTGCTGCCAGTGTGTCTGTGCCCTGGGTGAAGGCGTCCCGGTTACGGGTGGGAATCCCAGCTATGGCATCCGCCCTGGGGCTACTATTGTGGCCGTCCTGCAGGGGGCCCTGGGGGCTGGTGGCCCCGGGAGCAGCTCTGACCCACATACTGCTGTCACACCCCTGGAGACACAGCAGCACTCTCCCCTACACGGACCTCTGATTGGCTCAGACAAAATGACTCTCTGTGGAGTGCAGCTATTCCACAGGGAAACTACCTGATTGTGCCAAACTTCTCTTGATGGCAGCAGTTAAGAAAGGCCAAAAGTAAAAGGCGACATAGATCCACATCCTTCCCACCTATTTGACCTGCTCTTCTCCTGCACATGTCCACCAGTGCTTGTACACTAATCAGGCTTGTAATATGTGCTGTTAATTAATACACCCTTAATCTTATGATGTAACATTTGTTACGTTAAAATAAATCCTTAAATCTGAACACAAAACACATCTTAAAAATGTTTTGCTTATTTTCACTTCACTGTGCATATTGTTTTTATCATGATAATTTTTTTTATGGAAAACCCACAAATTCACACAAATTGTTATTCAAAGAGAGAATATCTTTTTTTAGTATTAAAATGTGCACAGGTGGTCTTCCAGGTCCACGATTATCTTGGTATGGTCAAAGAACAAGTGATCAAGAAAAGTAAGATCATGTTAATTATGTTGTGCTGGGAAAACAAGGATAGGATGAGGCTGAAATGGAGAAATACGCGGACCAAAGTGCGTAAGGTAAGAAATGAGCAAAGCAGAGAAATTGTGTTTTGGTCTTTTTATTGATTGATTAATGTAGTGCCAGGAATCATTAAATCACTCAACACTTTTGCACCAGTTTGTGTTGTTTTTACTTCCTCCTCTTGATAATACTCCGCTAAGTCAAACAAACAAACCCGTTTTTTGGGGGGGGGCGGGGTTTGCTCCTTTTTGAATAGACATGATCGGTTGGAATGTTCTGCAGTCTCGCTTTTCTACGTTTTTTTTTCAAAGTTAGTCTGCCAATGGTGTTTGAGAGAAGGACGTTCAGCCACAACAGTACTGTGAGTGCAGCGGTGTTAACAGATGATAGGTTGCCTGTCCAATCAAACCTGTTATCAAAAAAAAAACAAATTAACCACCGGCAATATAAGGCCACGAAAACAATTTTCACACCAAACTGAATGTAATAGAGGGCACATCACACACACAAGCTGCTGTCAGTTATACATATCTGCCAACACACTGACCCCAATATCTACAGGTGTATCAACAACACTTTCAATTGGACTGCGAATACCATGGTATACTCTTCTTGTTACATAAACATATATACAGTTGCGCTGACATAGAAAAGCATGCTTTTGCATATTAGAAGGTTGTTCGGTAAACTTTACACTAAATCCATAACATTTATCAGTACAGCATTGATCCAACCAGCAGCAGTAATTTAGACTAACAAATATAGTCTGAGGAAACAGGCTATTATAATTCACTTTTATTACAGATCTTGTACAGTATTAACATGCCTTATGATGCAGTATTACTATCATCCTCTCTCCTGTATTTTTTCTTTTTCAAAGTACATGATTTGTGTGAACACTCAAAAAGACAACTGTCTGATCTAGCAGATGAAGAAAAACGACACCAAAATCAACACTTGCCTCTGGGTCCAAAATAAATAAATACTCCATTCAAAAATACGAGAAAATGACAAACCAGACATTACATTTTGTACAACAATAATGCATCTAGAGTTAAGTTGTGCAACATGGTACACAGAGATACGGTTATAACACAAGAAACACATAAAATGTCACGCCAATTAGGGGCGAATAAATCAGGATGACAAGCAATGTGAGTTCTTCTGACAGATATAGTGCGGCTGCTCGCACAAACTGACTTAAAAAAATAAACATTCGGAACTGTGTAAGCTCTCTGATATTGCCAATCACATGCTCTGCTGCATCACTCTCCACCGAGCAGGCCAATAGCAGCATTTTTTTTTTTAAACTAAGCCACGGAGCTGGTACAGTGTGCCTGTTCTGTCATCCATATCAGTTCAGCTATAACACCTCACTGACACCAGACAAATTGTTTTAACCCTTAATGAGCCAGGCGACAAATCTTTATTTACAGCAGCAGCCCGCAGTAGTTCACAGCTCTCACCAAGCCCACGAGCCAATAGTGGAGTATCTCCATGCAGATTGGGAAGCGGTATTATACAGTCATACCGGAGCTTCTTCTTCATCATCTTCTTCATCTGTTTTTTTATTTTTTTAAATTTCTTTATTTTTAAACCAGTTGCCTTTGCAGGAAAAGCACATTGCAATAAAGGGAGAAACTATGTGATGCACTTAGAAAATAAAGCCATGAAACAAATATACGAATAAATAAATAAATAAATGTCGACAAAAATATAAATAGTTTAAGACTGTCCAGTATGTCATCAAGTTTTGAGTTGAATAAAACAAATAATCATAATAAATACATTTGATTCAAAACCTAAAAAGACTTTTTCAATAAAACACAAACCAAGCTCTCAAGCGCATAATTTGGTGGTGGTAAAACATCTGCATGAGCTGACGATGACAACTTTACATTTATCTGAGCCTGTATGAGTATACTGTTTTTAAACAATGTTATAGTATTCTGAGATAGTTGTAGCAGTCCCACTATACTATTATGACATTCTTTATCATTTACATTGACTTTAAAGTAACTGAGGGAAGGTTGCTTTGCCATCCCCCTTTTATCTGAGAAAATTAAAAGGTGATTGAGGTCGAAGGTCATAGAGACTGCAAGGCAGGAGAAATACATATGCCTTTACCGTAACATTATATTATTACATCTCAATATTTATGAATTCAGTTTGTAAGAATGTGTGTAATTTAGGTCAATTTTGACAACATTGGTTTGAAAATATTTTTTAAAAACTCTCACCGCAAAAACAAATTAAATTAATCAAAATAAATACATGAAATGAAAGTATTTTGGGGGGAGAAAGCCATTGAGAGTCACCCCCTGGGAGCTTTTCAGCACTGCCTCTCCATGTAAACACAATGGATCCACTATAACCACTACCTGGAGCTGGCACCCAGGCTCTTCCCCACTCTGCCGACCAGACGTCTCACTTTTTGTTCTTCAGCTGATTGGCCAGCCAGTCCAGGCCCTCGTAGAGGCCGTCTCCACTGGTGGCGCAGGTGGCCTGGATGTACCAGTTGCGGTGGCGAAGAGAGTGCAACCCTAGCTTGTCTGTGATCTCTGCAGCGTTCATGGCATTGGGCAGGTCCTGAATGAAAGCACATCACATGCGTCAACCAGAAGGTCAGGAAATGAAGGAAATGTTGGGGGGCAATACTTGGGGGGCAATACCTGTTTATTGGCAAAGACAAGAAGAACGGCATCCCGCAACTCGTCCTCAGCCAGCATCCTCATCAGCTCCTCACGAGCCTCGTTCACTCGCTCGCGGTCATTGCTGTCCACCACAAAGATCAGCCCTGCCAAGGGAGATAAGAGCTTGACATTTTAAGGGTTAAACTAAACAAAACCATCGGCTCTACGGTGCCAGAATCAGTTTCATCCCACTACATAACAATAGTATGACATCATGTCATTAAAAAATCATATTGTTAAACCAAGCTTATTCACTGTCGAGGCCTTCAACATGACTAAGATGACAATAATTTGAAACAGTTGGAGGCTGTATGCAAATGACCTCATCTAAAGCATTAGTCAGTGATGCCTTCAGGTACTAGGGATGAGCTGCAGGATCCACCACAGGACTGAGAGACCTCATCAACTCAAAAACGGCTACCAAGCATGCCATCAAAGTGGCTGCTGGTCTGGCTCACCCTGGGTGTTCTGGAAGTAGTGCCTCCACAGGGGACGGATCTTGTCCTGGCCGCCCACATCCCACACGGTAAAGCTGATGTTCTTGTACTCCACCGTCTCCACATTGAAACCTGTAAGTAAAGTGAATCAGAAAGAGTTACAAAAGCTGGGTGAACTCAATGACAGGTGCTTTTTTTTTTATTCCATCATGCACGCACCGATTGTGGGGATGGTGGTGACGATCTCTCCCAGCTTGAGCTTGTAGAGGATGGTGGTTTTCCCAGCTGCGTCCAACCCCACCATGAGGATCCTCATCTCCTTCTTGCCTATCAGGCTCTTCAACAGGTTGCCAAAGATGTTTCCCATGACGACTAGTGGCTCTCACCCCGGCTGCAACAAAACTGTCACACAGGGAACTAAAAAGGAGCGCTCTTACATTCGCAGCGGAGAAAACCACATATAGAAAGTCAAAACCACACAAAGATATCATGCGGTGAGACACAGTAGCTCTTCAAAAGCGGCCCTTAACGTTACCACCTCGTTAGGGCTCCAAGCCACCTCAGACACGAGCCAGTAAAAAGCACACTTCACACCTCGGCAGGCAGCCGACCCAACATGAAGGCTGCTGCTTTACACTTTGACAGCCCGCTGGGGAGACCGGCTGCCGTACCGGATCTCCGGTTATGTGGATCAGCTTTCATGTAGTGCAGAGTGACCACCTTTAATGCTGTCTGCTGGCAAGTACTAAACAGTCAATTCACATTGCACCAAATGACACAAAACCCAAGCCTGTGAGGATGTGTGATGTACAGTAGCCTCCCAGCCTTTCATGGTGTGGCCCCTTTAACAGGCCAACTCTGCTGTCAACTTGTGCTAACATATCCTACCATCAGGTGCGTTTGGTGTCAACAGGGATATCCCTAAATTAGCAAAAAAAAAAAAAGGTGAAAAATGCAGGCGCACGAGAGAGCCTTACATTGATTTTCACTGAGCATTTATATAAAACTGATTCTGTCACTGACTATCCATTCATTTATCTGTACTATATAATATCAGGTGCAGAGGCTGTAGCTGCTAGCATAGCCTGTTCCCAGCTGCAGTGGCCGCACATCCATATCTACATCTGTCATAACGCGAGGTGCTGCAGTCCGAGCAGGCGGTGCATCTTGAATGAGCCAAAAAAATGAAATGACGTATTGGTTATTAGAGCTTAGCAACGACCTTAGCAACCGTGTTCGGCACCGAGGAGAGAAAATAATTTGTCCGGGTCAATTTTGTGTGCTGTAATCCCCCCTCCTGTCGTACAGTCACGACAAGAGGCACCACACTCGGCCTCATGTCGTCGGTTAACGGGGACGTTCATTTTTTATTTCCTGCTATATATTTTTTTATTTGCCCGGTTCAACGGCGCCAAATACGCCGCGGTCGCCTTTTTGGCTTGTACACATTTCTGAACATTTTTTTCGGCGTTTGCATCTCATTCACACTTACCCCGTCCACGGCACAGGCAGGCTACCAGCTGGAGTCAGGCAGAGGACTGGAGGATAGTCTCGCGATGATGCCCGCTCGCTATGCAGCGTGCTCTCGCGATAGTTGGGCAGTCGGGAGCACCTCACGTTCAGTAGTAGGTGACTCGTTAAAAGCTGCCGGAGGGGCAACTCTAAATGAATTGCCTCTTCGTAACAAAACGTGGTAATAATTGGATTTAGCATACACTGCTTTTGTGCGGTAAAAATGCACTCGTTTTTTTGTATGCTTCACAAACGATTTGTGTGTGACATTGCAGGTGTTGTTTGTGTGCATTTGCAGCAATAGCAGCTGAAACAATATGAAACGAAAAATAAAGAGAAAGAGAGAGGGACAGAGAGAGAGAGAGAGAGAGAGAGAGAGAGAGAGAGTCTGCAAGCAAACGTGCTTGAATAATTAAAACAGGAATCATCTTAATGAATAAGTAAATGGCTGGCTGTAATAGGATGCCAAGTGATGCTTCCTGGCAGCAGCTCCTCTGTGTCACATGTGAGGAGGTGACAGTAGGTAAGAACAACAACAACAACAAAAACACAACTGGATAAATGTTATATTGTTATTTTGATGATCTTCAGAAGTTTATACTATGTTTGTGTTACAGGTGACAGTACATGTCAAGGTGAGGAAGTGAGCTTCGCCTCCCTCCGAGGTGAGCAGCTAATAGACCATTAACCATCAAAGAGCCAACCCCAGAATGGTTAAATGACATCAGAGCACCCCCACAGCTACAGGTGAATCCAGCATTTGGTCCTCCTTCCTCTCTGCTGTGTGTCAGTCAGCGGTCTGGTGATGGATGTGTTTATCAATTCAGCGGTGGAGGCAGAGGAATAAAGAGGGGAGCAGATGTTTGCAGCTGCAGACCAGATTATGGGGTGGAGTGGATTGGTGGGGGAGCCTGCAGAGTTTGTATGTGCGGGGAGTTTTTTTTTTTTTTTTTTTTTTTAGAGAGAGGGTTACAGGGGGGTTACAGTGGGCTCGGGTGGTGGCAGCAGAGGTGGGGTGGAGAGTTATGACTTAAAGGAACCTTTCCTCTGAAGTGTCTGCCAGCGCGCACCCCAGCAAACACAATCACAAGTCTCGTTGGTTCTGCTAGCTGAACTAATGAGGGCCTGTGCGTTGAGGGCAGGGGCTTTGATGTTCTGGGTAGCTGGCTCCTTGTGTTTTCTCTCCCGCTCTCCTTCTCTGCCTGTCCCACATCAAAAATGAAAGGAGAGTTGAGAAGCAGATGTTTTGAGGCATGTATTTATACAGAGTACACTTTATTCACCCCCTTCTCCATACCCCATTTGTCCTTTGCTTTTGCATCTCCGCCGTACGTACAGCAAAGATCTATCTCCCTATCTTTATATCCAACTAAACACACTAAATCGCCTTACTTTATACATATAATCATCCTGTCAATCAAAGTGGGTAACTTTTATCTCTCCTAACTTCCTCTCCCTGCCTCCCTCTCTTTAATTTCAACCCAGTCTGGTTGTCATTACTCGGGGGGGCAGTCAATGTGTTGCTGTGCATGTGTCCTGTGTCCGCAGCGATGAGGGGGAGAATGGGAAAGGGAGAAAAAGAGCGCAGAGGGGGAGAGACACAGCAATCCCAGGCTGTCCACCAACCTCTGTCTCACACATGGGAGAAACAGTGACAGGAAATTCCCTTTCGCAGCAGCTCCAGGGTGAAATGATAAAGGAATGAAGAAATGCAAACCAGAAATCCATTCCCTTATCATTCCTCAGCAGTCGCTGTCTCCTTTTTATTCCCTCACTAAATACCAAACAGACAGAACAGTCGATTCAGCCACTGGCACCGCCATTCCTCTGGAGTCAAGGAATATTTACTGAACTCCATACAAACAACACTTAATTGGCATTAAATCCTATACGGCAGAAAACCAGACTGAGCATGGAGACAATTTGGATCATCTAAGATATCTGGGAATGCTGCTATTGTAAATCCAGTCAGGTGTTGACATTGGCGTTTCTCTAAATCTGCATGCCTAACTAGACTGTGAGAGTGCAGCTCACTTGGGTCACTGTCTTTCAGATAGTTCATGTGCCTGCAGCAGTATGCATGTTTTTGTGCATCTGTGCCAGTGTTTCTACATGTCAGTGTCTTTGTACACAAACGCAACGCATGTGTTTATGTGCCTGTGTTTACATTTGTGTAGTCTGTCTCCCAGGTAACGGAGACACTGCGTTCCACGTGGTTCGGCAAGTCCCTTCTTTGGATAAGAACTTTGGACAGATGATCCCCTCAGATGCTCACACAGCAAAGACTGGTATAATCACCCCCACTCTCTGCTCTCTTGATGCTTCTCTCCAGTAATAAAAGTCATACTTGAAGGAAACAATATCCTGCAGCCATAAAAAGTCCTTCTCTCAGCATGAAGTGGCCATAAAAAAAGGCTCTCACCTCCCAAATCTGTAGTGCGCAGAACTTGCCCCCCCATCTTCCATTTACACAGCAACTGACACACACACACTCGGACACACACACACTCAAGCATCAGTTCAAGACTAAAGCAGGTCCATCTCTCACTTTGACATGTACTACATGTGGGAAGAATCTAAGGAGGGCGCAGACCGATGAAATGAACAAAAGCAAGCACAGAATAACAAGAGCTCAGTCATGATTTCATCGTTAAGTGACACACATCACATCAAAGTTACAAGAGGAAGCATACTGATACACATTCATGAAAAACATGGACTCTTGTGAAGTAATTACTATTGTTACAATGGTGTAAATAAATCAGGATGTTTAGTTCTTCAGTGTAAAGGACCGGAGGACTGAATGTGCCCTAAAAACGGATGTTCTGCAAGTACACAAACTTTGATACGATTATGTGCTCTCAGTTCAGTCCTTCAAAAAACACAGTTCATTATCTCGTCCTCTATTCTTCTATTAGTAAATCTCTTGTCTAGAAAGCGTGTGAGACCATCTCCGAAATAAGCATTGTGTCTCTGACTGAGTCACAGGTGCAAAATATACAAATGGAGTAAATATCTTGGAGATCATTAGAAGTAAATGTGAGAGAGACTTTGATGTCTAACAGCACTTGTTCACAATCCTGAGCCAGCACACGTCTGTCATTATCTAGCAAAAAGACAGACCCCAACACAATAATAATATTAATAATAATACATTTACAAATATACATGTACACATTAAAATACACAACTACTGTACAATGAGATGAGTCAGCATGTAGATGCTGGAGTAGAATGCTTTTCTGCTGTTGCTTGTCTTTGTTTTGTGGGATAGAAAAGATGGGGTATAGGCCGTTTTCATGGCTGAGAGGGCAGCGTCTAAACAGACCATGGCAAGACAAACGACATGAGTCACCTCCTCAATCTCTGACTTGGCATTTTGAGAATAACAGCGGCTACAAAGAGAAAATAGATCCCAGATGATGGACTGAAAAAAGGAAAGGGGGCGGATAAACAGATTCTCTGGGAGAGTTACACAAGGAGCAAAACAAACGCTCGAACAACAGGAGTGGGCGAAGGACGGGCTCGCCATCTTGAGTCCTCGATGGGTAAAGGCGGCTTGGACCGAGAAGAGCTGGAGTTTACTTGCACACATTGACCCACTCCGTGAGACGACACTCCTCACACAGCACGTAACAGCACCAGTGGAACCTGCAGTTGCACCGCTCACTGCGTGTCTGTCTCAGGATGTTGTGTCCGCGGCCGCAGCACAGTGAGCTGCAGCTGTCTGTGCCGTAGCTCGTTTTGTTGCAGATGCGTCCTTGTGTGCCAGGAGAGTCAATGGACGAGTCGTGCTCGCAGAAATCAGGAGATTTTTCAAAGTACACCAGCTCTCTGGACATGCTCCTTCGGCGACCTCCGTTGAGTCCTGAGGTCCCGCTGGCGCCGTTTCCTGTTCGAGGGTTGAAAACCCCATTGTTCTTGTTTTGGGAGTTGACAAAGATGGCTGAAAGGAACTTTTCCTTCAGTAGAGAGCCCACAAGCCGAAACTCTGGGGACACATGCCAGCACGTCTTGAACTGACAGCTCCCTGATGTGCCATGACATTTGCACTTCCTCTTCATGTTGTCAGTCACAATCTTTGGAGAGAAAGGTAAATGATGGAAGCAAATCAGAATGCAACATTGACTCTGGAGGACAGTGGCATCCCATGGAAGAACATTAAGAACACAGCATATAAGCAGATCACTCACCTGTCGTCCCATCCGGTTGTTATGGATCCTCATGCGAGCGTGGATGTCTCTTGGAGACCCTCGGGAGTCAAGCCAATCCCTGGAGAAGCGGTCTCCAAAACGGACGTCATGACTGCAGCCCCCCCACTCCCAGGTCTCCTGCATGGAGCTCAGCTCATCTGGTAAAGGCTTGAGCAGGGCCGAGGGGTGGGTGGAGCGCAGGTTGGCGGGCAGGTCACCATGGTGACTGTTTAGCTCTGAGGGTAATGACCGTGTCATGCCTAGGCCTACTCCACCCTTCTGCAGGGTCTGCAGCTGCAGCTGTGTGAGTTTCAGCCGGATCTTGTCATCGTCCTGGCGGCGCTTGGCCTCGCAGCCACACCCCCGCAGCTTGCCCATGCTGCAGGCCGAGGCCACAGAGTGAGCCACACCCGCTGCCAACAAGGCCAGGGAGAAGGCACTCTCTCGAAAACCTGAGAGCAGGAGATACACACTCAACGAGTTGAAAATGATAAACAGCATAGATCTAAAGCAGTTCTAAGTCTCCGTGCAGAAGTACTCTCATACCTACACCGCCAGCCCCCCGTAACCCAGGTCACATTTGACCATTATTAGCTTGCCTCAGGCTCTCACCCCTGTTGAGGATGGTGTTGTGATGGGGAAGTTTGCCAAGGCCCTCCAGTGTGGAGCAGTTCCAGCGCTGGTCCCGGAGCTGGTGCTGGCATTCGTGGATGGCTACCTGGATGCCCTGAAGAGCGGAGGCTGTCACATCGGGGCTCCGCACACACATCCGCATCTGACGTTTACTGAGGCCTGCCAGCCTCAGGCACACTGAGTTGGGGGTTAGAACTGGATCTCCTGCCACCTTCAGGCTTAGGATATCATTACACAGCACCCTGCAGAGACAGAAAGAGAGAGAGTTGATGTGTGTGTGTGTGTGTGTGTGTGTGTGTGTGTGTGTGTGGAGTGGAGGGAGGTCATCAGAGTTGGTTAGGAGTTCA
>JAOXYL010000050.1:11139124-11150133 GCA_028564955.1 Terapon puta | reverse complement strand
TGTGTGTGTGTGTGTGTGTGTGTGTGTGTGTGTGTGTGTGGAGTGGAGGGAGGTCATCAGAGTTGGTTAGGAGTTCATTAGTCAAATCCAGAATAATATGTGGCAATGGAGATATACTTTTAATGATTCAGAAAATCACAAACACAAAACTAGAAATGATTCAAGAAGGGCATATTACATCTCAGAGACCTGCTGAATACACTTCGAAAAGAAATGTGTTAATCAATTGCACAAGTATTTACTACAGTGTTTAAAGGAGGGAAAATATAATTCTAAACAGACCATCCAGCCGAGAAGTCCCAAAAAGCAGAGGGTATATTGCCAAATATATCTTATGGAGAAATAACAGTGGGATTTAAATGTAATTCTCTATGGCATTGGTCAGACTTGTTAAAGGCTAAGTAAACATTGATTCCATTGTTACCATACTACATTAAGTCAGCCTGTGAAATCAGAGGCAGATGTTTCACGTTTTGACTAAATATGTTAAATGCTCGTTTAAATCTACAGTCACAGACACAGTAACTTCCCTCAACTCCTGCCGAATTCAGTCTAGCCAGAAGCCGCGTGTAACACCGACACTGGCGCTCTCAAGTGCACTCACGTTAATGCAGGTGACATAAGTGCCGCTGCCAAAATCAGGAATTGGTCCCAACGGAGTTTGTGTGATAGCTCCATTTTGTTAAGCGACTTTCGCGACGTGACATTAAAACACTGGTGATGAAGTCCTGTGCTGAATAAGAATATCAAAAATAAAAAAAGAAGAGTGGAGTATTATCGATGCACCGCCAAACGACCGAAGAGTGAAGACGGAGAACAGAGGAGCTCGGGGGCGAGAGTAAAGGGAGGGGGGTGGGGGGTGAGGGGAGAGGGGAGGGGAGGAGATGCCTCCACAGGCGCCTGTTTGCAAAATATTGGCCAATATGAAAGTTGGATCACCAGTTGATCATTTTATTAGTTGAGAATGTGATCATTCGTCCAAGCGTAAAATGACGTCTCCAAACTTTTACGCACAAGTTTTCCAAGCCATGCGCACGGCAGTCTCAAGTGTTGGTAGGTAATCCAAAACACTGGATCCTATAAAGATATTTAACAGGATAAAGAAATAACAACGCATTTAATCTTGTTGTGTTAGTGGTGTGTCAGTAGATTGTGTGGAATAAACTTTCATTTTTTTGTGGGAGAAAGAACAAAGGGACAGTCAGGAAAACGAAATATAGAAAGTGAAAAGAGATTTTGTTCATAAAGGGGTGAGTTAAATGATGGGCTGGGGGAGGGGAGAGCTGCTGGTTCCACTGTACGACAGGGAGGCAGCAGCAGGCAAGCGGCTCTGCTGACAGACCCCTCCAACAATACTGTTTTTAGTCATGTGCTCCCCCTCCCTCCCCTTCCTCCCACCTCCACCAGAGCGGCTGTTCTTCATTGTTGTGCTTGAAACAACTTCACTTTGTCACTGCAAAGTCTTTATTTCGGACTATGAAATTATACACATAAATTACGGGAGTGACAGGTCGCTGTTTTGTGATTATCGATCGCATTATGAGGCCACATGCTCCGAAAATCAAATGGCAAATAACTCTTGATTAAAAAGACATGTGATACGTTCGAAGACGGTCTTTGAACATATCTTACGCATACTGGAGATCACAAAAATCATCTCAATTATCAATTCAAATTTGTTTTTCATGCTCAGTAACGACTCGGCCCATGAATCCAGGCGCCCGGGCCTTCAGCTGTGGCTGCTCTGCTTCCAATCAATCAGCGTGTTGATCCAAATTACGCACCAACAAACCGAATCAACAGGTCGATCTTAAAAATAGCGAGTGCGCTGATCGGCCCAAAGATGAAAACTGTTTTCTCAACCACTCATTTAAAACAATAACAGACGGTGCTTCAGGGACCGAGGAGGTGCATGCGGGCTACTTTCATAAAATTAAGTTAAAAACCCCCCTCGAACACGGTTCGCATAGTGACACCAATTCATCTAATCTCCTTCCATTCCCTAAGCTGCGGCAATGAAAAGTGCATTAGCATTCTGCCTTGGCGTGTATATCTAAGTGGCTTAAAAAGTGATTTGAAGTTGATTTGTATATAAAAGGCCCCCTTTATCCGGATTGAAGCTCTAATCTGCTCGGTGTCGCATGACTGCTCCAGGAAACCCGTTTGAGCACCTTCATATAAGGCTGGAGTATAAACGTAGGGATGGCTGTCATTAAAGCCCTTTTACAAAAGCCCACTTCCTTTTACTGTCATCGGAGAGAGAGAGAGAGGGAGAGGCAGAGAGGGGAAGGCAGGGAGAGATTATTCAAGCTGCAGCCGCCACGGTGACTAATGTGGAACATGCAAATTAGCAGATAAATGTCACATAATGAAACATTCGCCCATGAACTAACATGGAGAAGTTTTTGGGGACATTGAAGCTCGCTCCTATAGTCTGGGGTTAGATGGAGATGCCGCAAAGTGGCTCAAGCTGTGATTACACTGGGCTACATGTGCGTCGATGGAGGTCTGCAGGCCAGATGTTTGGAATGGTTTTTATTCCTGCTCGTCCCCCCTCTTTCTTTTTTTTCCCCTGGTTCATCATACATCAAACTTCTGATTGGAAACCGTATTTCATCCCTCTAGAGTTCGAGGGAAAATGTTTAAGTAGCGCAGCAGGCGGTGTGAGTTATATGACAACTGAGAGCTTATTATTGCTTTCTTTAAACATCCATGTGTCCACGTGCGTGTGCGCGCGTCTTGGAGTATACAAACTGGTGATAATTGTTTTGTGTACCGGGCCCTAATGTAAATGAATGCCTAATTATATTAAGAGACTCTAATACAAATACAAAACGTCTATCAGGACGTTGTTAATCAAGAAATAAAGTGGAAAAAGAGTGTGTGCTTGTGAATGGATTGGTGTAAGAAAAAAAAGAGAAACGAAATGTCCTTAGTCACTGCACATTTGGAGAGCGCGTTTGGAGAAAGGAGGAGGAGGAGATGCGGTTAGGGAGTAGGCTAATCCAACCGCCGGGTAAAAAGGGCAGTTTTTAGATGGCTCTCATATTGCGCTGTAACTGTACTGCACCGTGACACCAGCTCTGAGCGGCGGCGGAGCACCAAGCCGGGGCGCACCCACAGCATCTGCACCGACACATCACCGCTCCACAGGAACTTCTGCTCTCTGCAAGACTGGATGTGGAGGACAGCGCGCTGAGAGAGAGAGAGAGAGAGAGAGAGAGAGAGAGAGAGAGAGAGAGAGAGAGAGAGAGGGAGAAAAAAAAAAAAAAAAAAAACAAGTAAATACTCGGGCACATTTACTGGGAATGGCTTCTGTGATGACCGTGAGATTCCACAAGTAGCCTAAATATGCGCAACACTGTGGATTGCCCTTTTTTTCTCTCTCTCTTCCTTTCTCCTTTCTGCCCAGTTGTGTTTCCTTATTCATTGTGCGCCCTATGAAGAGCATTAACTATCCCTCCCTCCAATCCTATTGAAAAGGCTCCGAAAAAAAACAGAGGGAGATGAGAGCAGCAAATCCCTTTTTTATTCCCCTCGTAGCGCTCAATAAGAGAAGAATGTGTTGCCTATCAGTCACCGAGGGGATCAAGTCTTCGGGACTGTCCCACGCGTTCAATGCGCCGTGCAGAGCATCACTGAGAGAGACAGAGTGAAGAGGACTGCAGCAGCAGCAGCAGCAGCAGCAGCATCCTGCCCGGACACTTCGCATCATTCAGCAACCTGTCTCTCCACTCCCAGAGCGCTTTGAGCCTGTGCGCTTATCTCACCTTTCCGAGTCCAATCTGCACCGTGGTGAGTATATATCTGCACTTTGCTCGTTTTTTTATATCATAACTTAGAAGATCAGGATGATGGAGCGTATCATCACATGTAATTTCTTATACATGACTCACAGCGATGGAGGGAAACATGCAGTGTAGTCTATATTTCCCTTTCCTGTTTTTAGAGTTTATTTATTGTGTCTTTTATTGTGAAATGTTAATTGTATTTTGGAAGTGGAACTTTTTTTTTTTGCATTGCATTTTCCATGGGTGGGGAGAAAAAAAAAAGTTGACATGGTTGACATGACATCCTCCGTGTTTGACCTGCAGACACGATGCGGAGTCTCGCGCTGCTGTTGGGGGTGAAAGCCGCGTGCATCCTGCTGGTGTCCTCGCTCTCGGGCACGGGGGCCGTCAACAACAGCGGCCGGTGGTGGTGAGTAGTTGGCCAGATAAGGCTGTTCGACCGCGTGTGTGTGAGTGTGTGTGCGTGTGTGTGTGTGCGCGCGCGCGTGTGCGTCAGGATGCGCTCGTTGGGTCTCATCAGCATCCGCGGGGGAGACCCTGCAGCAGCGCGGACGGCACTTTCTGCACCGCACGCTCGAAATAATGTGTTAGTTTTGGCACCGGTCGCAACTTCTGTTAAGCTTTTGAGAAAAAAAGGAGAGAGAGAGAGAGAGAGAGAGAGAGAGAGAGAGAGAGAGAGAGACCACATGATATTAAAGCTTGTGGGATTTTTAGCTGTCATTCCCAAATTGCTCCACGTGAGCTCAACTATAAACTTTTTTTTCCCTCTCTCTTTTTAATTTATCGTTCCTTCAGAGAAAGTGGCACCGGACTGTCCATCTAACAATGAACGGGCTGCGCTTGTAATAATTACTGTTTTACCTTTTTTATTTGCGGTGGATTTAATTTACTCCCTCTCTCTCTCTCACCCTCTCTCTCTCTCCGCGCTCCCCTGTCATTTGGACAGTGCGGTTTGAACAGGAGACAACATTTTTCTGTCCAATGTGGGATAAATTAAATATGGATTTATTTCATAGCTGAAAGGAATCCCATTCGAGGTCTTCTCCGGGGTCATGTTGATCCAGCACCGTGCATTCCTCTGTCTATACAGCGACATAAAACTCGGAGCATTTCACAATATTTTGTTACAGGAAACAAAAAATTAAACGGGGATCGGTGTAGCTCTGCCTCGGTGGGCATATTGTTTGGCTTGTTTCAAAATCTATAAACTGTGGGCTGGGATTGTTTTGAGGTAATGATTTAACGAAAGATTTTTTTCCTTTTTTTTTTTGCGGCGTCATTAGATTGGACAGTATTTGCGCGCAACGTCAGGCGTTTTCAAATATTTAAAATGTCAGCTCAAATCCAATAAAACAAGAAAAAAAAGGAAAACGACGCCGCAGAGTTTTGGAATGAAGAAAACATCCCAAAAGACGAGATTATTATTAATGTTCCCAGGCCTCACCACACAACTGTCTGGGTCAGCCCTCTAACAGGCCGAGGCTTGCCCGCGCTGTGGATGATAATACTTAACAGGAGACACTACACAGTGAGTGAAGGAAAAAAAAAAAAAGTTGACACTAAAATCTCTCAGAAATAGCAGATAAAGTGGAAGATTACTGAAAACACTCGAACTAGAAATGTTCTGAAATTTGACCACCAAAAAAAGAAAAAGAAGAAAAAAAAACTGAGTTTGTCTGAGCCCCTTTCAGTGATCCAAAATTTGTGTCAAACCGAGGAAGCACAGGTGCCATATTTGGGCATAAATATGGACAGGTTTCAAACCCTAATAAGGGAGTGCTTTCTGATGTCATGAGGCAAATTGAGTTATTAATACAACAAGAATTAACCAGCATGGTAATTTGTATTTTTATATGTTTTTGTAAAGTATAGCCTCAGCAAAACATTTAGCTATTAAAAGTTTTTGGACTGTTTGGTGACTTGGAACATTTTGACAGGATGTATGTGTTGCACCATGAGGCCACTTTAAGAGTCTTCCTGCTGGCTTATCACACAGGACAGAGAATATGAACAAAGAGAAGAGAGTGATGTTAGGACATAAGGCAGCACCTGTGTTGGAGGATTTCCTGCAAGTGCCCACAGCTTTATGTCTTTATTTTGATGAGAGGCAAGATGAGTATTAAGAAGTAGAATATGGTTACATTGTAATAATCAGACTGACACGTCACTGAATCTGGTTAAAGTCCAAGTGGCTTATACAGAAGTAAAAAATACAGTTTCCTGTTATTTGCAAAGCAAGAAACCTGCATTTTCACTCAGACTTTATGTCTCCGCATGGTTGTGGAACAGCATGTGTCACTGTTGTACATAACGAATACTGCAGTTAAAAAAAAAAGGCACAAACACTCATAAGATGCCAAGAGACATCAGTTTGAGGGTTTAGAGGGCAACAGGAGGAGCTACATGCCAGCGCCTTGACTCTGATTTCCCTTGTTCTTGTGTTTTTCCAGGGGTATTGTCAATGTGGCCTCTTCGTCCAATCTCCTCACCAATTCCAAGAACGTGCAGTTGGTCCTGGACCCAAGCCTGGCCCTACTGAGTCGTCGCCAACGCCGGCTGATTCGGCAGAATCCTGGCATCCTGCACGCCATCGCCGCTGGGCTGCACACTGCCATAAAGGAGTGCAAGTGGCAGTTCCGCAACCGCCGCTGGAACTGCCCGACCACCCACAGCCCTGCAGTTTTTGGCAAAATTGTCAATCGTGGTGAGCCTCTCTCTTGTCTTACTAACCAGGCAATATTTGGACAATTTTGGGCAGGATGTAATGGAATCTCTTCTACAGATTTAAAAGGCTTTGTCTCCAAATATTTTCCAATTTTGGGCAAAATAAAATTGGCAAAGCTGAGTCTAAAAGGCTGGATCAGGTCTTGATGGGAAGTTTTGATGTTGTTTCCTCAGGTTGCCGAGAGACAGCATTTGTATTTGCCATTACCAGCGCAGGGGTGACCCACGCTGTTGCTCGCTCCTGCTCAGAAGGGGCCATTGAGTCCTGCACATGCGATTACCGCCGCAGGGGTCCTGGAGGGCCAGACTGGCACTGGGGGGGCTGCAGTGACAATGTGGACTTTGGCCGGATGTTCAGCCGTGAGTTTGTGGACTCCAGCGAGAGGGGCAGAGATCTGCGCTATCTCACCAATCTACACAATAATGAAGCGGGCAGAATGGTAAGGATTTCATCAAACACACCCTAATTATCTGCTTTAGTCAGAATTTTAAAATGCTTTAAATGTATTTTGTGAATAGGAATTCAGATTTCATCAGTAGCCTTTCGTTTTTCTCTCTGTAGACTGTGGCATCTGAGATGCGTCAGGAGTGTAAGTGCCATGGCATGTCAGGCTCCTGCACTGTGCGGACCTGTTGGATGCGTCTTCCCAGCTTCCGCACCGTGGGAGACTTCCTTAAGGACCGCTTTGATGGGGCATCAAGAGTTGTCTACGCCAACAAGGGGAGCAACCGGGCCTCTCACCGAGCTGACCCCCGACACCTGGAGCCTGAAAACCCAGCTCACAAACCTCCCTCCGCAATGGACCTGGTCTATTTTGAGAAATCACCAAACTTCTGCTCATACAATGGCAAAACGGGCACTTTGGGAACTTCTGGGAGAACGTGCAACAGCTCTTCTCCAGGCCTGGACGGATGTGAGCTGCTCTGCTGTGGACGTGGGTTTAAGACCCGGACAGAGAGCGTGACTGAACGTTGCCACTGCACCTTCCACTGGTGCTGTCATGTTAGCTGCTTGAACTGCACCAGCACACGAACGTTGCACCAGTGTCTATGATCGCAGACGGACAACCAAGTGAATATTTAGGCGCATGTGGAAAGGCAAAGAAGAACTTCTTATCAAAACAGGTAGATGGCTGAGAAAGCCACTAGCATGCAGGTGGTTTGAGACGTTAGGTAGAAGCTAGAAAAGCTTCAAGGCGGGTTAACTGATACAGGGAACTCTCTGGCACAAAAATTCAATCAGTGTTTTAGAACGAGGGAAGTGGAGAGAAGCACAAATATATGAACAGGGTACAGAGGGAGTATACGT
Organism: Terapon puta; assembly: GCA_028564955.1. Lineage (NCBI taxonomy): Eukaryota > Metazoa > Chordata > Actinopteri > Centrarchiformes > Terapontidae > Terapon > Terapon puta. The sequence goes on along the minus strand of JAOXYL010000050.1, from coordinate 11,142,309 downwards.
GCTTGCTCCTTGCCTTTGGTGTTTAACAGTATTAAGAGGGTCTTTCAACACTAAACTATCCACGTAGAATGGAAATCATCCACATCCCTCAGGTGTTTACACTGTGGATAAATAGAATTAGGGGTCAAGGGACAAAATGATGTGGTGGAGAATCAATTGCAGGTACTTCAAGAGCCATTTTCTCCCCCACAGAGGGCAGAAACTGGACACAATGTTTCACAGATGTTCCTGTGGTCAGAGAGCCACAAACATGTGCTCTCATAAACTGGAGAAGACCTCTAACAAGAGGGAAGTTATTTAAAAAACAACAACAAAAAAAAAAATCAGTGTTTTCTTTTGCTGAAGTTTGGCTTCTGTCACATGAAACTGTGTGAAGTTTATCTCCAGGGATGGGCTGTTTGTTCCTAACTCGTGTACCAAGCCTTGGACGCAGCCCAACCACTTATAATTTGCTTGCCACATTTGACCCTTTATTTAGATTTCCTCTCGAGTTGAATACACCTCAACCCTGATGTCATGTGTCTGCGACCAGCCAAGGAAAAAAGAAACTGACAGAGTAAATCTTACTGAGGCGATGTAAATTGAATGTATTATCAATACACTGAATATCACAGTAGGATGGATCAGTATTAATTCATTAAGTGAAATGTAATGCGACCAATAGCATCTCACCACGCTCTCAAAATGAAAACTAATGCCATGCTGAGGCGTACATTGAAGTAACAAAAATGCACTACATTTCTGTTGATACCTAAGTGTGGCAGATTTAAAGTAGGCAAATGGTGCATTACTTCGGACTCGTCTCATTTTAACATTTTATTTTTTATGGATACGGCCTCTGCAGGAGAAATCATACTGTATATCAGCTAAGATAACCAAAATGCTGTAAATATTAAAATATATGAATATATTTATAATGACATCATTTGTAAGTTTGCTGAGTGATTTATGCACCTGTCAGTGGCTGGAAAAATATACTATCATTAGCGTCAAGTCAGGAGATGTTTTGATTTAATACGTTTATCCCCCATGTTGGTTGACTCGTGCTAGAAACAGAACATTATCACTTCTTTGCTTGTTTCCTGTATAAAATACTTGTGTTCATGCACTGAATATTTTACCTTTTTTTATTAGTGTAAATACAAAATATTTATTTCTGATGATTTTTATACTGTTATAGAGAGATGTAAGGAAGAACTTGTTTTTTTTAGATTTTAATCAAAAGATTTAGGTTCCAGTTGGTTTTGTATTGTATGATAGAACAATAAAGTCTATATTTTCAATTAAGTTCCTCTCCTGAATGTGTCAAAAGATGCCATTATGTCTGTTGTGGTTTCTGCATTTGAGATAGTTTTTGACAAGCAACCAAGTGAACATATAAGCCTGTCCCTGGGTGTCCTTTGCTTAATCCTATTACCGCCACCAAAGCAGCCTCTTTCTCCAACGCACAAAACGTTGCTGCATCTGTGCTCCCAGCCACAGAGACGGCTCCTGCTTATCCAGCCACATACCTTATTTCATACAGTATATAGGATTTTTCTGCATCGAGCGTGTCACTTCATTTGCTTAATGTCAGCAAGACAATAAAGAAATAGTATTCAAAATAATGAAAACCAAGAGTCTCCTCCAGCCCCTGGCAACCTGACTAACCACGGGAGCTGGGAAAGCTTTCCACTCTTTCCTTAGTCCACCACAGCACTGATAGAGCCGGGTGGAGGCAAAGTGGGGCCACCAACATGCACCCAAACATCCAAAAGGTCCCAATACCAGAGCGGGAAAGTTGTAACTGTAAGTGGAGACAGAGTGACAGACAGGACCAAAGACAAGGATGAGAGATATTCTGAATTACACTGATGTACTGATGTTTCAAAGTAAAAAAAAAAAAGAAAAGAGCCATTTCAAGGGGCTGCTTTGCCTGAGCCACAAGCAGAGATGTTGAGTAATAAATTAGTAAAGTGAGAAGAGATTGGTCAGCAGCATAGCAAAGAGAGTAGAATATTTTAATCTGTAGGTGGAAAGCAAATTGAAGAAACATGGCCCCCCAAAACAGAAAGATGAGAACGAAAAAATTTCATATCGATCACGCTTCTGTCTCATATTTCTGGACGGGTGTGATTTGGTGCAAAGTGTGTGAGAAAGCAAAAGCTCGCAAATGTGAACATGATACAAACCTGACTTGAGTGAGAGAACTGAGGGGCAATTCCGGACACAGAGAGAGACAGAGACAAAGGAATGAGAAAGTGGCAGACAGATTTAAGAAAGGAAGAGGGACGGCGGAGTTCAAATCCTAGGCGTGAGAGTGAGAGTTGGTGGAGAGAGTGAGTGGAGGGGGTGCTGCCTGTGGGAGTGCTGAGGAGTCAGTGATAATTAGCTCAATTAGTGACAAAGGCAGTGTAATAAATACCGACTTAGTGTCTGGGTCCCTGCTGGCCTCTCCCTGCGCAGCCTGCGATGTGGCCCTGGCCTGACGGACAATTCATTAAACTGACAAAATACCCCACCGTCCAGGCGTGACGCAGCGAGTTAGCCCCCTACAGGCCCAGCTCATTGTTCTAATTGTCTGGGCTGGAGTCACTTTGTGGCCGCCTCCTCCTTCACCCACCCCGCCTTCACGCTCTGCCTTCAGAAAACCCATGGAGTTAATGCCCCTACCTTACTCTGTAAGTAGGTGATCGGCAGGTTGGAAAAAAAAAAAGCAGTAAGAGTTCCTTGGGGTGGGGCGGCTGGAGGGGGAGGCAGTGGGATTAGCGAATGGAGGTTGCCTGGGAGTGCTGGGAGCAGCACCGATCGGAATGTAGGAGAGATGAGTCCAGAAGCTCGGATGCAGGACAAAGCGAGAGTTAATAAGGAAAGATTGAAGGGGCTGGCGACAATGGGCCGCCACCCGAGTCGAGATGAAATTGCTTCCGAGGATTATTGGGAGAGGGTGTGAGCGTTGTAGGCCTTTTTGTGCGGGTGTGTGTTTGGTCGGGCATTTGTGTGTGCAGGGGCAGGGGGAGCGCTGGATTGATGGCTGCCCCTCTGGTTGGGGAGCAGGGGACCAGGGGAGGCTAACCGGCTGTTCCCACAGTCTGTTCTGCTGCAGCCACCTTTGACACACGGGGCTGCCAGGCGGCGAGCAGGCAGCCATGGTGAGAAGGGCACAAACAAAAACAACAGCTCCGCAACACAAAAGTCACTCTCGA
>JAOXYL010000050.1:11081790-11112290 GCA_028564955.1 Terapon puta | reverse complement strand
GCTTTTTTCACCCTCCCGTGGACTGCTTCTATTACAGCCTCCCCCTATATATCTATGTATATTCAGTACATGCACACAATGTTCTGGACAGGTTTTACCTCTCTCATTACAACACAGTCTTGCTATCTTTTATCACTTCAGCACTATCTGATTGCATTCAAAATTACTTGTGTTTAAGCCTAAAAGAGTATTGAAAATTGGTTTATCTGTGTCAACTTATATAAAACCAAACAGAAGTCCTAATCACCTTTGTAATAGATGTAATCCCTAATTGTTTTTCTACTCTCTTTCAGATGATATTGAAGATGCCACGGTCAACAAAATTGCGTAAGTAAAAAAAACCTCTAATGATTAACTGCGGCAATCTGTTCTCATTCACTTGCTGAGATTAGAGTCAGTGTGAATGAGTTAGCAGATACCTTAGTCAACGTGACATGTGTTGTGGCCTGAAGCCATTTGGCTGTAGATTTATTGCCTAGTCTTTTGCTGGCCTGCGTAGTTATGTAGCGGTTAGTCGGGATGGGAGCACGTCAGCGTTACTTTGCCCTTTGTCCCTACACGCTGGCACTGTATTACCGTATCCCGGGCCACCCTAGCCTTTCACCTTGGCTGAGACACACATGTGACTTCACTGATAGCCTGTCTTTCTCTATCTCATCATCTCTCCAGGCTGTGGTTGTGTACGTTCACCCTGTCTGTCGCAGTGTGCGCTGTCCTCCTTCTCCCCATCTCCATTCTCTCCAACGAGGTGCTGCTTACCTTCCCACAGAGCTACTACATGCAGTGGCTCAATGGATCTCTCATCCACGGTACATCTAGTTGTTGTTGTTTTTTTATAAGTTGACAACACCAAACAGTTGATAGTAGAGCATTACTGCCTCAAACTAGAGCAGATTTAATGAGGATCACTGGTAAAACCTCCAAATCAATGAGCTACAGGCCTGTGTCCAAACAGATCATTATTATGGACAGAGTGGCTGTGACCTTGCAGTGTGTGATTAAAATTAAAGTAAACTAGGCCTGTAGTGTGAGAAGACCATTGTGGATAATCTCAGATTTCAAATTTTTAATTCCCTTTTAACTGTTGCACATTATTTGTAAGCACACATGACGAGGAAGCCAGTATTGTCAGACCACAGTGCTTGGCAGGACTCTACCTCACAGTGGTTGACAGTGGTATTGCCAAAATGCTTCAGTGCTATTGTAACCCAAATTCATATTTGCACTGAAAACTAACATGTGGAACCTCTTTTTCATCAGGCTTGTGGAACCTAGTTTTCCTCTTCTCCAATTTGTCCCTCGTCTTCCTCATGCCCTTTGCCTACTTCTTCACAGAGTCTGAGGGTTTTGCAGGGTCCAAAAAGGTACCAGTTTTGCCTTTAACTCCTAAATGGCATTTGTAGACTCCAAAACCATTTAATTACAATTTAGCTGCAAATTAACAGCACCCACATGCAAACCCATTGACAACAGACCATGCCTTTTGTTTGTGCAGGGGGTTATGGCACGAGTGTACGAAGCTGTTGTGCTGCTGCTGCTGCTGGCGCTGCTTGTGCTGGGCATCGTGTGGGTGGCATCAGCCCTCCTCCACGACAACATAGCCAGGAAGAGCCTCTACGGTGAGTCACATTCATTATACCTGAATATCAGTCGGTGACAACAAGTTTCCCGGTTTTTATTATAGCTGTTTATCTTCCCCTCCAGATCTGTGGGAGTACTACCTGCCCTACCTGTACTCGGGCATCTCTCTGTTTGGAGTGTTGCTGCTTTTATGTAAGCGCATCTCAATCACAATTTCTTGAGCAGCTACATTTTGCGATGTATGACACTCATATATCACCATCTGTGTGTTTCTCCCCGTCAGTGTGCACTCCCTTTGGCTTGTCCCGAATGTTCAGTGTAACAGGCAGCCTATTGGTGAAACCGCGGGTGAGTCACAGACCCAGTGACTGCATTAAAACATAATGAAGCACTTTTGCGGCTGTGAAAAAGTTTCCAAATTGATCAATGCCTGTCGCACCCCCTTTCAGCTGCTGGAAGATGTAGAAGATACTTTGAGCTGCACCACATTTGAGGAAGACTCGCTCTCCCGGAAACTGAACTGTGAGTGCGTCACCATGAACACGCTCCTTTGCAGCTTTCAATATATAAGCTGAACGATCACTTTTTTTGTGTTGTTGTCTGATTTGAAGGTGGCAGTACGTCATGCTGGGTCAAGTTGAACGTGGAGGCGATGAAAAAACAGTACCAGACAGTCCGGAGCAAACGCATAGCTCTGGGTAAGATTGACAGGCTGCTCTCTGCTGGGCTCCTCTCACTGTGATTGCGTTGTATAATCATTTGTTGCTGCACACTCATCTGTTGTTGTTGGTTTTCTCTTTTTTTTTTTCTCCCTGTTCTTTGCTCTATCACAGAAACGCGTAGGAAAGCATCCCCATGGCAGCGAAACTTGGGCTACCCACTGGCCATGCTTGTTCTCCTCGCACTGACGGTACACACTGTATAACCGTTTTGAGTCTGGCTGATTAACACATTTGGTTGATTGTTGTGTAACTGCTGCCTTTATCTCCTCAGGTGGTGTGTGTGCTGATGGTATGTTTCAATGTGTTGGAGTTGCTCCTGGATGAGACGGCTATGCCCAGAGGAATGGAGGTGAGGATTTAGCAAGAATGAACATTTCATGCTTGGTGTGCAACAACAATCATCTGTGCATGCTGATGATTTACGTGTGTATATGTGTTTTGTTTTCTTGTTTTTTTTTAAGGACCCTCACCTGGGAATGGCCTCCTTCTCCATGTTCGGCTCACTGGGCGCTGCAGTTCAAGTAGTCCTCATCCTGTATCCTTTTTATCCCATTGACGTATGCAGGGTTAGCACATCACGTCCACTCAGTTCTCATTTCTTGACATTTGCCCAGTGTGTGCAGTTGTTGTATTCATCCATTGACACATTGGGAAAAAAAACTTTGGTAAATTACTGCAAGTATATTGTGTTTTCTATCCAGTGTTGTCCTTAAAATGAATTTTAGCTATCTGATGGTGTCCTCCGTTGTGGGCTTCTACAGCTCTCCTCTCTTCACTGGCCTCCTGCCTCGAGCACAGGACACCAACCTCACACAGGTATCTGACAGCTAACCTTTACATGTTTTGTATTACACAGTGAGATATACCCAGAAACTCGCGATGCTCTGTGTTTACCCCTTGCAGTAACCTGTACATTTCTTTTCATCTCAGATCATTGCAAACTGCGTGTCACTGCTCATCCTGAGCTCAGCTCTGCCAGTCTTCTCACGCACACTTGGTAAGGATACAGCACAAACGCCAAATACAGAAATGAGTGTTTTGTGATCGCAGTGGAAAAGTGATGACAACAATACTTCAGAAATCAGAATGCTTACCAAAAAAAGCTTAGAGTGTGAGGTTTATGTCCCTCAATGCAATGCACACAATAAGTTATGTAGTCGCTACTTACAGCTGTAAAACATTAAAAGAAACTGGGGGTTGGTGAGACAGTTTAAGCAATGTGGAAACATAAAAACACGTATTTGAATCTGTGGAATATTCTTCACTTTAAAGGGAGAACAGACAGATTATTTGTGTAGTTACTGCATAAAGAGTGAGTGTACTTTGATATGGTGTATAATGTCTGAAATTGATATGCAGTATGGAATTGGCATCTAGTAACTTCTTTCATGTTGCTGAATGAACATTTTACTTGTAGTTTCAATAATGACCACAAGAGGGCGTGTTTATGCCACAAATACAGTCCATACAAATGAAGTCTGGTTCCAGTAGTTCATTCACAAGTAAAAGGTTTTTCTTTTGCTTCTCTTCTGTTGCATTAGGGATCACCCGTTTTGATCTGCTGGGAGACTTTGGTCGGTTTAACTGGCTTGGAAACTTCTACATTGTCTTCCTCTACAACATGCTGTTTGCTGGCCTCACCTCTGCCTCCCTGATCAAGACAGTCACCTGGGCTGTACAGAGAGAGCTGATCCGTGCCTTTGGTCAGTCTGCTTTCATTTTATATACCTTTTTTTTAAAAAAAAAAATTTATTAAGCAAGGTGGTAGAATTTTAGCATCCGTGACAGTCTACTGTGTCGAAATTCATTGCGCTTTGCTAGCTGTGTCACAAGTTTTCCCACCTTTGGCCCCATTTCCCTATGGGCTGGTCTCTCTTCCTCAGATAGAAAGAATACAATTCTTTCAGGAAAGTGTAAAGGGACAAGAGGAGAGTCAGGTCCCCTCGGGGACCTTCAGGCACACCGCCCTAGACCCCTCACAGCACACACGCCCTCTCCCCCTCCACCCAACACAAACAAGCGCTCAGAGCATGGACACGCCAAACGCTCACACACATACACGCAATCCCCTTCCTCACAGTACAGATAGCATCTCTGCGCCATGGCAGCTCTCCTGCACTTTCCCATTACCTCCCAACTAACTTTTGTTCAGTGATTAATAGACTTTCATTTCACCTAAATCACTATTTTTCATAACTTGCAAGTTTAGTGCTCCACCTTTTGATAGCCTATGATGTTATGGTCCTTTTTTCTTTTCTTTTGTTGCAGGTCTCCACAGACTGCCTTTAACTGTGTCACGATCCACCGTCCCCTTCAGACTCCTCCTGGCCAGTGGACTGTCCAAAATCCAGTGACTTTTCCTCCTCGCCACTGCCTTTCCTAACTTTTATAAACTGAGCCACTGCCAGTGTGCACTGAATGGATTAAAGGCATTTGTAATCCAGTCCCTTTGTGTTGTTAAGAGACTGGAGCAAGAGACACGTTTGTCTGTGCCATGTTCAGTGGGAGCTCTCCTTCAAGCTGCCGTTAATTACCAATATATCAGGGACCAATTTTGTGCATTTATTTGACTGCAAGGACAAGTCCAGGGGATTAGCTGAGTCATGGTCACAACTGGAACAAGGGGAAAAGGGATTTCAGCCATACTGGCAGACCTGCTGTGGTGGACAATAACAGACCAGTGTGCCCCACCCTCCCTACAAAACCTGATGCCTAATGAAAAGAGGATCCAGTGGAGAGCAGTTGCTGTTGACACATGTGAAAGTCAGCAAAGTTATTTTGAAATATTACATTGTAACTGTGACATAATTTCCTCTTCCTGCTCCAGGTCGATTGAGCTCTCTCTCTCCTCCCCACGCTTTCCTCTCTTAGGTTGTACCACTATTTTAAGATTGGGAATCGTACTTCCATGTGTCTGGTCGTCAAAGTCTTTACCAGTGTTATGGTAGCTGATGATGAAGCTGTTATTGGGAGCAAATAGTACTTTATCTATCTGTGGATCTGCAGGTTACACAGCTAATATGAGTGTTGGGTAATAGTCTCAGTGTTGGAACTCCTCTACCAGTTTACTAGAATAAGAGCATTTTCTCTCCAGATTTATCATTGAACAGGGTTTTTACTTTTGTAGATTATGGTAAGCTTAGTGAGTCTTAAGGATTGTTAGTTGATTTAAAAATATAGAAAACATAATATAAAAAACATTTAAAAAAGAAAGCTTTACACTTTGTCTTATGCAAGGCTTTTGAGAGCAATGTGACACTCACTTGGAGGAACTTCTGCCTTTTGACCAATCAAACTGTGAATTAATGAGAATTTGTGTGGGGTAAGTGCAATATTTTATAAGCAAAAGTACACTTTTTAACTTCACCAAAAGTAATTTCAAAAGATCTCTATACACTTTTCTATTCATTTCTGTGAAGTATTTTATTTTCATCTCATTCCTCTTTGTTGGACAGTGGGTGAATGCTTAGATTAGTTTTGTAATAATGCAAATGTGACTATCAATCCATGCAATCCTTCCGTCGTCCGTTTTTAATATTTTGATAACCTAAATTGTATGATGTTTATCAGCTGTATCTTATCATCCTCAATGTGTTGGTGATCCTGTGTCACTGTTTGTCTTTGCTGCTGTATCAGCAGGTTATTAGCTGTTGGTTTGACCAGCAGGGGACAGTGTGTCTCAAACACCAGCCTCTGTGTGAGCGAGTGTCTCTGTCCCTGGTTAGTTTTTATATATATATATATATTAGTGTACGGAGCACTCTGAGGTTTACTCATTTCACTTTATCTGGGAATTTTTTGTTGGTTTTTGGGAACTGAAATTTTATAACGTGCTGTTTTTATCCTTATTTATGGCCATTTGGGGATGTATACTTCACATGTTGGGTCATTACTCTAAGGATCCTTAATAGTTGTTGAAAACGTTGAATATGATACAGTTGAGATAAAACAAATCTTAAGAGTTGTTCTCAAAAATAAAAATTGTGTGTTTGTTGTTTACTTTTGAAATGTTCTGATGTTTCAGATTTTCTGAAGTGAGATTTTAACCGTCATTGTTTATCAGAAGAAAGCAATAAAAAAAATCTGTCTTCTGTCTTTTTTGTCCTTTTGGATTCACATCAAGGTGACTTTTACTGTAAACGGTTCATTTGATGCTGTTACATATCTGTTACATATTAGGTAGTGTGATAAAAATGGACTGATCTGATGTGGTGTGCGTGTGTGTGACTGGTGAGGCCGCCTGTCCTCTACGTCCCTCCACCCTTTTGTTGCACTTCTTTAATCAGCAGCAGAAGAAAGCCATATTTTGGCCTGTCTGTCAACAGTGTCCAACCACGACGCCACTACAGCCGAAGCCCACGCTTTCCCCCAACTGTGATGCAAGTGCCAGATAAAAACAAACCGGGAGGACAAGCGACGTTCGCTCACATTCACTCCTTCACATCCCCAACGCCCACTTGCCTCCTTTCTTCCATCCCTTTTCCTTGCCTATTGTTCATTTCCTCACCTCATTTTTCTGAAGTCAGTTCAAGAAAACCCCGACTCTTGATTAATTTCTCCCTCTTGATTTTTGTTTGCGTTCCCTGTTTTGTTTTGTTGGATGTTTTAATTAAGCTTATTTGGTTTGGGTTTTGTTTTGCGCTGCGTTTCCTTTGCTAAAAGGAAATGGACTCAAATGTCGCCGTAACATTACATGCACATCTGGAGCCTGGTTACCCCCTGAGGAAGTGACACATAGCGCCAGATATAAGGTGTGTGAGAGAGAGGCTGTCTCGAAAGAAAGTTTGTCTTGAAAGAAAGTCTGCTCAACTTGATTAATGTTTGAAGAAGCCCAAACTAATACTGCCACAAGTGAGGTCAAGAGGTGATGACTACTAAGGATTAAAACAATTGAAGTGCAAATTACAGTCATTATTCACTGTATTATTCACAAAGACATGACCCCGGGAAGTATATTTAGGACAATAATTAGGCATAGTTGAGTGATGCTCAGTGAATATAAATCCTCTTTGTAGAAATATATGTTTAATCTATGCAAATGTGAGTCATGTGAATTGTATATCTGTGCATATATAATGCTATGTCACAATTAAGACACACGAGAATTGGTGTGTAGTTTCTGATAACGACAGAAGATTTCATAAACTTGAATTTCACGTTTTTCTCTATTAATGTAAAATACACACACACCATGAAACCACCCTACCTATCACTGAACCTTGGAATGAGCTGGGGAAACACTGGGATACCACCTCTCCCTGCAGCAAAAATATAGAGGTCGATAGCAGCGCAATCAAAGTATCCCAGCAGTCCCATTGGGCAACACACTCTATTGGGCTGGTCGTCGGGCATATCGGGGACAAGGCGGGAGACGGGCAGCTTGCAATGGGATGAGATAGGCTATCTTTATTGTCAAAACACAAGAATGAAGGGGGGAAAAAGACACAGATTAGCTTTCCTGACAGTCGGCCGTTTGAAGTCCATGCCAAAGTGCATTAGGGGCTGTTATTCCCTCATTTTGTGCACTCGCAAATGCAGAAGCACTCACAGGAAAAGGCGAGACTTGCCCGCTAATCAACTGATAATGGGTTACTCTGTCCGTTTGCCGCAGCTGCCCGCCATCCTGCGTGCACGCTCGCGGCACACTTGCTTCACACGGTTTTGGCTCGCACTGGCCTTTGTTGCACTAGGCGACTTTTGGGTGGCGTGTCGTGGATCTATCGAGAGAAAACTGTCTTAATTCAGTTCAGTGGGGCACTCTTTGAGCATACGTCGCGTAATCTATGCAGCGCTAAGCTTTTTAGGGGGTGGTCAGGTTCGCAAAACAATGTATAGCATCATATGTGACCTTTGACCTGCTTGTCTGGTGCCAGGAAGTTCCACCCTTTTCAGTCTATTGTCCACTTCACTGCAGCATCGCCTCAACCACAGCTTGCTGGTGGGGTTTTTTTTCTTTCTTTTTTTTTTTTTTTTCAAAGGACAAATGGAGGCTGAGCGTAAACCCGAGCTTCACGCACACACTTGACATCACTGCGTGTCGTACACCTGAAGTCGTCCCACAACACGTGCGGCGGTTGGTGCACTCTTGAAGGGCAAAAACGGGCGAGCAGTGAGCGCCGGCACAGAAATTACAATACATAAGCCAAGAATCATCCAGTGTGTGCAGCCACATCAGAATGCACCACCCTGCCTCTTCCTGCGCTGATAACATGGTGAGAGACAGTGGAATGGGCGGTGCAGCGGTGGGCAGAGAGAAGGGACGTTTGTGTGTGTGTGTGTGTGTGTGTGTGTGTGTGTTAGAGGGGAGGGAGGTGGTTAGGTGTCAGTTCCTTGACTTTCCTTTTCCCCCACAACCCTTCTAACGGCCTCCATCTGAGGAAGTGGATCCTGCAGAGTGTCTATTCAGCTCCAGGAGACAAGACAAACACTTAAGATGTCAAAGCCAGCATTCAAAACCTAATTTCTATTTCACAATGACGATAACTTTTTCTTCTTTTTAAAATAAAAGAGCTTGCAATCCTGATTTCAGACTTGTCTGCATTTAAAGGTGAACTCATTAACATCAGAGTTCCCGTAAGTAAGAACTTAACCCACAGGTATGTGCCATGATTGACTCCAAGCCCAATACGAGCACTTTCATGCATTTGAAAAGAACAAAGTAGTGTAGGCCAACCCGAGCAGGAAAGATCTCGTTTTCTGTGCCGTGGCCTTGCAGGAAACCCAACCATTCACCCAGTCATGTACTCCCATCCTGAAATGGGGGAGTAAAATGCAACAGTAAGAGCCAGAAGGAGGCAGGGAGAGGCAGGAGGATGGGGAGAGCCACCAAAATAAAAACCAATAATAATGACTTTATTTCCATCTCCAACCCGCAGATGTTTGCTTCCTTCCTTTCCCTTTCATCTGGGATGGAAATCGCCTCTCTTGTGTGGCTTTGAAGGAGAAACAGCGGCGCGGGTAATTGTTGATAGGAGAGTGTTTGTTGCTTTTTTTGATTGAGACATTCCCTGCATTTGTCATGAAGGCCGATATCGCTCATCTCGGGTGCCTGGGCCAGGCTCGAGCTTTTCTTCCATGTTTATCGTAAGGACAGGAAGATGCAGCTTCGCCTCGCCACCCCTCCCCACAACATCCTGGGATCCTCTGGAAAGTTCCCGAACGAGGATGCCCTGCCATGGTCACTGCAGAGCTCCGTGACCCGTGTCTTGTCACCACGCAAAAGCAAACTCCAAATGGTTCAGATCAGCCACAGCAAGGGGAAACTCAAAGGTGCTTTCTGTGCACAAAAAGATGAGCGAGGGCAGTGATTTAATCTTGAGGCATCTTCAGCATGTGATCCCAGATTTGTTTATAAAAAAGCAGGAACCCTGGGCTACGCGTGTGAACGTCCAGAAAGCGAGATTCTTTGAAACGTAATCACCGTGAAGAAACTGGCCATGATGCGTCCACTCCTCAAGTGTTCCAGGAAACCACAGATAGGATGGTGACACACTTTGGCCTTTAACCCGCCATTAATCCAAGCTTCCGCATGCGATTGCAGATGTCAGACCCCTGAGACACAATGATTCCTTTCTTTTTCGGCTCCCTCTGTGGCATTATCTGACACTTTTTTTATGACTCTCCCAGCTATTGTTCTTGAGCTGGATAAAAATAATATGTCGATGTGGCCGGCGGGTGTTTCCAGCAGCGGGGTCTCGGGTGTGCTGGGTTCAGGGGGGGTCAGGCTGGCTCCCCAACCACAGGAAGGCAGCACTGTAAGTCACAGTCGGGGGGTGTCAAGGCTGGACACTCGCGCCCCCTCGCCTTCAACTCTCAGCTATTAATAACAGAGGCACAGTGTCATCGCTTGCTGACCCCCTCGTCCACTCCGATGGGTGGGATGAGCGGACAGAGGCAAGGGCATGCTGGTTCAAAGTTACTCAGCTGTGAATGCGCCGCTTGTGCTCAAAGTTAAGGGCTAAGATCACAACTGTCATGTTTGTCCCCAAACTTTTGAGACACTAATGTGGTGGGCTGCAGGATGACTGACCGGCACTCTGACGTGTGGGGAAAATTGCACAAACTATCAGAAAAGTCATTTGCCCTTAAATATTTAAGCTTGTGGAGGTGGTGATGGTGTGCATGTGTGTGTGTCTGTATGGAAGGTATATGTGTGTGTGTGTGTGGGGGGGGGGGGGGGGGGGGGGGGGCATTGCGTTAACATAAGTAGGCTAATCACGCGTCCTTTGTAAGGTTGAATTGGAGGCGTGTGCTGTCGCAGTGGGAGCGCGCAGAGGAAGGGAGGGCAATCTTGTCCGGACGCTCATAAGACCCAATGGCTGGCGCAAGGTGGCCAGGAGCTGTGGAAGGCGACAGGAGACGGTGGACGGAGAGGAGGAGAGGAAAAGGAGAGAAAGTGGGAGCTGGAGAATCCCGAGAGACGCGTTTTTTTTTTTCTGGAGGCACAAAGTAGGGATGAGAGCGCCGGTGGAGGAGCGTCCGTAAGGGGACTTTTTTGGCGTGCGTCAGGCTGTGCGTGCGTGCGTGCGTGCGTTTGTGTGTCGGTGGGGAGAGAAGCGGTAAGTGACTGGAAAACTTACGTAAAAAAAAAAAAAAACACCAAACACCTGCTGCCCGGACAGGTACCTGCGAGGGACGCACGATGATGACTTCTCAGGAGGCGTAGAGGCTGTTTGTTGTGGGAGGCTCTTTGGACAGAAATTTTATTGTGCGCTCTTACTTCTAATAAGTGAACTTCACTTTGCAGCCGGTCAGATTCATTCATCCGGCTCCAACTGCTCAAGAGCTTGACTTGACTCAGAAGTGACTTTGTACTCTTGAGGTCTCTTTTTTTTCCTGATAAAGAGTGAGTAGTAGTAAGTTCAGTCTCAGCTCCTGCACCACATGATTTGGAATGGACCAAGATCTGAACCTAAATCGAAAGCTATCACACACCTGGCACTGGGGTATCGCCGTAGGCACCGCGACCCACTGACTCCTGGGAGCCCCAACCCTCCCCAATGAAGCAGTCCTGGTGGGCCCGCCTGGCACAGCTCGGCCTGCTGGCTGCGTGGACCTGCGTATGGCTGGTCCAGGCCTGTGGGCCGGGCCCCGGGTACAGCATCCGCCCCAGGCCCAGGAAGCTCACGGCCATGCACTACAAGCAGTTCTTCCCCAACTTCTCGGAGAACAACCTCGGGGCCAGCGGCAGAGCGGAGGGCAAGATCACGCGCAACTCTGAGCGCTTCAACGAGCTGGTGTGCAACTACAACCCGGACATCGTCTTCAAGGATGAGGAGAACACCAACGCCGACCGCTTCATGACCAAGGTGAGATTGGTGTGTTCACCCTCTTTGATTTTGAAGTTTAGGTTGTTGAATTGGAGTGCATGCAGTGGATCCATTGACCCGACAATACTCGGTGACTGCTGCAAGGTAAGTTTATTTAAATAGAAATGAAGTGAGTTTCAAGTTCACTGAAGGATGCTCTCACCAGAGTCTCCTGAACCTTTTCAAGCAAATCCCTCTGCTGGATGACTGATTAACTGCATTCTCATACAGGGGCAGACAGTCCGCAGCTCGCACTCTGGCACCATCAAATCAAATCAAACAGCCTCAATCGTTGTTTACTCTGCCTCTCGCCACCTGCCCTTGCCAGGCTCTTTACGCAGGAACAAATGTTCAACACAGTGTGTGCACGTTTTAACCAAACTTCCCCTCCCTTTTCTTGAGATAAGAAGATCAGGATGTAATTCAACACTGCCCCTTAAGAGACTGTGTTCCCATTCAGGAATACTTCCTTTTAATCTTTAACCAAAGTCTTTGTTGCTGGAAATAAAACTATTCCTGTGACAGGTTCTCAGCATGCCTACCAGGAGAAATATCCGGACACGGCACTTAAATTTCAATTCCTTCATGTTTACAGGTGATAGGTATCTGAATTCAGATCCGATGCCTAGAAAAAGACAATCATTGGCTTAGAGGATTCAATATCTGGGCAGAGAGATAGACAGCTTTGTGACATCTTGCACACCACCCCGCTGAAGCCGACCACAGAAGTGTCGTGACACTCAGATGTCACCCTGCTTCGGAAGCTGCGGCTCCATGTGCTTGTTTAGGATACAAATCTGTGTTCCTTCCCCTCCCCGAGTGATTGTATGTGATGGAAATCTCTGGTCGTACATGCGTGCCCTGCTGATGCCCGGTTTGGGTGTGTGTGTGTATGCGTGCATGTGCCCCTCTTCTGCCCAGATGTGAAAGACGCTCTTTGTGCGTCACTTGGAGACTCCGAGGGGTCGCCTATACAAAATTCCCGCCTGCTGAAGTAATGGCACCGTCGGGAAAAGCGACTATTGTGGTTCCGACAATGAAACGCCTCTCTTCAATGGCATTGCGAGAAAAATGTACCCAGTTTGTTTTCTGTCCCTCTCGCTTTCTCACTCTTGCTGTCACATTCCCAAGTCCGTGCCCATACATTCCTCCCCTCTGCCCTCTCTCTTTAGTCCCGACCTCGGTGCTCCGCTAAACCCGCTTCCTTCTCACCCAGCTTTTTTCTCCCTACGTGTCTCCCACTCACACCCCCATCACGTTCTCTCACTTATTGTCTTTTCTTTTTTTTTTTCAATTCAGCTGCTAAATAAGCTTTGTTCAATCACTTAAAGGCCACGGGACCTGTCACAAGGGAATATGCGCTCAGGAGATGATAATGAGTGTATCACCTCGACCGCTGACGTCATCACTTTTCAGCCTGCTATTTTGTGACAATGCTGACACAGTCTGTAACATCACAGCCTACGGGGGTGTCAAGAGTCACTGTGCACATTTCTGATCAAATGTCTCAGGGGTGAAACCGAGACACTCATGCCTGGAACAAACTGGAAAGGCAGAGAATGGCCTTGATTATTCTGTCACCCTGTCGAAAAGGCCAAGGAATGCGCCAAACTGGCTACAGTAGCTTTGTTCTTGGACTCCGATTGTCTGGGCAAGGTTGAGATGGCCTTTAGCAAAGTAGAGGAGGAATTGTGCGTTGATGCCAGCGGACAAACAAATCATAACCTGGGAGCCAGAGGCGGTGTTGAAACGCTGGAATAATTTTCCTCCGGGCTGCATTGAAATCAGTCTGTGCGCTGAGGTGTGCAGTGGGCTCACATACTGTACATGCCTCTTGTACGCTGAGCCTGTGCCATTTCCCCGTGTTAATAAATGATTAGCTGTGTCGATTCTACCCGAGCAGGACATGCCTTTCACTGTACATGGCAGGGGCTGCAGGTGGAGTGAATGAAAATATAATCCCTCTTCACAAGAAACTGAGAATCGTTTTTATATTCTTCTTCTATTAAGATTTTCATCCCCTGAACTAAAACATCCTGAAATGCAAAAGTGAAATACACAAAACAACTTTCCTTTTTTACCCAACTGGAATATTTTTTTAAAAAGGCAAAATAATAGATTAAAAAGGCGCTGACAAAAAAATGTCATTACCAAAAAAACAAACAAAAAAAAGCAACAGAGTTCAAGATTACACATATGAATGATAAATTTAATTTATCCGCACGTAAAAGGTACTACCAGTCATTTCACTTTTGTTAGTATATGTTGTTGATTTTATTTTGGTGTAGCTTTCAATAACTTTATGAAAGAATTTTACATGTATAACTAGAACTCAAAGTTAACATTCAAATACTTGATATGTCTTAATTCCAAATGCATTGTGGTGTTTATTTTCCGTTTAACTAAATTGCCACCTGAAAGTTTTGTGCATTGTATTTTGCTAGGAGGAAAAAGGAAGAAGATAAAATGTGTGATAAGACTGTTGTCAGACCCTTAGCATAATAAATGTGGGTATTTTACCAACTTGGAGCCATATGCAAAATGGAAACAGTTGTCTGGCCCCAACTGTACACATAAGAGGAGTTTCTTTACATTTAACACAAATGTATAGCATAAAAAATGGATGGAATAAGGATTCCTCAAATTTGGTTCAAAAGAATGTGACCAAGATATATATAGGGCGGGATATTTTAGGGTTGAAAAATAAAATTGTCAGGAAAAACTAATGTAATGAAGACTGTTGGTAAATGACCTCAAACATATCCTTGTTATTTCTTTAATGGTCTTTTTTGTTACTTATTGGGAGACAAATGTGCCGATAATGCTGTATCTGTGGTAAACTGATATCGGCTAATCTATTGGCCACTGCATCATTTGGTACTGCCTCAATGTGAACTCTGTCTCATTCTGTTCCTAGCGATGTAAAGACTGTTTGAACAGGCTGGCTATCGCGGTGATGAACCAGTGGCCAGGGGTGCATCTGCGTGTGACAGAGGCCTGGGATGAGGATGGCCACCACCCTCCCGGCTCTCTGCACTATGAGGGCCGGGCCGTGGACATAACCACTAATGACAGGGAAACGGAGAAGTATGGTCTTCTGGCCCAGCTGGCTGTGGAGGCTGGCTTTGACTGGGTCCACTATGAGTCCAAATATCACATCCACTGCTCAGTGAAAGCTGGTAAGTTTAAGGAGGCAGCCTTCGTAAAAGGTCATGTGGATAACGGTGTCACTGTGTGGTATATCAGGATATTAAAGACAATCTCTCTTTCGTCATCTTTTTCTGCTGATATTCCTGCAGATCACTCTGTTGCTGTGGAAAAGGGTGGTTGTTTCCCAGGCTGGGCCCGGGTGACTGTTGCTGGAGGGCTGCAGAAGAGCCTGTCATCGCTGGCTCCAGGGGAGAGAGTCATGGCCTTGTCTGGGACAGGCCAAGTCATGTTTAGCAAAGTCCTCCTGTTTCTGCACCGAGACCAAGAAAGCTGGGCCACCTTTCTGTCTCTGGAGACAGAGGACGGCCATCGATTGGTCCTTACCCCACATCACTTGGTCTTTTTAGCCCCCAGTTGCAGACTCGACAGCAGTGAGTATCAGGCTCAGTTTGCTAGCAGAGCTAGAGCAGGAGACTGCGTGCTCATCCACACGGTGGAGGGTCAAGTGCGTCCATCTCAAATCATCTCAGTCTCAGTCAAGGAGAGTGTGGGTGTGTATGCGCCCTTGACGGATGTTGGAACCATGTTTGTTGATGGGGTGCTGGCATCAAGCTACGCTCTCATGGAGGACCACAGACTTGCACACTGGGCTTTCGGACCTGTGCGACTCCTCTCCTCATTCAACCAACTACTTTGGGGGGATACAACAGAAGAAGAGCAGACAGCAGGCAGTGAAACAGATTGCATGAAGACTCACTGTCACTGTAGCACAACTATGGAGGAAAAAGCAAGTGTTCATGTCAATTATGGCATTCTTAACAAACGACACAACCTGAGTGAACCCCTGAGGATGGAAACGAAACACCAGAACTCCCTGTACAGGCCGACATCAGATGTGCACTGGTATGCTAGATTTCTGTACACTTTTGGACGCATCTTTTTAGACTCTAACTTGTTTCATCCTTAAAAGCCTAATCAGCTCAGTACATGTCGCAGAATTATTTTCTTCAATAAATTAAAATAATTGGACTGGTTTGTTTGCTTTTTCACCATTGTTTGCATTATAATCTATTATAATGATATACATGCTAATACTTTATAAGAAATTGAGTTTGATGAGACAAGTTAATGTAAAAATGGTCATATCAAAATAACATTATAGCACATTTGTACATCATGTTATTTTGCTTAATTATTTCAGTTATAAATGTAAAAACAAATATTCTAATGGGACAGGAATACATTTTCCCACAGCAACAGAATCTTTATTTTTGTACTTTCTGAATCATAATATATAAATCCTTCATTTTTATTATAATAATTCCACTATATGTATTGTATGTCCTTGAATGTTGTCATGTCATGAAAACAAATTAAAATGGCATCATATTAAGCAACACTCTGCCTTTTCTTTAGCTCTGGAGTTATTTTTTGTCTGTCACGCTGATTTATCTTAAGCTTGTTCAGCAAAACTAAGAGTTGCTTTGTGTGGGGGAAAAAAATCCTGAAACCTATCGTCGTAGTTGAGCATTATGTGTGTTTTCTGTGGAAAACTAGTCCAACAGGCTGGCGGGTTAATGAAAAGCCCAGACGTACTTTAATATTCCCCACCACCTTAACTTTATCACAGACTATCACATGGCTCCTTCAAAGGAGACATCAGGTTTCTTTGAGGAGACATTTTAACTAGTACCCACCCATCAGTTTGTCTCACAAGTATAAAATCTGTTGGTGGTTTAGTAAGTTTATTATTTTCACAACTTTCAGTATGATACATCCCATTTGTATTTACCACTCTGTATTATATATTCATACTTTGACTCCTTAAAAGTGAAATTCACCAGTGATTTTAATTTTTTTTCATGTAAAACGACTGTTCAAAAGCCCATAATTATGTGATAGGCCCGTTCAGGACTTGTAGTACAAGGTTATACACCCCCTTGTGGTGTAATAGATAATGTCTGTATTGTGAATTTGATTTGTATCATTTCCTAATTGTCTTATACATATAAGAACTACTCCATATAAGAGACTAAATTAACAAACTTAAAATTTTATTGGTAACGTGTAGTTTTATTGTATTATAGATAATCATCTATGCACAATGAGACATTATTAATTTCTAGTGCTGTTAAGACATGCTTTTCCACAGCACTGACAAATGAGTAATACTATAATGGAGTATTCCACATGATGCTGTCAGAACTATGAACTCGCTCAACAGATATAATATTGAGAAGAAAAAAAAACACAAACAGACTAAGCTGTCTCCTACAAAAGTACGCTACACTGTTTTATTGCCTTTACTGTACATAACAAACACATTGGACAGTCTCTTTGTCCAGTTTATGTTCTGTTGTAAACATCTGTGGAGGTATTCCAGGGGATTATCCTTGAGATGCAGGAGGCAGATGGGAAAGCACCCATTCCGCTGACGGGCCAATAGGAAAAGCCCAGTGCTCTAATACCACCCTCTATTTACATCCATCAGCCAATCACTCACTGTCTTCCAGCCAATCTCAGCCCCCCACCAAAATCTAATCCAATCTTGCTAAAGCTGAATGGGGAGTTAACTAATCCTGTCAGGGGGGGCAGTAACAACCTATTTTCAAAATGAAAACCTGCACGCCTCACAGTCAGGCTCTGACAAACATGCATTTCCCTGTCAAAGTAAACTTGCATGCATTTCTCTTCGTAAAATGCAGAACAGCGTTATCGGGCTTGAACAACAGTGCGACGGCCAAAACATCAGTCATTTCCCAATTTAGTCCCAAAGGCTGTTGAGAGCACCAGTTTCACATTGTTGTTCATAAGAATTCTTCAAACACTTTTCTCCTCGGAGGCCCTGTCTGAGCTCTGAGGTGCACATTCTGCACATAGATTTGTCCGCAGACGTTTCACAGTGCGGGGTCAACAGCAGATCACCCCGATGCAGCAGGTGGTTGTTCACTGCTTACGTAGTACACTGCGTATTGGGGATGAGCTGTCAGGCATTCGTTTGTGATCACTGACACTGCCTTTACATCTGAGAAGTTCAGCAGATGCTCCTCTCTGCAGTAAGCGTTGAGGTACGGCCTAAGTAAGCTACTTACTTGGAGTTGAGTGTTTTGTTCTAAGGTATGACAGCAGGTATACGGTAGCTGTTATGGATTAAAGTTGTGACCTTCTCACAGTGGGACAAATTGTTACCCAACCTATTTTTTTAAGTTCACAGGATGGCTTCTTCCAAGCTTCGCTGAGTGTGCAGTTTCAGGCTTTTCCCTCACAGTGTGGCCTGTGAAAGGATGGCCAAAAAGGAACAGCTATAAAAGCATGTATCTCTACCAATATCACCACGATGATTGGAAATCCCTATAAACGAGGTGTCAGGATCTTAAAATGCCATTATATCACAAGAACAGGGTGTTCTCGGGACTTTCTTGGTCACCCATACCACAGTGATTTTCTCACAGTGATAAGGCGGCCTAATGATAACGAAGGCCCACCTCTTAATCCCACCCACCCATGGGATCTGTGCTACCTTCATCCACGGCCGAAAACCAGATTTGAAAGTACATTACACGAATGAGTAATTAGAGATTGTAAGGGATTGTAAGGTTGTAAAGGCTGCTGATGTCACAACCTATTTTCACACAACATATTGTCATTTAAAGCTTTTTTAATATATCAGTGCCTATTTGGCTTGATGAAAATGTCTATCTCCCTGCATGGTAATGAACAATGCCTGGGTAATAAGTGTGAAATAATGTGACCACCCGTCGCCACAACGATTTCCAAGTGACTTACACAAGGTGCACTGGCGTATTTGGGGCATTATCAGTGAACCTGCGGAAAACTTGGTCGGGGTTCATTTCAGATCATGGCACATTCATGTCAGTTCGCCTTGTCCTCGGTCAAACTGAGCCAAATGCACAGCGCAGAGCCGAAACAGAGGCGGAATGAGGCTGAGCTCAGTGCACGTTTATTTTGTTAATTACTAAATCAATTTGCAAAGACAAACGTGAAACACAATCGAGGTCGCGGCCGATCAGTTTCCAAAACAAACGCATTCATCCAGGGGCGAAGACAAAGTAGCTTTGGCCCTGCGATCAAGGCAATCTAATGAAAAAAATGGCTTCCCCGGATTGGAAAAATCTAATGACCCAATATCTAATATCTCCCATTAATCAGTGATCGGCGCTCTCCTGATCAAAATCTCGAGCCGTGTGTTAAAAGATCAGCCGCGCACAAAGCTGCCCGTCGTCGCACGGAAGCTGCGGCAACGTTTCGCCGACACCCGGCCATAAAAAAACACAATTTGTGCCCTTTCTTTTGCATGAATAAATTTTTGACGTAGTTGTTATTAGCCGGCAGTGCTAGCAGCCGTGTGCAGACGCGACGCAGTTCAGCCAAGTGGAGAGATGATGCTAGTGACCCACACAAGGGTACCCATGCAAAGTTGAGCTGCAAATTTAGGTAGACGAATGCCCACAGGCGACCAAAAAAAAATACTGAAGGGGAAAAAAGATATTGATTGTGGTGTCTACAAAGTTTGGGGCTGTCACTTTCGGATGCACTGTTTCGTGCAAACTTGCAGCAGCTTTAATAACGACCTCGAGATTCCTGAACATAGCAGCAGCTAGCTCCTGTTAGCCTTCGAGCTAAACCCACAAACCGTTTAAAGGCAGCTGTTTGGATTCACTGTATGAAGCCGGGGAGCCTTTTTCGGATCGTTGTGAAGGCTCGTCTCGGCGCTCGAGAGCCCCCCCCCCTCCCACCCCCCGGCACTTTTACGACCACACGACATAGAGCTCAAGTTGCGAGCTAACCATTATCCATCTGGTTGCGGAGCTAGCTATTAGCATCCGTCCGCCGCCGTGCACTTCCCCCACTCCGCCTCCAGCCGGCTAGCCGCGGCGTTAGTCCGGTCCAGAAAATGAAGCGACCATCGGCGTTTTGGGAAGCTGCGTGGCTGTTTGGATTTTGCTGATGTATGAGGAGACGATATTGTTTTTGTGAGGTGAGCTGTTTTAACCATTGGTCTGTGTGAACTTTCTGCAGCAGGCGGACCCAAAGACTCAGCAGCCCTGACCTTACACCGGGTAACGATTAGCCGTTAGCTTCGACCAGATGGGGGGTGGCTACTTGCTGGAGGACTAGCCATGTTGCCTGGGTGCTGACTTTGAATTGATGTGTTTCACATTGGCCGCGTCCGGGATGCGGTCACACGTCTTGGCCTGTCGACATTTTGAGAAGTGTATGTGCCGGTGTGTGAAATTTACTGTATTTATTACAGTTTTGTCTCTTCGGGACACTTCGCTGCTACGTCACCATTGGTAGTCGTTAGCTTTTCCGTAGCAGGCTGTCGCCGGTGACGCGGCCACGGCTATTTGCTGGACAGAGCCAACCCTTTTGAAGTCAGTGTTTACATTGAGAAATAGTGCTTAGCTCTGCAATTATTCAACTACAAAAACACCTATGTTGCTTTTTAAAAACTGTGTGGTCTCAACAAACATCAGCTACCGTTGGCTATGATTTCAAAATAAGCACAAAAGGCGGACAGCGTGAAAGTTGATTTGTAACGTTAACACTTTTTAACGTGAACTCAGCCTGGCCATCATGTCATCACTTTTGCTCCGGACAACTTCATTTTAGAGACAAAACACGTTTTGTATTTTCATTAGATGCGACATTACAGTAGTTTTAAGTGCAGTGGGAGTTTTATTTTGACGTTTGTTTGTTTTGTCGGGAGTGCGTTGCTCGTTTATCGCGGAGATGTAACGTTGACGACACACACCGACTTAGCTTTAGCATCATTAACATCTTTGTTTTTGTGCAGCTTTTTAATGTAAGCGCCTGTGTTGTGTAGGTTATGTCAACACGTATGTTGTTGTGTATTTGTGTATTTGCGGGGAGTGTTGCCGACAACGTCAAGCACTAACTGGACGTGCATTGAGAACACTCCTAAATCAGGAATATTCACACAGATTGGTATTGATTTAGTGTTATAATTCAACACACCCAGATCTTTATTTGCGATTAATTCAGTCCCTGTGTGTTAAATTCAAAGGCTGCAGTGTGGATTTGCCTCCAGCTGAGATGAACCGGGGACATTTCGACATGTGGTGTGATGTCGTTAGCTCACAGGATGCTTTTATGAATATGATGGCGCATGTTTTTTTAATCTATTTGTTGTTGTGTTGTTTGTTTTGCAATTTGCGAAACGCTGCCAAACTCTCAGCTGGATATATACCACAAAAGTAATATTTATTCTCCTCCCCTTTTAAACACCTTTAGTTCAGGACATGTGCCACCTCACAGCGGGCTATTTTCTTGGGTTTACATCCTCTAATATTTGAAGATTTACAGTTATATTAACACATTGAAGAGGCAGATAGAGGCTACGTGTCATGAGTAAAATACGATCGGCTCCATTTTCAAAGTGTCGCCTCTTCAGTTGCTTTAAAACGTTAAGATACTATAATGCAGTTTGCTTTTATTTACTGTGCGGATGAAAAAATTGTGAGCCCCGAAGCTGTTTGTTTTGCAGTTTTTTCCTCTGTCTCGCTCTCCTTTTTTGTAAATGTCGTGAATCTCGCAGCGGAACTATGATGCGACAAATGTTGTGCACGAAAGGAGGTCCGCTGCAACAGGAAGCTCTGCATACGGAAGTTGTGTTTTCTTTGTGTATCCCGATTTACGGTTGTTTTATTTAGGAAAAACACCGTTTTAATTGTAACATTTCGGGCTTTTCCCCACGCAGCAGAGTCGCCCATTTGGATTATGCATTGCTGGGTAAATAATAACACGAATTGTTAACGCGGTTTCCGATCTATCTGCCTCCTGCAACACTCGCGGTATTTTCATGAGTTTGCGGGGAGGCTCGTTCGCATTAGTGCTAACGATGGTCAGATTAACACAAGGAAATCGTCCCGAGTGAGCACACAAACAGCCGTGTTCATTTGGTCGCGTTGTTGGTTGTAAGTCTTTGAGTGGGAAAAGTGCTTTTGGCTGTGTTGGGAGACCAGTGTGTCGTGTGGTGTAGCTGAGAAAGATGCATTTGGGGGATTTCTGTTTGATTGATGAGCAACATATGTCGGCGAATTAGCAATGCCATTTAATGTTTCAGGGGGGGCGACATCGCGCTTTACCTTCCCATTTTTATGAGAGCAAATCTAAATCTCATGCATTTAGTTTGCCTACTCCCCCAATATCATCAGGTCTAATCTGGTCATTGATTATACAGCGCTAATGGACCCGATGTTAATGACATAGCCAAATAAAGTGCCCAGAGATTGTTTACACATTGGGAATAATTTTATGAAGCCTTTCTACTTCAGATTAACATTATCAAGTTGTTTTGTTTTTGAATTGCAGATCTCTGTCAAGGAGGTCAAAATCAGTACGGGGGATGGACGAGCAGAAATCAAACTGCGAAGAGAATGACTCTGAACCAACGGGTAATGTGTCCTGTTTAACATTTTCCTCATGTCCCAACGTCATCCATTATGAATGGACATTGTTCTGCAGGAAGATGAATAATATCACAAAGTGCCTCTGTTGTGAAAGAGAAATTGAGAAACAAAAAGAGGTTTTAATTTTTCTGTAACATAGATTTGTAAATGTAATTTATTAGATGTGATGACAATAGAGCGAAACAAATTACAATGCTTTTATTCCCCCATGGGAGAAAAGTCAATATAGGTTTTATGAATACCATTTATTCCCTGTGTTACATGCTTAGTTTGCTCGAAAGTGAGGTTTTCTTTAATCTTTTTTCTCTTTATGCAGCTGATGACAATGCCCCTTCAAAGCAGCTTGTCTCCTCCGATGAGGAGGCCAAAGCCCTTCCTGCTGCTGAGGACGTGTCTGGTGCTACCGCGGCAGCTTCCAGCACACCTGTGTAAGTGTTTCATTCAGATCGTGAAGTGTATTCATGCTGTTTGACCATTTTTATCCAAAGAAACTGCTTGTTGTTGGCAACACCAACCAAAATCCTGTTTGTTTTTTTAACTATTTTGTTTGTGACTGAACAGAGAGAGCGTCCGAGCTTGTGTGCTTTGTAACTGTGTGGAGCGGAGCCTGCATGGACAGCGGGAACTGAGACATTTTGGGCCATCTTCTGAGCGACCCACCCTCAAGCCATCAGCCTCTCCACTGCCACAGCCCGGAAATGATGACCTGTCTTCCATTGGATTTTCCGACACCCCCTGTCTGGCGGCGCTCTTTGACGACTCAGGTTGAACATTATACTACATTTCATTACAGCACATTAATTATTCCTACGAGTGAACCATGGTTTATGTTGGAAATACAGTGCACAGAGTAGAATAGGTGTTTTATGAGGCATTTTTACTGATGTTGGATTTTTTAATGAACAGGGGGTTGTTGGGTTCATCACTGGTGTGCGGTGTGGTCAGAGGGGGTGAAGCGGATGGACAACGAGGAGCTGGAGAACGTGGATAAGGCCGTTATCTCAGGGACACAGCGGGTAAGTGTGATGTTCAGACCTGGATTAGATGGTATTTTGTGAGAATATAGAGATCAGCACAGGCATCACAAAATCTTACTCTGTTGGTTTGTTTCAGCTTTGCGAATACTGCAAAAGGCTGGGTGCAACCATTCGGTGCCATGCTGAGGGCTGCTCACGGTTCTACCACTTCCCCTGCTCAGCAGCCAGTGGATCCTTCCAGTCCATGAAGCAGCTGGTCCTCCTCTGTCCAGAGCACATAGACAAGGCAGAGGAGTTGGGTAAGAGAACCAGGCATCTTTGTCAAAATCTGAATATTGTTACGAACAGCACAGTGTTTAGCTTGTGCTACTGACATTGTCTGACCATCTAAAGCTGCCGCAGTATGTCCGCATTCCTGTAAGACGATGTGTGTTCTCTATACTGATTTTAGTTTATCGACTGTGGTTATTCTGTTAAAGCTTTGAACATTTTTATGTTCTTTGTCATCATAAAATGTCACCTGCCTGCATTGCTGGGTAGTAAAAAAAAAAAAAAAGAGCAGACCATTTGTGACCCGTCTCCTCAAAAAACTTCAAACCTTTAGTCAGCTTTAAAAAAGGTTTTCTTCACAAACCACTAGGCATTTTAGAAAGTGGCTACAGACTTAGTGGTTTTAACTTTTGTGTTAAAGTAAGGGGACTTACGGAGAAAAACTGTGCTATTGTGATTTTACTTTACAAATACATGTGTGTACGCATTTATTTATTTTACAGCAGGTGAGAATGCTTGGTGTGCAGTGTGTGACTCTGCGGGGGAGCTCACAGACTTGCTGTTCTGTACGGGTTGTGGCCAGCATTATCATGCGGCTTGTTTAGAGATTGGTGCCACGCCCATCCAGCGAGCAGGATGGCAGTGCCCAGAGTGTAAAGTGTGCCAGACTTGTAGGTGAGTACAGCCTCATGAGTAAAGCTGCACTATATACAGGTGCTCCCCTTGTACTTTCTTGTAAGTTTTTTTCTTTCTTTGTTTTTTTAAAGAATTGTAACTTTTTTCCTTAGACAACCAGGAGAAGATTCCAAAATGTTGGTATGTGATGCCTGTGATAAGGGCTACCACACCTTCTGTCTCCAGCCTGCCATGGATTCTCTTCCCTCTGACCCATGGAAATGCAGAGTATGTCACATCTGTCATTTATCACTGTACAAAGAAAACCCCCTACCATGTAAAATCCACTATGAAAGATTGTTTTTATTATTATTATTGTTATTGTTTTTGAGACCGAGTCTTCCCCTTGTAAGATGGTTTAATTTACTGTAGTGTTTGAAAGAGAGCTTTTTCTTCTTGTTCTTTGATCTTTCCATTGACAGTTTATCCCTGTAATCTTATTTTGTGTCAGAGGTGTCGCGTATGTATGGAGTGTGGAGTCCGTGGATTGGTGATGCCAGGTTCTGCCCAGTGGTTTGACAACTACACTGTATGTGAGGGCTGCCAGCGTCACCGCAGCTCTATATGTGGTGTGTGCAGCAAAGCTGCCAACCCATCTGTTGCTCTGCAGTGCTGCAGCATGTGCCACAGGTCAGTAGGATACATTTGCGCAATAGTGTTCATTGGAGATATCATGTGTGGGCTTGTCGCTCATATTGTCTTAAAACGTTTCCTGATAATCTCTTTATTGTCTTAGGTGGGTGCACAGTGAGTGTGCTTTACCGGGGGAGCTTCCAGAAGCCAAGTGCATTTGCCTGCTTTGCAAGGTGGATCATCAGCAGTCTGTCACTCAACCACACACAGCAGAAATACAAATCAGAGAGGCATCTGAGGAGACTGAAGGACACATGGATTTGGTGGAGACGACAATCCAAACGGATGCAGACATGATGACAGAAGAGCACACAGATTTAGCAGAGGTGACACCAGGACAGAAAGAGATGGGTCAGGCTGAAGTCACAGCTGACGTAGAGACACCAATGGAGTTGGGTAAGTTTGAGACGGATGCAAAATAGAACAAAGCTTCCACAACATGCCAGTCATCAGTTTTACTCAACTAAAAGAATGTAACTTGTCGATATCTGAGATCTGATAGACCATGTAAATGTCATAATTTTTGCTTTAGGGGTGGAGTCTGCAGTTGTTGAGACAACAGAAGCTGGGGAGAGACTCATGGAGGAAGAGCCGCAGGTAGCAAAAGAAGAATTAACTTCTGAAGTACCCACGGTTCTACATGAGTCTACAGGTAAATTCAGAATACAAAGCAGTACTTTAACATTTATACGAAGGTGTACCGTAACTAATGATAGAGTTAGAAATTTTATCACTAATAACCACACATTCCTAAATCTCAAATGTAGGCTCTGCAACGAGAGAACAGGGGGCCTCTTGTCCACTTGCTGATGAAGAGAGAGTTGAAGCAGCAGTCAGCCAATCCACCCCTTCTCAGGACCCCACAGCAGAGAAACAGTCTAACACCGCTAAAGTAGAACCAACACTGGCGTCACAGCAGGGTCCTGAAAAAATGGAGGTGGAGAAGATGGAGGAAGCCACTCCCTCAGTGGAACAAGAAGTATCAGCAGACTTATTAAACAGTGGCTGTGATGGCACGCCGATCACAGAATCGCTCAGTAAGGATCCACCAAAGTTACCAGTTTCTCCTGCCTCTGTAGACAAAACGGAGCATCTGCTTATGGCTGATGAACAGGAAAGAAGTCCATGCCAGGACCCCCATTCTCCTTCTCCTCTTTCTCTATCAGACTCGCATGAGGCCCTCTCTATTGTGGCCATGGAGGGGAGGTTATTACCTCACTCTGAGGAAGAGGAAGAAGAAGAAGAGGATGATGAGCCAATAAAAGGAGAAGAACATAATATGGACATAAAGCAGGAACTGCAGGAGCAAGATGTCAAGCGGGAATTACTGCTGGATGAGATGTCTAACTTGAGCCATGGAGATGAGAGCAGCAGTGGCTTTCTGGGCTCTCCAGGAGAACCTGATCCTCAGCTCTCCATGGAACTTGGCCTTGTACCTGCTGGCCGCTCACACACAGATAACCTCCTCACTGAGACTGATGACTCGCTTCCCTTTGAGCCCCTCAGAAGCGACAGGGAGAAGGTGAAACGCAGAGGATCCCCTGGCCGCTCACGGGTCAAACAGGTGAGGTCATCTTTTGGATGTTGTGTGTTTAAAATGTCATTGTTAAATTGTTACAGCACAACTTGACTTTTTAAATATTTATTTGGTCGGTTATAGGGGCGAAGCAATAGTTTTCCTGGGAGGCGTAGACCTCGAGGGGGTGGTGGAGGCAGAGGTCGTGGTGGGAGGTCACGCCTCAAAGCCATGGCCTCCTGCATTGATGCTTTTTTGGTGAGCTGCCCTTAAAATGTCTTTCAGATATTTTTTAAAATCTAATTTCACCTTCTTGTTTAATGACATGTTTCAACAGCATGTTGATAACTGTTTGTCTTTGCTCACAGCTAAGCATGACCGCAGACACTGGAATTAACAAGGAGGAAGATGATGAGGAAGATGACACCATGCAGAACACAGTGGTTCTTTTCTCAAACACTGATAAATTTGTCCTGCTCCAGGTACAGTTCCTGTTGTAGTGACATTTGTGATTTTTCTGTACCATTTGCTGTGCCATGTACCACATTTGTCATTTTAGAATTCAACACTGATTCAACTTGTATTCTATCTCACTTTCTCTCCCTCATTTTAGGATATGTGTGTTGTGTGTGGCAGTTTTGGAAAGGGTGCAGAAGGGCAATTGTTGGCTTGTGCTCAGTGTGCCCAGTGTTACCATCCTTACTGTGTGAATAGCAAAGTAAGCACAATCTTATCCTTTTGATTTTTTTAAATCATCAAATTTTTTAAGTCCACATAGATTAAACCTGATATCTCCTGTAGATCACCAAGACGATGCTTCGTAAGGGTTGGCGCTGTTTGGAATGTATTGTGTGTGAGGTGTGTGGAAAAGCTTCGGACCCCTCCCGTCTGCTGCTGTGTGATGACTGTGATGTCAGCTATCACACCTACTGCTTGGACCCACCTCTGCACAACGTCCCCAAGGGTGGCTGGAAGTGCAAATGGTAAAATAAAAAGAACGGGGAAAAAAAAGAACTCTAAGAGCACAATGCTTTGTTCAGCCTTGTAGCTTTGAATGAGGTCAAATGGAAATGAATACATGTAAATTTGCATATTATGTAAAATACTCATGCCTCAGCTCTACATTAGCTATTCAGGGACCCATCCCTCTCCCTCTTGCCTCTGTAGCACCAGAAAAATTGTTACACCACGCACATTGGCATCTGTATTTATTATTTTTTAATCTTGCATATTAGCTTTGTAATTGTACTGCTTCACTTCTTCTACGCAGGTGTGTGTGCTGTGTGCAGTGTGGTTCCAACTCGCCAGGTTTCCACTGTGAGTGGCAGAACAACT
Organism: Terapon puta; assembly: GCA_028564955.1. Taxonomy (NCBI): domain Eukaryota; kingdom Metazoa; phylum Chordata; class Actinopteri; order Centrarchiformes; family Terapontidae; genus Terapon; species Terapon puta. The sequence continues at coordinate 11,084,669 of JAOXYL010000050.1, read as the reverse complement.
ACACCCACTGTGGCCCCTGTGCCAGCCTCGTCACTTGTCCAGTATGCAGAGAGAACTTTATGGAAGAGGAGCTGCTGCTGCAGTGTCAGTACTGCGATCGGTGGGTGCTGCTCATTAGAATGACACACGAACACACCAGAGATGGTCTGAGGTATTCATGAGACTGCAGCTAATGAAGACAAGCGGGGAATGGATTATTTATGTATTTTTCATATCATGAATTATTCCATAACATCTTTGATTTGCCATGTGATTTGCTACGAAAAGTGTGTATATCTCTGTATTTCCTTGTGCCTGTGCAGATGGGTTCATGCTGTCTGTGAGAGTCTGTACACAGAGGATGAGGTGGAACAAGCTTCTGATGAGGGCTTTGCGTGCACATCCTGCACCCCATATGTTCCAAAACCTGTGGGTAAGTCTGACAATGACACTGTTTTCATATTGAGGACACCGAAAGCATGGTTAACAAAATATACATAGGATATTTTTGCACTGATGATGATTTTCTTGTACTTGTACTACACTTCTACCTGCTTTTTGCCCCTGTTCACAGTAGTAGAGTCAGCCATTATGGCTTCAATAAAGATCAAAGAGCCAGGTTTGTGGATTTTTCTTATTCATATTTATTATCATAAACACATTGTGTGCTGACAATCTTTTGTGTTTTACTTGAAGTTTCATTGCAAATGTCATTTTACAGAACCCCAGTTCTACCGGTTGGAGGGTGTGTGGCTGACAGAGTCGGGTATGTCCCTGCTTCGAAGCATCTCCATGTCTCCCCTGCACAAGAGACGGCAGCGACGCTCCCGTCTTGGCACTCTGTGCTCTGAGGGAGGTCCTGATGGAATGGATCTGAGGGAGGTCGATGGAGAAGGGGAGGATGGAAAAGGTTGGTGCATTGCTAAAAACTTATGTATGAACAGTTTCATGTAAGACTTGGTGCAAATGTTACTCTTTATGTCTAGGCTGTGGGGAGCCCATGGAGTGTGAACCTAAGATGGAGAACCCTGGGAGTCCCGACAGAGAAGGTGGGGCAGAGGGAACAGAAGGCATGGGTGACTCTGAGGGTCTCAAAGGAGGAGCAGAAGAGACAGATGATAGTAAAAAACGAAAGCGAAAACCTTACAGGCCTGGTAAGCCATGCAGAATTTCAGAAAACGGTGAAGATGTCTGAGTTTCCAAAAAGTCGTAACAAATATTTTAATCGTAATTGTCTAACTGTTTAATTTTACTAGGAATTGGAGGCTTCATGGTGCGACAAAGAAAGTGTCACACACGGATGAAAAAAGAATTTTTTGCCCAGCTGGCTGGAGAGACTACATTAGATGGACAGCCAATAGAGAGAACTATTGATGAAGGTTAGTGACTGCTGAATTTAATTTAATCCAATATTTGAATTGTATAAAAACTTACAAAAACTTACAAAAACGTCACAGTGACTAAAAAGCGTGACGTTTTAATTAATTCATGACATATCAGATCAAGTTATTTCTACTGACCACAGGACCCCCTGGACACTCCTCCTAAGCCCTTAAGCCTTGTGTAGAAAAAGTGAGCCCACTCATTTAAATAAGGTGACTCAATTGACACAGTGGGGCTGCTAGTATAATAATAATAATAAAGTTTCTTGATTGTTAAATTTTGAATATAGAAGGGACTTGAAGAAAGCTAATCCTGGATTGTTTGGCCACAACGCAATGCAGGGAAACCCCTTGATCAAAGTATGAGGTTCACTGTCAAAGAGTGGAAGTGAACCTAATTTGTTTTCTGTAACTATTGAAAAGTTTGAAAAAATTATTTTTATGGGTATATACGTACAGGGCCCCACCCTGACACGGATAACATAATGGATCCCAAACCAGTGGAGGGTGAGGAACAGGCCAAGAAACGTCGGGGCCGGAAGAAGAGCAAACTTGAGGACATGTTTCCAGCTTATCTCCAGGTTTCTTGTCTCTCCATGCTCAATGCTTTAAATGGTTTGAAACATATGATGTCTGGTGATGTATGTTCATATCATCATCCCATATTTGTATTTTACTGCAGGAGGCCTTCTTTGGGAAGACACTAATAGACTTGAGCAAAAAAGCTGTGATGATACCCCAAGGACAAAGACAAGGCACATGTCCTGCTCGACCTTCATTACCAGCACCGTCAGGAGTCAAAACTACTGCCCCAGAGAGTAAGAACACTAATATGATCTTTGACACAGGCTACTGGGTGCAGAAAAAGTATATTGTGTCTGATCATTGTGCTTTTCTCAGTAGGTGAGGCCAAGGATCGTGTCATGAAAGATAATTTTCCTCTCAAGCAAGAGGGGGGTGAGGCCCCCCAGGCTCAGGGAGAAGGTGCAGGTGGGTGACTGTTGAACATAGATGCTAGTGGTTTATTGTTATGGTCTTGGGGTAATTGCAGCTTGATCTAACTAATTGTGCATTTTAGGGGTTTCTGCACCATCCTCATCACTGAAGGACCAGACGGCAACTGATCCTCAAGACTCTGATGCAGAAAAAAGTGAAGGTAGTTTTCAAAGAGGATACTTTGGTGTATACATTATGCAACATTAATGTAAGGCAATACTTGATATCTTGCGTTGACATCATGCCTTTACATGGTGTTGTCCTCTTTCGGCAGGTCTTCCGCAAGGAGTGGAGAGTCAGGACTCTGAGCAGTTCTTCAGGAAGGTTCTGGGAGTGTCAGATGGCTCCTCTTTAGGGGGCATGAAGCCCATCTTGGAGGGCAGTAAGGGAGAACTCAATCGTAGCGCTCTGCCACAGAGAGCTCTCCTCTCAGGTGTGTACAAGCAGATGCCACTAAATGATTATAACATCAGAATCATGTTTGAAGTTCAAAACCAAATTTGTTGTATGATTGAATACTTG
>JAOXYL010000050.1:11061350-11075920 GCA_028564955.1 Terapon puta | reverse complement strand
TAATTTTTTTTATATATATATATATATATATATATATATATATATATATATATATATATATATATATATATATATTGCCCCATACCAACAGATTTTGCCTTGTTTTGATTGCAGATTTAGACAAATTTGCTACTGATGACATCATGGATCCCATTGCCAAGGCAAAGATGGTGGCACTTAAGGGCATCAAGAGAGTGCTGGCACAGGATCCAATGGTTGTTCCCTCAGGCATTAACAGGTACCTTTTGTTAAACCTTTTATACACGAGTTGGACCCTTTTTTACCTTTTTAATTGTGGTCAATTTGCTTAGTGTTTCATTTATTATTTATTTTTAGGTAAAGTATCCACAATGGCAGAAATCTGTTTAAAGTATATCTTTATATTTCTTTTCTGTAGACACATGATTGTCATACTTTTGACATCCAGTAGAGCATGTGTGGGCCCCCCAAGAAAAGGCCAGGAAAAAGCATTGAATGAAAGGCAGCGATAAATTGTATCTGCCGTTTTTGGACTTAGTACATAAAGCAGTATTTTAAATATTGATAGTACACTATCTGTCCAACACTAAGCAGGACCCAGACAAGACGTAGAACCTGCTGTAGTTTTTAGCAGGTAAATGGCAACTCTGGAATTGGTGGAGACGCAACAGCATTGAGGAGAGTAAATATTTTACTCAAATGGATCCAGACAAACAAATGTCACTATATATCTGAATGTGCAAATAAATAATATGCTAATATGGGTATTGTACCTACTTCAATGGTGGCAAATGTTGTCACTGCTGTACATGCTACTGATTTTCACTGAACCCAAGTGTACAGAACATTGTTTTAGCCTGTACAAAAGTGATATTTTCTCATGCTTTGTTTAACAACATTTATACATGTTGGCAATGAAAAAACAGTTTTTTATTTTTATTTGATAAATAAATAGATATACACACACATATATATGTGTAATTGCAGCAAGGGAATTAATCCAGATTGGTTCTAGGTGACAGACTACTTAATTGATGAGCTAGAAGCTTATTAACCATTATTCTATTGTAGTGTTAGAGTACTGGTCTGTTTATAAATTAGTTTCCCTGGTGGCCTATTGGCAGAATCTGTCCATGATTGCTTGTGGTGACGGCAAATATTGAAAAAGAGGAAGTTAACATTTAGCTGCCTTTATGAATGTGTTATTGTCGGTTTTTAAAGGGGAAAAAGCATAACATACCAGTTCAGCACAGTCAGTTCCTTTTGCAGTCTTGGTGTAGGTCGTTACACCCACAGGAATTATGTAGCTGCCTTTTTTTTACGATACACAATCGTCATGCTATATACCATAGACTAACTATTTCAGGCTCTGCATATTCAGGTTGTTTATCCACCTGTCTTATAAATACAGTCAGATGAACTTGTAACCATTGTACCCATGTACTACTAACAGTTCATTGGTCAGCATTTATTTTTCAAATATGTTGCCAGTGATGAACATAATATTAATATAAGACCTTTTAAATGCTTTAATGCAGACACCACCATAAACTAAAGTCTAAAAACATCCATTGAATCAACACGTCTTAACATGTTTAGATACCAATTCATGTATAATTTTTGAGAAATACTACAGGATATAGGTATAAATTGCACATATATCAAGTGATTCTGATCATTTAAAGGTCTTTGGTCACCCATAATGTAGTTCAACTTTTTCTAAGCTAAGTGATTGCATCTGCTTCAAACACACTTAAGTACATGCAACAGAAAGTGAATGCATCAAAGTTCAAATGTACCTCAGTGCTTTTTGTTAATACTGCTGCAGTGTTCAGCACAGATTGTTACGATCTTCAGTTTTAGTCTCCTTTACATTCAGTCTGTTGGTGTTTCATGCTGTTAAATATGATGATGTCTTTCTTTTTAGGCAACAAGTTTCTCTGCTTGCTCAGAGGCTGGCCTCTGCCCCAGGTACTGATCCTGGTCAACTTGCATCTGGACCTCCAAAGGTATGCTCTCGTGCTTGTCAGAAGTGATTGAGGTACATTTTACAGTTTTACATGTATAACAGATTTATTTATTTTTGTTTAGGAGGGAGAAACAAGTGACCCCACCCAGTCAAGACCAAACCCTCCACAGTTTGTGCAAGGAATCATCAGTATGTTCTACCAATACTACCTCTTGTTAAAAATGTAGTCAGTCATTTAGAAAGTTGTGATATCTCAACTCCTCATACTGTATTAAGTTATCATCTTCTGTTACAGATGATGCAGAACAGCACCAATATGAAGAATGGCTTCTTCACACCCAGCAGTTACTCCAAATGCAGTTGAAATTTTTGGAGGAACAGATTGGAGTTCACCGTAAATCACGTAAAGCACTGTGTGCTAAGCAGCGCACTGCTAAGAAAGCTGGCAGGGAGTTTGCTGAGGCTGATGCAGAGAAATTAAAGCTGGTTACGGAGGAGCAGAGCAAAATCCAGAAACAACTGGACCAGGTATGTAGAGATCTGATTTACCAACTTCTCTGCAGCTAGGTCTCTTGCTATCTTGTCACAGATTCATACATTCATAATTCCTCTCCTCTAGGTACGCAAACAGCAGAAGGAACACACCAATCTGATTGCAGAATACCGAAGCAAGCAGCAGCAGCATCAGCAAGGCTCAGGCCTTCTTAACCCAAGTCATTCTGCACAGGGGGGTCCCCCTCACATGTTTCCCAAGATGCCTGGCCAGATAGTAATGGGCCAACAGGGAACACCAGTAATGGGCCAGCACCCTGGCATGATGCCCCAAGGTGGAATGCCTGTCAGGATGCCTCAAGGGCAGCCTTTTATTAGTGGAGCCCAACCTCAGCTTCCTGCAGCTCTTGGAGCTAGTGGTCCCAGGGCCCCAGGTCCTCCTGGACCTCCAACAGGATTCTTCCCACAAGGGCCTGGCATGCAAGGTGCAGATCCTAGGCTTCTCCAAGAAAGACAGCTTCAGCATAGGATGCAGATGGCAAAGCTTCAGCAGCAGCAGCAGCAACAGCAGGTGATGATGGGCCAGCAACCAATGCCACATCCAAATCAACAGTCTGGTTTAATTGCTCCACCACAGTCTGGTATGATGGGGAACCCTCTTATGGCCCAACAACAAGCAAACACTCAACAGGGAATGCTCCCCAGCCAGGCCAATCAGCAGGGTATGGTCCCTGTTCCACAAGGTATGGTTGGAGGCCAATCTGTAGCTCCATTACCACAGAACCTTGCAGGAGGCCAGCCTGTTAACCATGCTCAAGCGATGATGGCAGCTCAACCAGGGATTATGGGGAACCAGCCAGTTGCACCATCACAACAGAGACCTCAGCTAATGATGGGTCAGCAAGGGATGGTTGGATCTCCAGGCCATCCTGGCCTCAGAGGTCCACAGGCCCAGTTGACTCCACAGCAGCAGAACATTCTGGCCCAGCGCATGCTTGCATCCCAGCAACAGCAACAGCAACAGAATGTCGCAAAAAATATGGCCCACCTGCAGCAGCAGCAGCAAATGGCACAGCAAAGACAACCAACACAGTTGATCAGTCAATCCAGCCAAGAACATGGAGGGCTCTCCCAGCCATCTACCCCACAGATGGGCTCCTCGCCTTCAGCAGGAAGTATTACGCCTCAGCCACAGGGAGCCACAGACAGCCAAAATTCAGGCCCCAAGGAGGGTGGGATCCTCAGCCCTGTTTCAAGAACACCACCACAGCATGGTGGAGAGTCCACTCCCAATCAGATGTCTCAACTCAGCACAGCTAATGATCACCAAACTGATTTGGGAAGACAACAATTACAACAGCAGCACCAAAACCAGGCTTATATGGCCCAGCAGCAATCAAATCCGCAGTCTGAGCAGCAAACAAGTTTGGTTGGAAACCAACAAACTGGTGTGCTTCAGCAACAGCAGCGACAACTTCCACTCACTCTACAGAGGCAAGGCTCCCTCAGTGCTGAAAACCCCATTTTGATGACCGTTAAAGAAGAAGGAAAACAAACTGATTTCATAGCACAGCAGCAACAACAGCAAACAGTTCAAAATGCCATGCAGCAGTCTCAAGATCCCAACATCCAGCAGCAGATCATTGGCCAGAACCATCCTGGCCAGCCACAGCCTGGTGTAATGGGCCACAATCCACAACAGCAAGCTCTTATGGCCCAGCAGCAAAAACAGCAAGCAATGATGGGCATGATGAGAGCGCAGCAGCAAGGGATGATGGCACAGAGGCCTGCTCTTCCACCTGGACAGATTCGCTCCCCTATCAACATCCAGGCTATTATTGCTCAGAATCCTCAGCTTCGCAATCTTCCCCCAAACCAGCAGATACAGCACATCCAAGCCATGATTGCCCAGAGGCAACTCCAACAAGGTCAAATGCTGCGGATGTCAATGGGTCAAGGTCAACAAGGTCAGCTAAGACCTCGCATGCCACAGGGACAGATGCCACAGGTTGGGCAGCAAATGCCAGGTATGGAAGGCCAACAGATGCCATATGGAGCTATGGGGAAGCCAGGGGGAGTGGCCACTCAGCAGCCAGGCATGATGGGCCAACAACCTGGTGTTTCTCCTCAAATGCAGCAGGGGCTGATGGTCCCTGGGCAACAACAGCCACAAGTAGGGGAGATGATGCAACATATGATGAGAGGTCAGGTTCCAATGCCACCTTCCCCCATGGACCCGAGTCGCATGGTAAGGCCAACGTCTCCCCGTCAGCCATTGGCCAACTCTCCTGGGGATCCACAACGGCACACATTTAATCAAGCTATGGGGATGCGCCCACCCACTCCCAACCAGAACCAGCAAGCACTGATGGCAGCTGCAGGCCGCATGCAGGGCTCTCCATCCCATGCCTATTCTCCAAGAGGTCCCTTTGGCATGAGCCCAGCTCACCCAGCCTCACCCCATTCATCCCATGTCTCTTCACCTTCAATGGCTGACAGTAGGGCTGGAAGGGGGAGTCCATACAGCCAAGTCAAGGCATCTCCACTCAGGTCACCTGGAGCCAAGAGTCCACTTGATTGTCCTGGACTGAAGGTAGAAACTCAGACATCGGGCAATGAAACATGTCAAACAACCTCAGTTATTCCCAATGGCCCACAGAAGGTTATGAATGTTCAGCAACAGTCGCAGCAGGCTGCAGAAATACAAATACAACAAGGCCCTAGGGTAGGAGAGATATGCAAGATGACCTTACAGAACATTAAACAGGAGCCAAGAGAGGTTCAGTGTGATGGTGTTGCAGAGACTCATGTTGGAGCCATAAAACGAGAGGCAACGGGTGAGGCTGTGACTTCGGGGAACAATACTAGCTTTATTAATGCTGGAAACATTGCTGGAGACCCTGGGACTCAAGGCTCTAGATCTGAGACTGGACAACAACTATTGCAGAAACTCCTGAGAACCAAAAACCTTCAACTTGGTGCTCAGAGGCCCTCTGAAGGTATCCACAATGAAATTAACGGCCACATCAACAGCAAACTAGCCATGCTAGAGCAAAAACTTCAAGGGACACCACGAAATATGGAGGTATGTTTTTCTTCAGTGCACTCATTCTTTTTGTCCTCATGTTGTTGTTGTTTGTAGAGCAATAATTTTCTATTTTCCCAACCTTTTAGGATTTACAGTCTATAACAAAAAGGGCTCCTGTACAAAAGCCAAAGCGCACTAATAAGGCAGCTGGAGACCGCGGGCCTAATGCACGAAAGAAGAATAAGAAGGAAGAAGTTGGAAAAAGTGCTGAGGCCCTGATAAAGCAGCTCAAACAGGTAAAAAGAAGAAAAAATATTTTTTCCTGTTCAGGTTTTTAGGAATGGTTCAACAAGTAAACTAACGGACATTTATCCTTCCAGGGTCTCTCTCTATTGCCTCTGATGGAGCCTTCGATTACTGCCAGTCTGGATTTGTTTGCCCCTTTTGGTAGCAGCCCGGCCAATGGCAAAGCCCAGCTCAAAGGATCCTTTGGAAATGCAGTGCTCGACAATATTCCAGACTACTATTCTCAGTTACTCACTAAGGTATAACTGAGCTTCAACATGTATCAACGGTTCGATCGAGCAGGCTTATGACAACATTTTGGTTGTTGATAAATCCTACTTCAACAACAAGACCAAAGTCTGAATGTTGTTTTATGAGGATATTGTTATGTGTCTTTACAGAGCAACCTCAGCAATCCACCAACGCCCCCATCCTCACTGCCACCCACTCCTCCACCTTCAGTACAGCACAAGCTGCTGAATGGAGTGACTTCTGGGGAGGAACTGTCTGAGGGTCAGAAAGACACAGAGCCAGCAGAAGAGCCAATGGGTAAACAAGCACAAAATAATGTTTTAAACAAATATGTGATTAAATAAATACGATTAATTTACATCATACAGTAATGACATTCTAAATGTCCTGAGTAATGTTTTCACTCTGTTGTGATTATATACTGTAATTTTCACTGCAGATTCTGTTACAGAGGAGGTGAAGAGTGTTGACATTCTAGCAGCTCTTCCCACTCCTCCACATAATCAGAATGAAGACATCAGGTACAATAAGAGAATTCTCTTTAGTTCCTTGTCAACCTGAATACATGATTTTTGTTGTTGTGGCGTGGTTTTAAGTATAGGAAATAATTTTTAACAGGATGGAAAGTGATGATGAGGATGCCCCTGAAAGCATCATCCCAGCATCATCCCCTGAGAGTAATGTAGGAGATGAAACACCACGTTTCCCTCACCTTCGAGAGCCTAAAGAGGAGGAGACAGAGAGAGCAATATCCCCCATCATCCCACTCATACCTCGCACTGCCATCCCAGGTATTAAACAACATTCCAAATGTAAATCCCCAAAATAATATTAACATTCGTCTTATAAAAGTTTGGCTATACTACTTGTTTTGTTGTTCAATTCGGATGTCGTTTTAACATTGAAAACATTTATATTACTAAAATGCAAACTGCTAAAAGATAAAATTTAAATATTTTCTTTTTGTAGCTTTCCCAGAAAACAAACCATTTGAAACTGCTGATAACAAGGTGGTTTCCACATCCAACCACTGGGACAAGGCCAAAAGCAACGAGGTGTCTGTTACCTTCACGTTGTCCTCTGCTGCAGCCAAGGTACTAAGCCATGATATCATTCCACCCCATTACCCTATATTTGTTGTCATGCATAGTTAACAAAAGTGTTGACTGACCTTTTTCCAGAAACTGAACCATGTGATGATGGCCATGGCCCAGCTGCTTAACATTAGAATGCCAGGTTCTTATGAGGTGACTTTCCCTCCCCAAAACCCTGACATACCTGGAGTGGATGGCCCTGGGAAAGGACCTGGTCAGTCAGGTATGCATTTTAAAACGTTATTGTCCTGCTGCTTAACCTTTATCAGCGCCTTGCAATGCTTGCAAGATGCATATTTTTTTGCATATAAGTTGAGTAGGTATTCAAAAATGCCAACCAAAAAAGTTTCTCCACACAGAACAGCACCTCTGCTGGGCCACACTTTGCTCTCTAACCCACCCATGTCTTGTTTTCCAGGGACTACATTTACAAAGGATAGTGCTTCACCTAGTCAGGATGAGTGGCTAAGGCAATTTGATGTGTCTCTGCCAGGCTGTACTTTGAAAAAACAAGTGGATATTTTGGCTCTTATTAAACAGGTCAGTCATTACAGAGAATCTTTTGAGAACTATCTGAATTACTTAACTCTTTCACATGCCACATTTAATGTATTTCTTGAAATCTGTTTCATTCCTTGTGTACATTTTTCTTTCTTATAGGAATTCCCAGAAAAAGAAGACAAACCAGTTCAGCACTGTTACACAACCAATGTGAATGACTTGGATGTGCGGCACCTGCCCATTATACCAGTGGAGGAATCTCCACCCCCCTCACCTTCCCCCCCACTTCCTCCCCCATCTGTTGCAGATCCAACATCAGAAGCTGAACCTTTGAAAAAAGCAGCTTCTCCATCCTTTTCTCCCTCCAGCCCCACCAATGTCCAGATGAAGACTGAGCCTGAACAGGATGTCAGTCCTCCTACTGATGCTGCTCAACCAGCTGATGTCACAGATTCTAATGTTGCTGTTCCAGAGCCAGTCACAGAATCGACAACTGCTTCTGCTGCTCCAGATCATACTGCTACTCCTGAGGATCATTTGAGTCCTGCTGTCAAGGAGGAGGCAAAGGAGGTGGAGGTGGCAGAGATGGCGGTGGAGGCAGTGGAAGCAGCTGCAGCGCCAGCAGCACCAGCAGCAGATGACACTGAACTAGCTCAACCTCCTGAAGCTTCCTCCAACAACATGGAGTGTTCCCCTAAAGCTGTCAAACAGCGCAGGCCTCTCTCCCCCGATGAAGAGGTGGTGCATCCTAAAGTGAAAAAATGGAAGGGGATTCGATGGAAGCGTCTTCAGATTGTCATCTCAATACGCAAGGGCAGTTCTAAGAAAGAGAACAGCCGTGAGGTGTCTGAGCTAATGGAACGCCTGCGCATTACTCTTCGACCAGAAAAGCTTCCTCGAGATAAACGTAAGTGCTGCTTCTGCCATGAAGAAGGTGATGGAGCAACAGATGGGCCTGCCCGGTTGCTCAACATTGATGTGGACTTGTGGGTCCACCTCAACTGTGCCCTGTGGTCCACAGAGGTGTATGAGACGCAGGGGGGCGCCCTCATCAATGTGGAGGTAGCCCTGCGTCGTGGATTGCGGACTCTCTGTGCATATTGTCAGAAAACCGGTGCCACCAACAGCTGCAACAGACTGCGCTGCCCGAATGTCTACCACTTCGCCTGTGCTATCAGAGCACGCTGCATGTTTTTTAAGGACAAGACCATGTTGTGCACCCAGCATAAGCTGAAGGGCCCCAGTGAAGATGAACTCAGTGCGTTTGCTGTTTTACGGCGTGTATACATTGAGCGTGATGAGGTGAAGCAGATTGCCAGCATCTTACAGCGAGGTGACCGTGTCCACCTGTTCCGTGTTGGCGGCCTTATCTTTCATGCTGTTGGTCAATTGCTACCATCCCAGATGGCCAACTTCCACTCACCCACCGCCATCTTCCCTGTTGGCTATGAGGCCACACGCATCTACTGGAGCACACGTCTGCCCAACAAGCGCTGCCGCTACCGTTGTCGAATCAGTGAAGATGAGGGACGCCCCCTGTTTGAGGTGCGTGTTCTGGAGCATGGTATGGAGGATTTGCAGTACCGTGACACCACTCCGCAGGGTAAGAACTTATGCAGTGCTCCCACTTTATGTCTCATGGTATCTCTCAGTGAACTTTTACACTTGAATTAACTGTCGTAACTATTAACTGTATGTCATTTATCATTTTTATTTTTAGGGATTTGGGAGCGGGTAGTTAACCAGGTGGCTAAACTCCGAGATGAATCATCCATGTTGAAGCTGTTCACTGAACATCTCAAGGGAGAGGAGATGTATGGCCTCACAGTTCATGCTGTTATGCGTATCACTGAATCGGTAAGAATAAACAATGGGAGAAGTATCGTTTTGTTCCTTTTTGATTTAAGAAAAAAAAAGTTATTGTGAACCGTCTTTTATTTAATTTGATGTGATTCTGGTATATCATTCTAAATTTGCATATGAACGTTAAATGCAACAAGATAGTACATTTTAACCACGTGTCTGGAATGATATAAAGATTCTGAAGATGAAAATGGATTAACCTGATTTGTGTTATTTTATTGTGTTTTAGTTGCCTGGAGTGGAGAACTGCCAGAACTACCAGTTCCGATATGGTCGTCACCCCCTGATGGAGCTCCCTCTCATGATCAATCCCACTGGCTGTGCTCGCTCTGAGCCCAAGGTCCCCACACAATGCAAGAGGTAAAGAGGGAATATTAGACTAGTAAGCCACAAGAAGCTGGAATTGACAGTCACACCCAATGTGTTCTGGTTGACTCATTATCATGAAGAGTTCAAATGTGTGCAACCATTCTAAAATCACTTGAAGCATTTCAACATTTACGGAATTTGTCCTTCATGCATCAATTTATTTCTTACACATGACTCTTTAACCACTCACATTTTTCCTTTTCTCAAGGCCTCACACTCTAAATAGCACCAGCGTATCAAAGGCCTACCAGAGTACCTTCACTGGAGAGCTCAATACACCGTACAGCAAACAGTTTGTGCACTCCAAGTCATCCCAGTATCGGCGTCTGAAGACTGAGTGGAAGAACAACGTGTATCTGGCACGATCCCGCATTCAGGGCCTGGGACTGTATGCTGCCAAGGATCTGGAGAAGCATACCATGGTCATTGAGTACATTGGCACCGTCATACGCAATGAAGTGGCCAACCGACGTGAGAAGATCTATGAGTTGCAGGTACGCCGAGTAAACACTTGCTCTTGAACGCAAAGTACACAAAAAGTATTCCATTTGGTTAAAGTGTAAGGAATTAATCCGACCATGTGGACCATATCTCAGAAACCAAACAACCTTGAAACTTTTAATTCAAAAGTGTGAATGAAGCTTTTGTGTCTTCTTCTTACTTAGAACCGTGGGATCTACATGTTCCGAATCAACAACGAGCAGGTGATTGATGCCACTCTGACAGGTGGACCAGCTCGGTAAGTGCTAGTATGACTAGTTACCCATTATAAACCCTTAAATCTAGTATGTTTTTTTTTTTTTTGTACTAACCATGACCTTTTTCCCCCAGATATGTCAACCACTCCTGTGCCCCCAACTGTGTTGCAGAAGTTGTCACATTTGACAAAGAAGACAAGATTATCATCATTTCCAGCCGCAGGATCCCTAAGGGAGAAGAGGTGCTGTGCATTAGAACGCTAACCACACCTCCCTCACATATTAACCACCTTATGTGTTTTGTTGAAGTTTGTTTTCAAATCTCAGCAGCTATTAACTGTTCCTGTTTCTTAATTCCAGCTGACCTACGACTACCAGTTTGATTTCGAGGACGATCAGCACAAGATCCCTTGCCATTGCGGAGCCTGGAATTGCCGAAAGTGGATGAACTAACCGGAATAAAGTAATATGGAGAATTCCCCTCACTGGTGCCAGAACACTCCTGCGCCAAAGCCTTTGAATCCTACATAGCCAGTGCATAAGCTGTTCTGAAAGATGTGGAGGAAGGCAGGCCTCCTGTCACTGAAAGACTAAAGCGTTGACACCTGTAGCCAAAGGTCTGAAGAGCATTAATCAATAAAAGCAACCGACCACCTCCGTCAACAGCAGTTTGATGGTGGCACTAACTTTCATGTTTGGACTAGTGAATCAACCTTTCCTCAGCCAACGCCCACCTTCCCTCTCCCCTCGACTGTTCTCAATAAGCTTACAGTGGCTGGAAAACAATCCTCAACATCTACCAAATGATTCTGACCCTCTGATAACAATACTTGTAGAGCAGAGCTCATTTGGAGCTCCGACAAAAAGCCATTTTAAAATACTAAGAATGAACTAACGATGCATTTTTACATTTTAAGTCGGACCTATTTCCTGTCCCACCTTGACCGCACCTCCCCCTCACCTCCCAGAAAAGGCACTTTCCCCCATCAAGTCATCAATGAAGACAACACGGATATTTGGCTAGCTAGACAATCTTGATGTGGCTCTGTGTAAGAACTACATATGATCGATGGAAAGGCGAGATGTAAGTTAATATAAAAATTTGAGATGCTATTGAGCTGTGGCTCCAGAGGCACCAGATGTTCTGACTGCATGGAGTCCCAAGGTGGGTTAGTTGGACCCAGTCTACCTCATTGATTTAGCGGGAAGTGACTGCTTTGTATAAAAACTGTTAACTGCTACTGTGGAACGGGGGCGGGGGAGGGAAAGGGGGGAATGTTTTTATGGGCTTAGCCTTCTCGGACAAGCAGGGAATCTTAAGCAGCAGGTTTGCTCTATCTACTCTATGCTGATGATGATTTACAATAATGAGCCAACATAATTATTATTCATGAATTGTTTATACAGAGGAAATATATGACAGTTTTGATAAGATATTGCATTAAAATCACAATCAGAAACTTAGCGGGTGTCCTGTATGCCACCAAATCATCCTGGATATTGATGTAGCTTTTTCTTTTCTTTTTTTTGGTTCTCTATTTATGCGTCTGTGTGAAAGCACAATAACACCCACTTTTTTTTCTTTTTACATTGCTTAATGACAGTAACGGCTCTAGGATCACAGGACGCTTAAAGTCTTTTTGAAGAAGAGTCCAGAATTAACCAAGTACACATTTGCTTGTCGCTTCATAACATTGACGTTCCACTTGTTGAAAACCAGCTGGTGGATGCATGACTACTGTCCCATGAAATGCTTTTAAATTCCCCAACAACTCAAATCTTCTCACAACTCAACCTTAAACTTTGAATCATGCCTCTTCCTCTCTGTATTATTTAGTGGACTGTTGTTAAACTTTACTGTAGTAAGTCTTCCTCTGCCTGAGTACAGCCTGCAGTGTTTCTACTTCCCCCCTGTTGTGTGCTTTTCTAGTGCTGGTACTGTCCTCTTGAAGGCTGAACTAATGGCAGGGAAAGACTTATTGGAAAAAAGGGCATTTGTTTTCATTTCTATGTAAGATGAATGAAAAAAAGTCTTTAAAGGGAGCTTTACTAAAACTCCGCCTTCCCATACTACTTTTTTTCCTCCTTCCCCTTAACCTAAGACCTCACATGATTTAAAAATGCAAAGTTGTACAAACTGTATATATAGTATATGCATTAGGGGACAGCAACTCTTTATCCAGCCCCTTTGTAATCAATAAAGTCAAAAGTGTAGAGAAATAAAATTGAAAAAAAAATCAACCACTGGATATCATTTTAACAAAGATAAAGCTGTATATAAATATAAATATATGTAAAATGGCAAACTAATATCTTTATGTATATGAACCAGAGTGTTTTGCATTTACCTGTTTTTCTATTAGTGTTTTTTGCTATAAGCTCTCAGAGACAAGTTTGTTAAAAATAGGTATGAGAAAATGTCCGGTCTCCTCCAGTCAGTTGTGACGAGAAACCGGTGTGATTACAAAACCGTTTGGATTTGTGTGGAGGGTCATTAATTAGACATGAAAATCACTTCTTGCGTAAAGCAGTACAATGGTGCATAGCATTTGTATTTATGTAATATTGTTTGTGTTTATTTTTTCTTTTTATTTATGCTACCGCTTGTTGATTACCAAAACCTGTCCCTTAATCAGTCACAATTGGATTAATATACTCTTGAATGGAAAATCTTGAATTCCCTAGAATATTGTTAGTGTTTTGCTTTTTTATATCTTCCCTATAGAAGTGAATGTGTTGGTAAACCTTGTGAAATGGTTACTTGGCCTAATGTATGTTATGATGTAATACTCAAAGTTAATCCCATACTTAACCTGGTAATGAATTGCACTCTCTCATAGTATAATGGAGAACTTCTCTAAAGTGGTAGATATTGATCAAGTATCCGAAGCAGTGATATATATATTTTTTGGTATGTTTCTATTTCAAGGGAAGACCATGACGAGACATTATGCCGCTCACTGGATTTTAGCCTGAATAATTTTTAACTTCTCTGAATCTTAATTTAAGTTCTCTGCATATCGTATAATTTAATAAAGTTTGCTCAAATTGAAGGTTTTTTTTAACCTCACCTACTTTTTAAAAAGATGTTGCATCTGTACAGCAGAGATACTTTTAGGGAATATGAATAAATATAATGATCATTTTTATTGTATGTGGCATGTTTTGTATGGATATTATTTTGAATTGTACATATTTTTTTCAGGACGCCAGAGGTTGCATCTCTTTATATACAGCTTTCCCACTCCCTCTCCCCTTCATCTTATTTCTTTGTCTGCTTTTGTTTCTTGTAAAGGAAAATAAAATGCATTTTAAATATGAGCCTTTTTTTTTTCTTTGTTGACGCAGCCTTGAAATATTAATTTTTAAGTTGAGGTCCACATGGTTTCTTGTGGAGCTTTCTGACATCTCATGGTCTTAATCAGCACAAGGTTGACAGGCTCTGTTGACATCAGGTGAACTTGTGTGGAAGTGGTTGTGTGAGAAGTAGTTGTATGTGGGTGGAAGGGGCACTGTGATTTTGCTCCAAAAGGTTTTACTGGCCATTGAAACATCGCCACCTAGTGGGCTTTCAATGTAATAAAACAGCGCCCTGGAAGATGCGCAACTGATAAGATAAATCCATACTGCTGAAGCCTACTTTAGGTAAACTCTGGAATACATTTTTGCATACTATAAAAGAAATGTCAGTATGTTCTCCATCAGTGTCAGTGGAAGCTCACCAGGGAGGGGTCTCTTGAATGGGAATTCAACCCATTTTACATAAAAATGTAATAAATGAACTTTATGTAAAAGCTGAACATCTTCTGTTTGAGATTGTTAACAGTTTTAATTGGCATTATAAACAGGAAGAATGGGTGCATAAGGTAAAACTTCTTTTAAGGTATAGGAATATCCTTTAATTTTAAATGTTATTTCTTATAGTTTTTAGCCCTGCAAGCATGTTATTTTTCAAACTGTTCTATTAGCACAGCAGCCGAGAATAAAAACACTTTGACAATCTGAATAAACACCACAGTTGACGACACATAAGAAAAAGA
>JAOXYL010000050.1:11047388-11061250 GCA_028564955.1 Terapon puta | reverse complement strand
ATTAGCACAGCAGCCGAGAATAAAAACACTTTGACAATCTGAATAAACACCACAGTTGACGACACATAAGAAAAAGAGGAATTTATTGTATATCATCTATATACACTTTTCAACTAATTCTGAAAAGATTTGCACAACAGGATTTCTGAAATCTTTAAGTATTACTTATGAACAGGACGTTTGATGGTCATATACCCATGGCAACAAACCAAACATGGACAGGAGTGTTTTGACTATTTTGGTTCAACTGACAGCAGCCTCCCGTTTCCCCCCTCCATCTCTCCTCCTCCCGTCTGCCCGCTGAACTTCGACCCATGTTAACAGTAGCAGCAACATTTCTGGGGTACACGGCCAACGACACAAACGAAAAGGAAGAAAGGAAACAACAGGTAGGAGGAGGGAAAGACATGTCTTTAAGTTCATCTACCTCAGTGCAGAGGACCCAGTGTTTGAGACAGCATGCAAAATGGATACTAACATGATACATGGATTCTGGATCAAGTGATGACTTAAGTAAAATTAACTAAAGTCCATGTGGACATAACAGTGCAGAGCCCAATGGTGACAAATGTCAGTGTAATACTTTCATAGTTGTCAGCAGACGACAAAGTAGAATGAAAAACGTGCAGTTTCACTTTACAGCATGTCAGTCTTTGAAGGTACGATGTCTCAACTACTTTTCACATCTAATCGTATGTTCCCTGCGTGTGAACTGTCAGCAGCTGTCTTTATTTCTGAATAAATAGCCATCGGCGGTATCAGAATTCAAGGTTACACGATACTCCTAAATATTCCAGTGTCAATGAGAAAGAGATGTCACCCCGGAGGACGTGTGTAGATCTGCATCACTGAGCTCTGACAAGAACTCAACAAGCAATTCCAACAATTATACATTTAAAAATCATAATAATAATGTGAATAAAAAATAGAAGTTGCAGCAACATTCTGGGATCAGTAGTACCACCAAATTGCCACGAGAGGAGCACGTTAAAAACAGATTCCAGCAGATGACAGTCCTTTTCCTGGCACAGTTAGAAACCATGCAGACAGATCAAACAACAGACTTCTGAAAGTACCATTCAAGCAAAAATCACTTTTCCAAATGTCACTCAGGTGCTTGTGGCATAAAAAGGAAAAAAAGAGCATGTTTTATATACAAATCATATGTACCCATCATCAGTAGTGTCTAATGTCAAAGTCCAAAGTAAACACCCATCATGATTTGTTTTTACACATAACACAAAAATATATTAAAAAAACAAAACAAAAACAAAGAAAATTTTCATTGCCATTTCATACGCCTCTTATTTGCTCAGTGTGAAGGATGTCATTGCCTGTCAACGGCTGGGGGTGGGGGGGTGGGGGGTATGGCTACATCCACATTTGCACTCAGTATCTTATTAGATGAATGCAACGCCTCCCCAGTGTAACGTCCGAAAGATGGTGAAGACTTGGACTGAACGTTAATATTCATATCAAGACTCTGGCTTGTTACGTCTCATCTCACAGTGTTCATCAATATGAAATAAAAACTATCAACAAATAAATAAGAAGTAGAACCATCCCAAACATTATCCCTGCCACATTAAGAAAAAAAAAAAACAAACAACGAACACCGGGACCGGGGCTTGCATCCGTTCCGGAGAAACCTGTGGGGGCCTTGCGCATGCTGAGGAAGCTACAGTTGAGTGCGACTCATTTCTGCTCGTAGGATATTCAAGTGGGGGACTGGAAAGCTAAAAATCTGGCTGTTCATGCTTCATTACCAAATGTCCAATAACTGCTAACGGACTACAGCCTATACCACAGGACGTCTTAAGTGTCTTAGAAACATGCTTGTGATCCAGACACCTTTTTTTATGCGCACCACTAAGAACAGTGCTTCAGCCTCTTTCCCCTCCGCACTCACACACTCACAGCAACACAATGTCATGTTGCCTGGTCAAAAGAATATGAAGTGTTGTTATTGTCAAAACTTAAAACTCACAATGTCCTTGACTCTTCTGAACACGGTTAGTCCGTCATGGGACGGATTTCAAAGAGGTAAAAAAAAAAAAAAAGGATCAAACAAACAAACAAAATATCCTGTCGCTGTACAATAGCAATAATTCCTGCCATGGGAAATGAAAACCAAAGAGGTTGAGTGTGATGATATTAACAGTGGTAGTGCGGTAGTGTATGTGGCCCATGGAGAAGGGGGTGTGGCGGGTAGGGGCGGGGGGGTTGAAGGGAATAGGGAGGAGACAAAAGGAATGAAGGGAGGCGGGGGCTGGGGAAGGGGAAAGGTGACTCTCAGTAGTTTTGGCTAAAAAGGTGAGGTAGGCCTCGTCACAACTTGGAGTGTGGCTTTAAAACTGGCAGGGTTTTTCGTTTGCAGTCTGTCTTTAGTGTTTGTTTTTCCTATGGGAGTGTGGTCTGGTTGTGCGTCTCCAGCGCGCCTTTTTTGTCTTCGTCACCTGGCTGCTCACATCTTGACGTCCTCCTCCACGCTGAGCTGAGACAGAGTCTTCTTGATGCGAAGGGCCGTCAGTCTGGCTGCCCCGTTGGCGTACCAGCACTCCCTCATGATCTTCCCCATCACGCGCAGTGACTGCACAGGAAAGGGAACATGGGTTAGACTTTGGGCACCGACTGTGCTAATACCCACGATAATCCATCAGAGTTTGAGGGGACAGCTCTCAGAGAATGAAAATTAGGCCTGTGCGAAACACTGCATCAATAATTCATGAGCGGACATAATGAAATAAAACACACTGGACCTTTTTATAGGACACAGGATAACAACCAAAGTCAGGACGTCCTGTGCAACCTGAACTGATAAGAAGCAACTGCTTTTCTACAGCTACTGAACGTATTTTTAGAAAACAGTCAGCTGCTCATGTCGAGAAATACCTCGTAGCTCTGCCACCAGTTGGGCACGTTAGGCCGTAGTTTCTGGTCGCACACCACTTTTCTCATCTCCTCTATAGAGGGATCAGAGGGCACGAGGTCGTAGTAGGGCAGCTGGTACTCCTCATGGATTCCTGCAGTGAGAGATGGAGAATAAGCTTTTGTCAGTTTCACACTCCCATTTGTTTAAATCTGATTCTCAGTCCCGGCTGCTGTCTGTGGTCTCACCTCCTGTGTTGCAGCGACGCGCAATCTCCCAGTACACCAGGCCCAGCGCATAAATGTCGGCACACTTGAAGGAATCAAAGTGTTTCATGTTGATGGTTTCATCCAGGACTTCTGGGGCCATATACCTGGGGTGGACACATAGGGCAGCAATGAGAAACAGCAATAATGAGAATTTTCTATGGAATAAACTGTGTGGGCAAAAACAGTGCTTGTTTTTGTAGTTGTTTTGACATTTTCATGGGATTTGTTGGTAATAAGAGAAACACATAATGACAGACCTTGCTTTCAAAGACCTATAAAATCCCGTATGTGTATGTCCATTTGAGTACTTATGAGTAAATGAGTATGGAAACATTTACCTCTTGGTGCCCACGCGCTGGTTCGGTGCTATATCGATTGTGTCTGTGATGGACTCATGGCGGACTGCCAGGCCGAGGTCAGCTATGGCACACATGCCGTTCTTCTTAACCAGGATATTTTTAGACTTGAGGTCACGGTGAGCAATACCAGGCTTACCTGCAAAAGACCAGATGACACACTGTCACATTTGCGTTGAGAACTCAGCAGAGACAGCACATGCTCGCTGAATCTAAGCAACTGCTGTGTGTGCCTTCAAATTTCTGCTGTTTGTTTATTTCAACATGACAAGTTATCTTACCTTGGGTGCCGAGGATCTCCATGTGCAGATGTGCCAAGCCGCTGGCAGCTGACAGCGCAAGTTTGATCATGCCCTCGATGGTGACAGAGTAACGGTTCAGGTAGTCAAACAGAGAGCCGTGCTCATGATAGTCTGACACCAGCCACAGCTGAGTCCATGTGCCATTGTCTGAAAGAGGGAAAAAAAAAAACCAACAAAAAAAAAAAACATTAAGAGTCAGAAAACATGCAATTAACAAGAACAAGTCCATTCTTGGCATTAGACTTTTACTAAATTAACAGACAAAACAGAATCTTAAAACATTGACAAGTTAAATATGGGTAACTTTTGCCCATCTGCTTTACTTTTCTACTGTATGTGCTCTATAAATTTTCACTTTAACAAACTTGTCTCATTGTATGTTTGACTAAATGCCTGAAATGGTCATGTGAATGGTCTTCAAACAGCCACCTTACCTTTATTGTCTGCTGCAATAAATCCAAGGATGTTTTCGTGCCGCAGCATGATTGTTTGGTAGATCTCGGCCTCTCTGAACCAGGAGCGTTCCTCTCTGGATGAGAAGATCTTCACCGCCACATCTCCTCCCCTCCACTTCCCTCTCCACACCTCACCGAAGCGACCCTTTCCGATGATCTCCTGCAGCACAATGGTCCTTGCTACTGTCCGCTGCACAAACAGGGGCAAACCTGCAGAGGGCGGTAGAAAGACAAATTAATTAATTTAGATAAAATAAATGAAAATAAAATAAAGTTTCTTGTTTTGCCAATATGGAGAAGTACAAGTCTGGTTCAAGTGTTGCAAATGAATAATGATATATTTATGCTGATCATATTTATGGATATTCTGCTACTATTCTTGCTGACAAGACAGACAACACTTACAGAAACTGTGTTTTAAGCATATACTGACCAGAGCCCGATCCGGAGGTGGACATGTCATAGATGAGGTCCTGCAGGGTCTTGTCCTTGGCCAAGTACAGATGGTCACAGGATGGATCCTCTACCTCCAGCCTCTGTCTGTGGCTGTAGGCCCTCTGATGATACTGGAACAGGAAGACGCCGACCATCAGCAACACGCACAGAAGAAACACCGGCCCTGCGATGACCGCCACCAGCTCCACCGGCCCCCAGGAGCTTCCTGAGCCTGACCAGTCCCCTTCCTTTGTTGGGACTTGAAGGGCAAAAAGAAAGAGATCCAGGGGAATTGGTGATTAATTTAAATTAAACATAATTAAACACTCAGGCTGTTGAAGTGAATCAGTTCAATTGTACTGTCTCACCAGGGACTTTCAGGTCAATACTGTTGCAGTAATCTTCATAGCAGCAATGTGTGTTGAGCAGGCCCTCAGCACTCAAACAGTAGAAAGGTTGTCCCGGGGGGACCAGGTTATCCTTATTGATACAGATGCGTACGTGTTGCTCCTTCCCATCGATGTAGTACGTTGAGGCCATGCAGGCGCCATCTGTCTCGCACTCATAGCCTGTCTTCTCACAGTTTGTGCAGTTGCAACGTAGAGCTGAGGGATAGGACAGAAAGAATTAAGCAAATAATGATTTATCAGATAGATCATCTGGATAAGAAAAAAAATCTTTTTCACTTTGCACTTTTGCCCAGCAGGGGGCAAGCTAAGCCCACAGTTTCAACACAGGATGTAAAGAGTGTAGCGTTTCATTCAGTTGTGGGCATTTTGTGACGCGCAGACACTGAGCTTGGAGTTGAGCAGCAGCAGCCAGACGGCCCCGGCGGCCCTGAAATCAGATCCTTCACTGCAGATGAACCCAAACACGCAGGGTGGAGACGGACCTGCCCAGTGGGACAGACAAAGTGAAACCCAACAAGGGGCGAGGGTTCTTGCCAAATCCCCGATGCAGCATTCTGCTCCACTCCTCTGCTCTGTCTTTCTCACACTGACACAGAGAGCTGCCACTGTTTAAGCTAATGAGACGGGAGTTTTATTAAACACAGCACACTCCTGCACGGGGACCTATTAAAGCTGACACAATGGAACTCCTGCTGCCGCCATAATAAAACTACGGTGGTCCATCTATGCGCTCAAATGAGGTCAGTGCCAGAAAGTCCGCACAAATCTGCCACATCTAAAACAGAACCAGAGCTGGGAAAATCGAAAGAGTAAGAAACTGCAATGTGATTAGATTTGGAGTGAAATGTGATTTTGAGTCATGGCACACATGCTTCTCATTTAGAGTAAGGTCAGCACAAAAGGCTTCTTCCAAGGCTTGGTGGCCAAATAGAGTGCAGAGTGGGACCAGGCAATGCTGGATGGCAGAGGGACCCTTTTTAACATGAAAAAAACTAACAAAAAAACCCAAAAAACAGTGGTGGGGCTGAGCTTGGCTGAGCCAACATTTACGGTAGACGACGTACTGTCTGACTTGACAACGCGCTGTGAGTGAGGCGTGACAGGCCAAGGGCTGATCGTTGGTGGGAAAACAAAGGCCGGACCACTCAAGTTTAATCGCTGTGGACTTAGCAAAGACCCACCGTACCAACAACAACACAGGAGGAGACACAAAGCAGAGAGGAATTTCAATCCTAATTCTCCTTCAAAAAAAAGAAAAAGGGGGAGGCTAAGGAAAGAAAAGATTTTAAGGGTGGCAAGCTTCCACTAATCCTCTGTGTCTTATCCTGAGGGTTTCTTTGACCAGATGAGCTCACTGATCTTGCCTGTTTGTACCATCTTGGGTCTCAGTCAAAAGGTGTCAGCAGATTTTAGCACATTCTTGAAGCACTCAGGTCGTTGCACGATTAGGCTTTTGTTCAGTGAACGGAAGAAAGAAGAAAAAAAAAAGACTCAAAATGAGTGATACACTGATTGCACCATCAGCATGTAACATCCAAGCGGCCAAAACCACAAAACCCCGGTGTCATAGGATTGGTTTCCACTCACTGAACTCTGGGAGGTTGCATTCTGTGTGGGAGCATTTTTTGCATGTAGTGTGTGCTGATGTGTCTCTGCTTGTCCACTGAATGGTAACTGGAAATGTTTCAGTAATATTTCTCATCTGTGTGTGTCCCGCTCTCCAGGAGGCGAGCGGGAAAGTGGCAGGAACTCTTGGTGGAGCCTGTCCAAATTCACTACAGTTTCGTATGCAGATGGAATTTCCTGCAGATTACGCAGAGGTGAAGCAGGCTGGGCCCGATAAAGAGAGAAAAAACAAGCCTTGTGCCACATTGTACTAATCTGCGGCATTAATGGAGCAAATACTTTCGGTAAATGAAATAGATGACCTACAGCTGTAGATTTTGTAGGCTAAATTTTTACTGGTTCTCTGTGTGTGTGCTCAATCTTCAGCTATTGTGTACAAGGAGGAGCCATTTTGATCAATGTCTCCTAAAAGTAAAAGTGAGATAAAACAAACAAACAAAGCATTTTATTTTGAGAGGAAAGTTCTCCACACCACACTCTTAATCATGCCGGTTCTTATGAAACAAACAGAGGGCTATAAAATAGTTAGCGTGACACACATATTGCACTAATATACAGTTTTACATTAACAACAGTGATCTGATAAGAACGCCGTGATCTGAAACAAGCAGACGCATCCATCATGGAGGCTCTTTGCGTGTGGTAAGACAGATGGTGCACAGCCACACAGACAGAAGCTCAGGACGGAAACCAAACATGGCTGAAAACACACACGGTCCCTTCTCAAATCTGCCATGGATGGTTTGTGGTCTACCAAGAGTTTGGCTTGTGGGGAGTCTTCCCTTTCGTTAAAGGCTACGTTGTGACAGTACCATATGTAGCCTGCTTCAACACAAACAAGCAGTGAAGCGTTGGGTGGCCTATGTGAGGAAATGGGGAAAATTCTATAACAGAAAATGCAATTTTATATATTGATGGAGATAGAGAACAAAATTTGGATAAAATGACTTGATCTTGTTACCCAAATACCTAAATAATCATGGCCATTCATCATGATGAAGCAAAAAGCCTGGAAACCCAATACAGCCACAGAAAAGTCCCGCTCACTGATTTGTAACATTACCCAATATAACATCATACAATGTGCTATTTTAAAAAGGTATAAATCTCTAGAAAAATCTCTACAACCTCTGACAGACACTATATATATCATTATATCACCCAACCCTGGACAATATTATACAAAAGATGGCCTAAAGTGAGAGAGCAAAAAATAAAAAGCTAAATTTAAAATGAATGTCATAAAAAGACATTAATTTTAAAACTAAGTCAAACGAGGCTTAAGACACAAGTCTTGGCCCACTAGCATTTACCTAAATGCCATGTTGTTTGCACAGTGCCCAGCATATCTGGCTGGACTCAGAGGAGAAGTGTTACAGAGCACGACTTGAAGGAATAATATCAAGCCTAAATACACATGCATCGGAGTGGAGGCCGGGTGTGTGCGGGTTTTGAGTGAACTCTGCTCTTGTATCCACATAATTGGTGGTCTTTACACTGGTCCTTTGTGTGGAGATTAAGACGACATGAGGAGGGATTGGACTGGCCCTGCGCGAACAAAGAGCAGAGTGGAGTGGGGGAGCGCACTTCTGCGTGGAGCGGGCAAGGGGGGGATGGGTGCCGCTCGGGGACAGGCCAGGGGTAACAGTAACAACCCCCGATGTTTCGGGGAGGGGGAGGGAAGCCAGACAGGATGGGGGTTGGTCCCAAATTGGGCAGGACAATATTGAGGGAAGGGGGGTAACGAGCGGGACTTACTGGGCCCCCCAGCTGCGATCGAGGTCTGCACGAGTGACCAGCTGCGACTGTCATTAAAACCCAGTCTAGACTTTGACTTACGGGAGGGAGTAAATAACAGGAAAAGGGAACATTGGAGGAAAGAGGGTGGAGAGCACAGTGAAAAGAGCGACTCCTTAGAGCTGCTAGTGTGTGAAGTTCCTATCATTCCGTTCATGTTGAGGCAGGAAATGGCAGACACGGTGAGGAAGGGATTAATAAAACATTGTTGCCATAACCAGCGTCGCCTTAACTTGGACCAAAATAAAAACCACAGGATAGTCCCATTCCAAACAAATTTACACATTAACCTTGATGACCGTGTTTCGTTTTACGCGAGTGTGTACAGGTGTGGTTCAGACCTACTCGTGCGGATCAGCCCTGTCAAAACAGAGATGAACTTTCGAGCATGGCTAGATGATGAAGTCTGTGGAAAATGCTCTGTGCGTGGCGCTGAGCAGGGTTACAAAAACAAAGTGGGGGCTAAGGGACGCAGACAGTTGTGTGTTTGTGTATTGGCGTGCATGCGTGTGTGTGTGCGTGTGTGGTGCAGAGCACCATTACCAAAATGCACTGGCTGAAATTAGATCCATACAGATACCAGACTGAGAGCTGATCAAGACAAGCAGACGCCACCAGACAGTGTGAGTGCAAACACACGCACACACGGATGCACGCACACACCACAACTGTGTCCTAATCAATGCTAGGGGAAGGAGGAAAGTCATTACCTTTGTCTGCATCTCAGGGTCAGATTACTGATCGGATTCTAAAGTGAAGTCTCTGGGGCTCGGGCTGCTCCTACTATCTCTACCAACCACCACCCTCCAGGCTACATCTCATCCTGTCTGTCTGCTGCCCTGGACGAATTCAGGAGGCACACAAGTGTGTGAGCACGGGCCAACTTTGGGCTTCATGCTGCTGCTCAAACTCCCAAACTGGTCAATGTTGCTTTTATAATGCTGAACATGTTGCAGTTCTGTGAGCCAATGCATCTGCCATGTGACTTGAGCGTTTCTGTCTTTCTACAACTGCGGAAAATTATTTACTTTGGCAACACTTACGTCTAGATATCAAACCGTGACACTGTTTTGGAAAAGATCCAAAGAAGTACCAAATGCTGGAATCTAACATCTGGACAGATCTATGATGTTGACTTTAGCACTGACTTGAAAAGAAAATTCTAATTTTGGACCATTACTGGAACTACTGTATACTTGCTTGTATTTATACTATATTAACAGTTCAGACCTTTGGCTTCTTCATTCAGTAAAAAAGTGTTTTCTATAGTAAAACAATTACATTTCTCTACATGAGGTATTGAAAAAGTTTGATTAATATCAGCACTGAATTTTATTGGCATTAAAATGGAAAATATTTAAGCATCAACTGATCCAATATTGTTTTGCATACAATGCTTAATCAGATAGTGTCATCACACCAAAACAACTTCATGTGGTCATCATCCTTAAATGGCTCAGCCCGGTTGTCACAGAAAATACACAGGGACAGTAACAAAGGCCTCTGTCATGTTAATATTGAGATGAGCCAAATAAAAGTACATTTACTAAATGTTAACTTTGCATGTTGTGGTTTCTTGCAAGGAAGACTGCTTAACACACTCAGGTTCTGTTGAGGTTAACGTCACCATGGAGGCTGGAGAGAGACAAGAGTTTTATGTGCACACTTCCCCAAGCAGAGGATTTCTTTGCAACAACTCTGCACTGGACCACACCAGTCAAAGTCAATCTTTGTCAGAGAAGTATTGGAGAAAACTTGACAAGAGCACTGAACACCTTCCAGCAGAAAATGACAGGGCAGAGCAGGTCTCATCTACATTCTTACAACAACCAAAAAAAACAACAACAAATCAAATACCTCGACAAAGAGACACGTAATGGAGGGCAGGTGTCGGGTTTAGGTCTATAGATGTGAACACAAATAGCTACTGGGTCTGTCTGGGTGTACTGTGACAATAACAACTCTGTTCCTCCAAGTACATTGAAGGTATTACACAAAAAGCTTGATGTCACTTTGCCACCTAAACACACAAAAAACCCTAAAAACAAAGACATAAGGTCCTGAGTTAATTAACAGCTCAGAGAATTGAGCAAGTGAAGGTGAAATTGCAGGCTCTGCGGTAGTAGTAATCCCTTGTGGTCCAACATCAGTAATGGCGGAGCTGGGTCAGTCAGAGGCTATGCTGTCTGCTGTAGCAATTAGGACTCCTTGCCTCCGGGCCAACGGAGGTCATTAACGACACTGGTCATTATGGGGGGAAAACTAGACCACCCCAGTCCTGACCTGACCCCTGAATGGTCTGAGCCATGTAATAGAAACTGTTGGTAAACACTGGGTTCTGCAGAGGAGGTGTCTGGGCCAGAGAGTAATCTGAAATCTCACATAGAGGACGCGCAGCTTCATTCAATCGTAATTTAGCTGCGGGGATCAGGCAGAAAAAACTTGCATCTATCTAGAACAGGCCTCAACAACGACTACACACTTGTGTGAGTGGATGTGGGGTAACTTTCTCCTTTTCAAGTTCAAGCCAGCTGTAAATACTGCCACCACCCCCACCCATCCAAACTCACTCCTCTTTACAGACACATCTTTGAACACAGTAAGATTCAACCATTCGCCGTACATTCCCTTGGCTCTGATCTAATGGGCAGGTGTACACATGTTCCAATCTGACTAGTTCACGCTTCCTCCACCTGAACTCATTCACATCTGATTTGACATTAAATAACACCTGTAGCTCAGTTTAGCTCTGCACAGGCAGTTCCCTGAACAGGTTGAGATGAGGGGAGTTTTTTCCTCTTTCTAGTCGCTTCCTGTCCTGATTTTACATTGAAACACAACAGGGAATGACTACAGCAAGTGAGTTCAGAGTTCAGGAGATAGCAGGAGCTCATCTAACCACAGGCCTTCCAATAAAGTTGGGTAAAAAAAACATGCTTAGGCTTTCTTCTCAACACCCTACAGTGGCAGCGAGTAAGTGAAAGCCTAAGTGAGACCACAGATAAAGTGCAGATTAAATTCTGATAAAGTACCGAGCCTTTTATATGACAGAGATGGAGAATAGAGAGGCGGAAGGAAAAGAGAAAGAGAGGGACGCGCCCTACCTCACGGCAGTGTGGTTGACAGTGCCCATATCACATTGCTATTGTCTTCAATGCGCCTAGGCAGACTGCGTCACACAGGCATGTAATGCCCATAACACCAGTGACTCCTAATCCTTATGAAGTCAACAACACGTGACGGATTCATCAAAGCTGTGAGTAAAGTGCATTCCCACAAAAACATACTACATTCGCCACAGGCATGGAATCTGCTCCGGCGTAGCAACTTTCAGGTTTGTCTGGTTTCCGGCCCTCGCATGGTGTAATCCATTATATGGTGCGAAACCATGACTCCAGACAGACTTCTGGGCCCCTTACGCGACAGACCCCGCCAGCTGGACAAACCCATCATCACCCTCTGTCTGCTTGGGCCGCACACACCCACCCCCCAACTTCTCCCCTCTCACACATCACTGTCAATGTTGGAGTAACCCAGTCAAATAAACAGACCACTCAGGTGTGATCATTCTCCTGGCATGCCTCGTGTGAACCGATCAACCTTGGGAGTACTGCGCCCTTATCTAAACTAAGCGGGGGAGGAATATTCATACAATTCTTGGAAGGATGACTCAACTATTTAAAGCACAACATTAGCTTTAATAAATGACAGTGCAGTCAGGATATTTATTCTGGCACACAGAGTGGAATTGTGTCTTTTTTTTTTACTGTGTAGTTTATCTGTTGAGTGGCAAGTTGCAACAAGATAAAGACTGTCTCAAAATGTGAGAAAACAAAACATGGTTTACGAAATCCAAGACACGCATTCAACTCAACGAAAACAAAAACCTGCTGTAATAGTGAGCAGAAGTTTTGTGCACCATCTGACCATCTGAGGCCGCGGCGTGGAGCTGGGCATCAGCTGCTCGAGCAGGCTGGGGGGGGAGGACTCAGACTGAAGCAGTGCTGCAAAAAAAGGGGGGACCCCACTTGCCACATTTCCATCACAATGAACCCAGACTTCAACTTTGACTTCTGTCTGGGACGGCTGAATGCACGGCTGTCGTCACCCTATGCCAGCATTCACTGTCTGCTGGAGGCCACTGAGCAGCCTTTTCACTCCTTACAAAACGGGCACCAATGGAGGAGCTGCCAGTGTTTACCCTATTAAAAAAAAAAACAACACATAGACACACACAACCAAAACAACAACAAGAAAACACATCTCATGCACAAAGTAGGTTAGGCCTCCACTCAAGAGGCTCCGTCCAGCTCTTGGTTACCAGTGCGCACAACATGTGATCACAATGAAAAAAAGGAGGGTATGACCACACAAAACACATGTTTAAGCAGCCTGCCATCATCACGGACACGCTGATGGGCAGCCACAAGAGCCCGTTTTGTAAATATGTTAGCCCGACAGCGACAACTTCACACCAACAACAGACTGCAGACTGTCGCTCCGCCGCTTGGTGTGCCCGCACGCCTCGGCAATAAACCATTTTAATCAAGTCTCGGCGCTCACACCTGAAGCACAATTATCGCCATTATTCAACTTTTAAGTGGTTTTAATATCCGGTTAGGTAGCCGACGTTAGCCGGCGCCGCCGAACAAACAGCCCCACCATGTTGTTGTTGTTGTTGTTGTTGTGGTTCGGCTACTTGCTCCGCGTTCAACAGCGACCATTATTTAAAAACACGTCGCGGTTTGTCTCTCGATAGAACAAAGAAATAAATAAAATAAACCACAAGTAAACAAAAAAAGCGTGACTTTTGGTTGAGGCAAACGGCAAGCCGCGGTTTTGGAGGTCGACGCTAGCTAAGACTCGGTTAGCCAAATCCCTGATTCGGAGCGCCATGACGGTGAGCGACAACAGGCGATGCCCGGTCCGGGGAAAACACACAGACACACACACACACACACACACACACACACACACCGAGACAAAAGCCGGAGAGGTGGCCCCGCTCGAAACTCACCGTTACCGACGGCCGCCAGCCCGAGCAGGGCCAGCAGCGTTGTGGCGAGTCGTCTCAGAGCCATTTCTCCCGAAGTCCCATCTCTCCGCCGTGAAACGCGTCCGTGAGAGTCGCTATCAGACCTGAAACCGCCACAGTCCGGGCGAGGGAGCGCTCACACACACACACACACTCTCTCTCACACACCGCACAGCCAAACACTGAACAGCCAGCCTGCTGTGTGACGTGTTTAAAGGGGTGTGTGTGTGTGTGTGTGTGTGTGTGTGTGTGTGCATATTTAAAGGGGAGGGCCGCCTGCTGCATGTAACCCCCCCTCCAACACCTCT
>JAOXYL010000050.1:11031100-11044927 GCA_028564955.1 Terapon puta | reverse complement strand
CTTTATCTCAGATCACATATCAGCCGCCGTATTGATTTTTGAGAAACCTACCGCTGCCTGCAGTTTTTACCGAGAGAGTGTAAATTAAGTATGGACCTTAGCATCGCAAAGAGGTGTGTTGGTCTAGATCCATTCGGGTATTTCTCTGTGACCCTGTCTGTATATACCCCACTGGCACATCCAGCTGCTACTGCTTGAGAATGTATCTCAGGAAGAGGTGACTCAGTCTGCAGCCGGGTGCATTTGGGACTTGATCTGTGCCCGCTTTTATCACCTGTCCTCTTGCTAGCACTCTCACTGATCTATCCTCGAGCCTAATTGTGTCTGCATAGTCTCCTCTGTGGCTTTATATCTGTCCATTATCCGCCCTGTCCAATTTATCTCCACATTTCTTTGGTGCACGTTGTCTGCCGAACAAATCCCTCTGTCTCTACCGAGCCATTTGGAATGATCCCACTGTGAAAAAGAATACACAGAGGGGGGAAGTGGAGGGAGATGTGAGATGGGCTCCTGCACTCACAGACAGGGAGTTTGGCCTCTCTGGTACTTGAACAACCCCCCTGCAGTGTTAAAAATAACCAGCTCTTCATCTGACTGACCAGACAGACTGGGGCTTTGAGGGAGTATTATCTCTCTGGAGTTTGTTCAACAACCAGGCTGACAGAAAACACACGCACACACGCACAGACAGATAAAGGAAGAGCAGGCAGGACTGATATAGAAAACATCACAATGCAGATATAACATGAAGGGGACAGAGCTGATAGACTTTTATCAATCACTGTTTTTTTGGGGCCAATTTTGTCTCATTTTCTATTCTTTATGACAGAATGTGCAAAAATTTTACACTTTGCGTTGACCCAATTTCCAATAACTCATTGGTAAAGCAATTATTTTTTAAGTGTTTTAAATTGAGGTAAATCAGACACCTGATTAAGCAGTACGATTAGTAGTGTTAAAACGAAAGCCAAATGGGTGTGGTTAGATTTGTATTTTGATGTGGAGAACAGAATCATCCCTGTTTGCGAAATATTTCCTTCCTTTAAAAACAGGAATTATGAATTCATTTGAAATGAGCCTCCAAGGCCCTGTCAGTATTTCCAATGCATAGTGTGCATGGCATCACTAACTACTAAGAATAAAGCATTGAGTCAGTTATATCAGTTATATTCATTTATTTAGAATTTCTAGTTTAGTATCTTTATATGTTTGTGTGTGGGGTTTATGTGACTTAGAGAAAACACAAATATGTTACCTTAATAACATACTGTGACATGTGGGTTCTTTCCACATGGGTTTCCAAATATGATGATGTATAGAGGTCCTGTGAAATAATGAATCTCTAACCTTCCCCGGAGCAAGGGGATTGCCTTGGTAACTGCTCACCATAATTCAGCGTTATGATGAAACATTGCAGTTTAATGATTTTGTGTTATAAAAGGTGATGCAATGCAAATGAAAACACGATTGCAAAACCGATTACACCGTAAAAAGCTGCACTAAGGCAAGCACCATGGATCAGTGTTTGTCTATTGTCTGATGACCTCTACTGGCTGATAAGAGAATCGCAAACATCAGCGCTACAAAACAGCATGTGGAGAAACAGACAGTTGAAAAATACAATCCTTTATTCAACATATTCAACATATACAGTATTGCATGTCTGTTTGTGAATTCCTCTACTGACCATAGTGATGGTGACGGTACATTTTAGGTCTACAAAAAATGTAAAAAAATAATTTGGAGCTGTTGTGTCATTAAAAAAATGTATATAAAAGGTGTCTCATTGTTGAATAATAGAAAATAATACTCCCTTTGGAATAACATTTACAAGAAACACAGTGGTGGTAAAAGACAACAGTTTCAGGGCTGATCGAATATGTACAACTAAATAGCTCAATGCGTCTGTGTGCAGGTAATAAATTCTCAATCTATATAAGTTAAATGCGCTTACAAAACAGGTGATGTGGTTTGGTATGAGCATGAAATTACATACATGTTTCCTGTATTTATAATGAAAGGACACAGAGGCCCTCTGATTCTCTGCAACTTCTTGTGACTTTGGTCATTTTGGAAAAACCCATAAGTGCAATTTTACAGTATATCAGAGAAAGTCCAGACACTCTCTTCCTCTCAGTAGGAGGACGAGTAATTGTGCTATGCCAGATTTTCCTCTCTGTTGTGATGATGGGGATTAAGACAATAATGCATAAAACCCTGTGTGTATAGAGCAGTCTATGAATTGTTTGGTTAATTATTCTACTGTAGAAATGTATGATCTAAACATTTAGTCTCTGAGCAGAACAAAAAGGAAAATACCTTTATTTACCTTGGTCTTAATTTCCTTCTCGGGACTTCCTTGTTTGAGGCACCAGATATACGACAGATGAAGTTTAGGCAATGCAAGAAAATAAAATAGCCTGGGGTGTAAGCCAGTCTAGACAATACCGCTCAGAGTCATATGGTTTTAATATAATGCAGTGACTACGTGAGTCATTATCTCAAAATATGCTAATGATATGCACCTCATGCTTTTGGAAAGTGGTTCAAAATCCCTTCTGGCGTTCATTTTGAGTCCCTGTTTCCTGCTGGTGCTCTGGCCTAGACGTCCCGCTTGAGTTTCTCGATGCTGAAGTCATTCTCATGGTCCAGTTTGGAGAGTGTCTTCCTCACTCGCAGGGCTGTCAGGCGGGCTGATGGGCTCTGGTACCAACACTCCTTCATAATCTTCGCAATGGCCGTCAAGATCTGGACGCACACAGAGATAAATCTTAAATGTCACCAGGACATCACAGCAGAATGTAACGTGTTCCATACTGTGTCTATTTAAGCACTATATAGTACTGGTATTATACATTTGCTCTACATTCACTCATCTGTGAGTCCATGTGAGTGCATCAGCAAGTGTGTCCATGTTTTCTTGCATGTCTGTTTGTCAGGCATAACTGTGTAATTTGAGCATAAGTGGGCGCTAAAGGTTAGAAGTGGTGATAATCTGTGCAGAGATTTTAAAGCCTTGGAAAATATAATTGCATCTGTGTGTGTATGTGTGTGTGTGTGTGTGTGTGCATGTGTTATCAGATGACCTACAGGATGGGAATGGAGCCTGTTGTGCAGACTGGGCCTCTGCTGGTCCACACACACCACCTTCTTCATCTCCTCAAAACTGGGATCTGAGGGCACCAGGTCAAAGAAGGGAGGACGGTACTCTTCCACGATCCCTAAAACAATCCAAAAGAAAAACAGAAAACTCAGTGTGCAGTTTATTCTCCAGCTGAGCAGAAGCACAGCTAAAAAAAGTGACATGTCTTGGTTGTGAGATTCAGTGAAGTTAGACAAGACTGTAATTTTAAAAACTGTACGGAAATTCATTATCAATCCCATGAGTAGATAAAACCCTGATGGTTTATCTCCTCATGCATTTCCAGAACATACATTTGTCTTCATACTGGTCTGAAATAGCCCACTTGGAAATTGAGATAGTCTGCAAGTGGGAGTTTTGTAAAGTATGTTTGACTAAACAAGAGAGCAGGGAAAGATATCAATTCCCTGGTGACCACACTGGGATGGAGTTCTGCGAGGCCCGCTTAGTGTGTGTATGTATGTGTGGCTGTTTGTGTGAGAACATACACACAAACAAAGTTATGAATGTCTGTCCATCTGGACTAAGCACGTTTCAGCAAGTGTGTGTGTGTGTGTGCTTGTGTGTGCTTGTGTGTGTATGTGTGTGCGTGTGTGTGTGTTTGTGCATGGATGAGCGCTTGCATTTACAAATTGTGTGGACGGGCATCTGGACTATGTACGAGTGAGTGCTGACACGAGATAAGACTGTTTATAATTACTGCAGTGCTAATCATGAGAGAGGATAGTAGAGACAGACACAGACTAGGAAAACACTGGAGTGCTGAGAGACATTGAACCAACTGCCTCTTATGTATACTCTCCCAGAACTGGGCAGACAAGGGAAAAACAGATTTTCAACATGACGAGCCTGAGATGGATAACACATCAACTTATAAAAGATCCAGCAATTTATACAAACACGTTCAGTAGTTTAGGTAGGTAAGTAAATATCTACAAATGACAGTAAAGGCACATCATTTTAATTGGCTCATGTCCTCCTACCATTGACATTGGTCCTGCGGGTAATTTCCCAAAAGACCAGGCCCAGGGCCCAGATGTCGGTTTGCTTATAGGACTCAAAGACTTCCATGCGAATAGTCTCATTGAGCACCTCAGGGGCCATGTAACGCTTGGTCCCCACACGAGGGTTGTTGCCCACATCGAGGTAGTCGTGTGACTGAGAGTGTATAACAGCCAAACCTGAAGAGAGACCAGACACAGAGCACAGATGGAACCTTTTAATTTACAGTGAATTACCAAGTTTTATAGAACTAATAAATTGATCAAAATCAGCATAAAAGAATAGTTTTGGCTCAACACATTGATTGTAACTATCAACGGAAGTTGGAAACAGACACAACAGGAAACCCAGTGTTTTCATTGTGATTTCTCTG
Source organism: Terapon puta (assembly GCA_028564955.1). Classification (NCBI taxonomy): domain Eukaryota; kingdom Metazoa; phylum Chordata; class Actinopteri; order Centrarchiformes; family Terapontidae; genus Terapon; species Terapon puta. The sequence continues at coordinate 11,040,410 of JAOXYL010000050.1, read as the reverse complement.
TCCTTACTTCTTGCTTCACAAGACTCACCCAGATCAGCGATACAACACTGTCCGTTACGCTTTACAAGGATGTTTCGGCTTTTCAGATCCCGATGAGCGATGGCTGGCTTTTCCTGGGAGCTGACGATCTCGGTGTGGAGGTGGACAAGACCACAGGCCACAGACAGGCACATCCTCAGGCAGCTTTCAGGGTCCAAGCTGCTATACTGCAGGAAATCGTAGAGCGAGCCCAGCTCATGAAAGTGGGTGACAAGCCACAGCTGGGTGCTGGAATTCTTGGATGTCATGTCAGAGGCAATAAAACCTGGAGCCAGAACAGGAGATTACTGGTTCAATGTCAGTCTTTTGGCTGACGCGACTTTAAATGACATCACAGATTTCTCTGCACAGGAAACAAATCACACAAATGATGTATTCGAAACTTTAATCTGTACCCAGAATGTTGTCATGTCGCAGCTGTACAGTATTGTAGATCTCTGTCTCTCTGAACCAGGACTGCTCGTCTCTAGAGGAGAATATCTTGACAGCAACACTCTCCCCCATCCAAGTTCCCCTCCACACCTCCCCATACCTGCCTTTTCCTGGAAACAGGAGAAAAATAATTACATAACTGCAAAGTCATGAACAAAACAGAACAAAGAAGTGACCAGCTGTGAGGAAGGAGACTGACCGACACACTCGACAAGTGAGATTTGTCTCGCCATAGTTCTTTGGACAAGATAAGGCAGCCCCGTCCCACTCCCTGATGTGCAAAACTCATCAAAGATGTCCTGGAGAAAGACAAAGATATGCTCCACATGTGGAAAATTGAACATGGTTTAAAGGTATTGGGTCTTACGTCAAACATCAGAGGTCTCTTACGCCATATGTGGGATCATCTCCATTAGGGACTTTGAGCATGGTGACATCCGGGTCGTTGGCATGTTTCTGTCTGCAGTGTGTATGTCGGAAGCGCAGGAACAGCACCAGGCCGCAAACACTGGCTGTCACGAATAACAACAGCAAGGACACTGTGATCCACAGCTCCGGACGATTGAATTCTGGGGGCGTTGTAGTAGGCTCTCCTTCTGGAAGCATTCAGACACAGACATTTATTAGTTTGTGAAGCATGCTGAGTATATTCACTACATTAAAGGGGAGATGTTTTTGCTCTGAATAAAACATTAACATCTTTGTGACATGGCATTCATTGCACCATCTTTATCAACTTGCCCTAACTGACCACAAGGGGGAACCAGCTACTATCTGCAGGGAAGCTTTAAATCCTGTCATAGAAAGTATTGCAGGCTGTACATTGTACTCTGGGATAAGCCTGAGAGAACAAACTGATACAAAACTAGGAAGCTCGTTAACACAGGTTTTTTAAAAAAAAATTATGGATGTGATGTTACACTATTGTAAAGCAATGGTTTTAGGTACTGACTAATGTTTGGAGGCAGCGTGGTGAAAGCGTTGCACAGATGCTTTCTGCAGCAGTGGACGAAGAAGCCCTCAAAGGAGGTAAGGCACTGCTCCCTGTAGTTAGATGCAGAGAAACAGCCCTTTTCCTCAAATCCGTGCACCCATGTGTAGAAGCACATGTCTCCTCTGCAGGTTCCGTTTGTGCACGTGCCTTTGTCGTTCTCACATACGCAAAGAAGCTGGCTGTCGTCTTCGCCGTCTGAAGAACATGTAAGTACACAGCATTGGCAGACAGGCCAGCACACACATGAGGACACAAAACAAGCTGCATACATGCATGCGCACACTCCTGTGACTCAACAATGAACCAAAGACAACTGATCTCGGAAGTATAAAAAAAAAAAAAAACAGGCCAAACTCACTCCTGTATGCTCACATTTCAAAGATTAGCAGTAAAGCTTTACATATATGGACAACTTGTCTCCTTCAAGGGGAAACCCCACTTGTGACAGAACGATATATATATCACATTGCTCGGCATTTACAAGACATCACATAGATATGAAAGATCGTGTGGTTAACATCTCAGATCGCATAGATATGAAAGGTTGTGTGGTATGGAAAATATATAGTACACAATGAAACAACAGAAACTGGAAACATTCAAAGACTTCACAAAGTGGTATGATGCTTATTGTGATTCTGATGATTTTCATGCCCTCAACTCTCCCCCACAGTGTCTTTTCAGATTTTCTTTATTCCTCTGACTTAAAAAAGATCACAAATGTGAACAGTGTCTACAGGTTGCAAGTGCATTACACAGTATTTGACCAATAGGATGATATTTCTGCGCATTCTGTGGTCTGGTCCACCAATACCTGTACTGATACTTGACTAACTTCAGACACCAGACACCCCTTGAGTCATTTCATGCTAGGTAGGTGGTGTACACTCTGCCTGTCTGAGCTTGTTGGAAACAGCGGCCTATTGTTTTACATTGGAGGGAGGCTGAGAACTGTGAGACTGAACCATGCAATTTATGTGCTGGAGAACAAAATCCAAGAACTAAAAGCTGTATACTCAGCGGGTTCTACCTTATTAGCGTCAGCATCCAAAGCTGCCTTTAATGGTGCTTTAATTGATTGGAATGAAATGGATGGTTTTCACATATGAACCTTAACTCACCTGCATGGATAGCAGAGATCCACAGAAGTGCCCCAACTAGCACCACACTGAGCAGAGCAGAGCTTCCCATCTCTGAAAAAACAAAATAATTGATGAGTTAATATAATCAAATTATAATAACACAATTAGTGCTGTCTCTTTATTGGGAACTGTCATAATTTGGAAAAATAAGGCCATTTCCCTGTCATTTGTACTGCTATGTGATTGAAATTTACGGACTGTAACTTAATAGTGGTGTCTGTGAGGAGTCGTGCAGTGGTTAAAGCCGAGACTCTTTGGCAGAGGAAGCTATGAGGTCAAAAACAACAGTCCGAGGGCCCAGCCTGTCTGCCTGTGTTGTAATTGCATTGGGTGGGAAAAGGGGGCTTAGGGGAAGGAGGCTGTAACAGCACTCCAGAGTGTTTGTGTGCTGCGACTGTGTGTGGCGCTGCGCTGCCCAGACTCCAGGCCTGTCGACTCCTCGACTACTCTGCTCGCAGAGTAAATATTGATGGCTATGCTTCCTGCCATTGAGTGGCCCCACCCGGCTGGCTGGCGAGACTCAGGTCTGCTCATTGTTTAGAGCTGCACTGTTGAGGGTCACGCAAGCAGGAGGGCCGTCACACTGGATTCAGCCTTTCTCACTGCTGAAACTCACTCAGGTCTCTAACTTGACACTCAGGTGACCTTAGACATGTCACACCTCATTGAAACCACTAAAAATGGAAAAAAAGAACACAATGAGTGCAATATTTTCAAAAGCCAAGAAAATGTTTCAATAACTACTATGACAGATCCTACATTGATAATGTTTTTCTTGCATACACTGTGATAAATATGAAGGAAGCCTAAATGGATACACATTTTTAGCTTTAAAACAAGAGTTTTTACTATTGCACAATTTCATCTCTATTCTTTCTGCAATCTCATTGTCTATGTGTTTGTCACCAGGGAATTATATAAATTTGGAAAATGTTGATTCATTCAGCGAGCTTTTAACTTTCTGTATATAAAAGGAAACAAGCACACAATAAACAAAAGCACCCAGAGAAATGCTGAGGCCTTTTAAGGTATTTCTTCACCATTGTTTGGCAGCAGTGTTCCTGTCACCTAAAAAGCACGTCTTTCGGAAATCCTGTTGTCTGAGAAGCACAGTTTTGCTGGTTAATGTGGTTAAGGACCATTTGCTGTCGCCCAGCTCTGGATTTAACAGGGCCTGCTGGCAGCTTCTTAAATCATGAGAGCGAAAATAGAAAATGACACTTAAACCTGCGTTCTGGATGTGTGAACACCTGAGGTCTGCCCAGTAAGCTCCGGGGAGGGGCTCATTAAATCTAAAATGTGGACAGCTGGACCGGACTGATGCAGGTAACAACTGGGCTGTGAGAAAATCTGCATCCAGATATGAAAGAAAGTTGCCATAGCAGCTGACTTAGGTCCAAAAAAGATACAACATGGGGCTGCCACGTACTACTGGGTCTTTTGGGTCTTGGGCATTGTTATCAGGGACCCCTGATAACAATGCAGGTCTACAAAGTTTTACAGGCCTACCTTTGCTGAAAAGTCAGACAAAATGTCTCAACAGTGACAGTCTACTTGTGCAAACCATATTCCAAAGAAAACCACAGGTTACAGTGATTACATGTAATACATTTCTCCTACCCTGAAGGCAGACTTTGGTGTGGTGAGAAAGTCAACTGAAAGACTTCAAACTAGCTGAACATGAGCAGTACATTTAAGCATTTAAGTGCTGTAATGTGCCATCCACTGTCCATAGATCAGTTATAAGTTATACCAAGGAATCTGTGTTACTCTGATTAAATAGAACAATTCAATCCACCACTCAGCAATATAAAATCATATGTAAACGCCATTAAAATGGTTGTTTTCAAGACAAGACCACATTTACAAATCTAATTTAAAAAAGTAGTCGTCTGAAAACTCACTGTAAACATATTCTATCATCAGGTATATGTATAGAAACAGACACCCTACCTCACGTCTCTCATGGCACGTAACCCTTGAACTGCGCACATCTGGCGGGGAAACGTGCACATGTCAGCTCAAAACTGCGGATATCCTCCTTTACCAATACCCATTTGACACTTTTGGTGTCTGCTTTCCTTTCTTTTCCCACCCTGTCTAGCTGAAAAAGCCTCTATTATAACACAACACATAGCTAAAACGGTATTCTAATCAAAGTGTCAGATCATATGTGAAATCTCTGCTAAATTTGCGACAGTGTTTCCAAGTCAGATAAAAAGGCGTGAGAAACAGGCCTTAAAACTTCCTCCCGTGTCTTCACTATGATGCTCCAGCTCAGCAGACGAGAGCTCAAAGCGCTCTGCTTTAACTCTGCAAAACCGCAAGCCATATTTTACCCAACTTCCTGTATCATGCAGCCCAAATGTCAGCGGTGGTTAATCTGGGGTCTGGTGAAAGAAATAGCCTAAACACAACTCCACCCACAGAAGGAACTTATTCTCAGAGGGGGAGCATGACAGCGTCTTATTTCTCTAGCTATCATTTTTATCATCCACGGGGTCCCGACGCGGGAGAGAGCCGCAATCACGTCCTCCATCGACGGCAGCCTGACTTTAGACTCCAGCGCACTTCCTCTCTGAGCCCTCTCCTGCTTGTCTCCATTATGTCCAGTGCTACACCCGCTTGACCCAAGGGGAAAAGATCCCATTGTCATCTCTTCCTCTCATCTACAGAGCTTTGACTGGAAGAGGCAGATCTCTCATTCCATCTGGATGACTGTGTGGTAGTGGTGGTTGGTGGGGGCATGGCATAGCACAGCAGCCTCCCACAGCCCCTGCACTGGGCCTCATCTCCACCAGAAAGCTCCATGACTCTGCCTGGAAAGTAACTTGAATAAGTGTTACCGTAAAAGCTTCTGTCATGTGGTTTAAATTGCGAAACACATTCGGTTCTTTCTGAAGGACTTACCAACACATTTAAAATGCTTGTGTTCTGCATGCATGTGTTTATAGTGGTAAGAACACTAAATCTGTAATCCAGCAGTGGTGACTGTCTGCTAGTTACAGCGACAGACTGATTGTATCTTCATTTCACAGACAAAGCTAGGCTTGGCAGGCTTTATGGCTCGGTTGCTGCCTGCATGCTCTCACATGCACACTTACAATGAATGCATGTCTGGGGAAGAAAAACGAAAATGACGAATAAACCACAGACAGACTGCGCACACAAATTGCTCCATGCTTCCAAAGAACATGAAACAACTAAAAGCGACAAATGCATGGAGGTTAGGGTATGAGTAACGCACACCTGACACACCAGCGAGCAATGACAGCAGCCACCAGGGAAAAAGTTGACATGACCCCCATCCTGACATATCCACAAAAAAAGTGCGCGTGCGTGTTTGTGTAGGACAGAATGTGCAGTATAGAGAAATACAACCAGAGTTCACAAGGCAAAGACAGACAGTGCCAATAAATATGCCAAGTCTGCATATTTCGAGAGACATGAACTTTTTATCCCCAACAAGTTTCGAAAGAAGAATCTTTCCACAATGTTGCGGGCCAGTGGTGAGAAAAGTATTCAGATCCTTTTCCTAGGCAGAAGTATCCACGCGACACTGTAAAATCAAGTAAGGATGTCACATTCACTTTAGTTAAAATACATATTGTGTGTGCTAAAGGTTTCAAAAGTACTTATTACTCAAAACAATGGAGTTTTAGATCATTATATTTTTTAATTTATTTTTGATTGTTATCATTACTGTTGCTTTAACATTTAAGCAGCAGTTTAAAGCAGTTTACAGCTTAGGTTGTTTCATCTAAAACAGTTCTTATTTACAAGATGGTCGTATGTTATGTGTGTAAAATCTCTATTTGTAAAAGTAACTACTGAGTAATCATAATCAGACGCAAAACTTCATTGTTGAGGGGTGTGCCGATATCAGTATTTAAGAGTTCAAAACATATGCTACAGTTATATCAACCAATATATTTTGTTTCTACATCAGCATATAAGATAAACCCATTTATTGTGGTTTTCTGTTTTTGTTTCAGTCATGAATGTGAATGCACTGAGTTGCACATGTTAGGGTTAATAAATGATCCTGTCAGTGCTCTCTGGTGAACAATCCACTGTGTGCCATGGTGCCACTGCAAATCTCAATGACCTCTAACACATCTTTGCCATCACACAACCACAATTCCCCATCACATGTCGGCTGTGTTATAAAAACAACTGCAATAAACTGATATCTGGCTGCAGATTACTTGTGAGATGAATACAACAAACAAACAAAAAACAAATACAAGCATCTTGAGCATCCGCCTCTGTAAAGGAGTGGTGCAGAGGTCACGTGGAAACACCTCAAAGCTGCGAAGCACCTGAGCGAGACAAATGTTCTCCTTGGCTTCATTATGTCTGGACCTGGTTATGTGGATGAGCAAACAGCACGGTGAGGCGGGAGATGGAGATCACGGAGAACATCACTTGTTGACAGTTCACACCTGGGAGCACGTGGCCGTCAGAGGTGACTTCAGGGTTCACCACCACCCCTCACCCCCACCCCACACCCCCCCTGCACTTAGGCGATGACAGTTTCGGGGTCACAGCTGGTGCCACGGCATCGATAAAAGTCACAGTAAACGCCCTGTCGGTGTCAGCCTACCTGTTTTCCGCCGATTTAACTTGACAGATGCAGGTCTCCCATATCAGAGGTTAGTGCGAGGCGACCCTCCGCGTCTCAGGGCGGGTTTAAAACGCTGCTGGCTCCATCTGGACAGTGGAGCGGGTCTTTCTTTTTTGGTTGTTGTTGTTGTTGCTTTTCTCAGCTGCAGATGTTTCAACCAGAGAGAGAGAGAGAGAGAGAGAGAGAGAGAGAGAGAGAGATCTCACATCCTTTCCTGCTTCGCCGCCGATTCTGGGGGGAAAAAAATAGTTCGTTCGCACTTTTTTTCCCCCTCTTTCCTTCCCACCCCTCTCCAAAAGAAAAACCAAAAAAAAAAAAACTTTTTAAAAATGAAAGTGGTGATCTCTTCTCTGTGAGTGAGAAATCATTAAAAGCAGAACATCTGGGAGCGCTGTCCTGGCTGTGTTTCCTTTCTTTCCTCCTCTCCTTCTTCCTTTTCTTAATTTCTTTCTCTCTTTTTTTTATCTCATCTGGGTCCAAATCTGCGCTGATAAACCTTCAACACGGATCATCGCCGTCGCTTTTTTTTTTCAGGAGCCACGCCGGACTCCTTCCGCCTCACAAGTGAAGCCTCTTCCAAAGTCCTCCCCACGTTAAGGCAGAAAATGTTTTGCTGCTGTCTGTGGTCCCGATCCAAAGGCGAGATTACTTCTCCTTCTCCTTCTTTTTTTTTTTCTTAAATAGTATACAGTCTTGTCCCACCCCTCATTGTCCCGCACGGAGCCTGCTCGGCCTGGAATGTGTTCTCATAGCGGTTTTCCTGTTGCTCGCTAAACCTCTCATTTTCCTCTTTCCCCTGTGGACTGGTGTCTGCACTGCACTGACAGGAATGTGCTTCAAAGGCTCCACCGTGATACAATAACATTTATGCGAGGAACAACTCAGCATCTCACATCTTTTTTTTTTTTTTTTTATCAGCTATGAAAGCACAATCCTGTTTTCTTATAAAGGTCCAGAGGTTAGAGGAGGCATGTATTTTGGGAGCGTAGACAAAGTTAAATGCCACCTCCAGACTTTTTTTTTTTTTAAAGATGCTTAAAAATGCTTTGGTTTGGATAATATTTTTTCTCTGATAAGTTTTTTGTCTCCCCACACACGTACCTTGCCAAAACAATCACATCTATTGATATCAACAGGCCAAATTTTTGGGCTACTTTTTTGGCAATGAAAATAAAACTCTCCTTTCACGTGATGAACAGATAGCTGTGTATTACCAGTGGTGGACTGAGGATGTTTGAAGGGCTGGGATAAAAAATAAATAAATAAAAGAGGCACCAGCTGTGCATCTGTGCTTTGCATCTCGCACACTGGACTACCCGAGATGGTGCTTTATTTTGGCGGGGGTATTCACCTGGCAAATGTAAATCCAGCATTCCCGTTTTTTTAGCTCCGTGTTTGGTCTCAACCATCTGCATTAAAGTTAAGATTAAAATGAGCTGTAACTAATGAGTTTCTGTAAAGCCAAGTGGAGCTGAATCAGGTTCTCTGCATGCTCACCAGGTTCATACATTGTTATTGTAAAAGTACTGACTGCAGTAACTTTAATTTCCAGACACAAAATTTCTCTTACTTCTCTGAAAAGAATGTATGTATGTGCACTGGAGGTTTCAGGTCTTATAGTCCCACTTGTGAATGTCACACAGCGGACGTCCAGAAACATAGAAAAAACATCCACCTTAAGCAGATGAACATGAAAAAACAGCCCTCTAGTGCTCAAACATCATTCAGCACTGCGAGGGCAGAACATCCATGTGAAGTAACAATTAGCAAAAACACACTGGGGGAGGACTTCAGATTCATTTTTCTCCAAAGTGGCTCCTGCTTGTCAGGCTCGCGCGAGATAACACAGTGGCGCTCAAGTGCCCCTCTGTTCCAGCAGTTGCGCCAGTCAAAGTGTGTCTTAATGGCAAATGCAGTTGTCTCTTGGATGCCAGACAGACTCGGCTTTGTGAAAACACTTCATTCAGCCGAGCCTGAGAGAGATGTCTTCACGTCTGTAATATAAATTCCCCTCCTTGTTCTCAGGCTCTGTAATCTCTCCGTTTTTGGCTCACGGCTGGAGAAACAGCTGGAGGC
>JAOXYL010000050.1:10969242-10993505 GCA_028564955.1 Terapon puta | reverse complement strand
AGATCAGGTATATTCAAATCCAGCACAGAGGCTAAAGACAGCTGCTTAACCGCTCATGATAATTCAGTGATAATGTGACAATGCTAATTTGCTGGAATTTTAAAGAAGTGAATTGTGATCACATCTTTGTATTACCCTGTACATCCCAAGCTGCTTAGTTGTTGACATCAGGGTGTGTGTAATGGACCACACTGGATCCTGTGTCCTTTGAATCATCACTAAAGATGAGCGTGTGTGTGTGTGTGTGTGTGTGCAAGCTAGCATGTGTGTTAGGTTCCCCATAGCTTACATTAAGGGAAATAAAGGCAGATGGTGCCAGGAACTTGGCCAGTCTCTCTCTGAATGGTTTTAGAGGAATGTCTGGAGTCTTCAGGCCCACTAACCACATACAGGGTTCCAGTCTTACACTGCCAGGATCCTGCAGCAGCATATGCAACCGTTGAGGTAAAAACAGTGTCTGCGGCAAGTCCACCAGTGCCTGCTCATGCTGATGCATCCTTCTTTTTGACAAAATAAGATCCAATTCAGATGCAAAGTTGGTGCCGGGGTGATGATTGAAACCTTGGCTAAGATGGCGGATGCAGTATCAACGGGAAGCAGCAGCTGTGATGTAAATGCACAGCCACTTGAAATGTGTCGCTACACTCATGTTGACCTGATTTTGACAGTCAATGGCACTAGCGGTGGTTTAGATCTATCTATCACTTAGGGCTGTTTCATAAGCCCTCATCAGTAGAAAGTGTCTGAACCACTCTTCCACATCGCTCCACAGACAATAGGATTAATACCAGCGTTATGCATTCAGGCCTGTTTTTTTCTCTAGCAATGCTTTGATGCTTTATGCTGATGAAAAAATACACCACGGAGACCGGCCCTGATGGCTTGTTTGTGTCACTTGACTGTGTCTACCACGTATTTCCTTCTGTGCTCCTGGATCTCAGCAGTGTGTCTGCATAAACTAGGTCAGTAGGAGGACAGGAAATCTCTGTTCACTTGTCTGTCTGACCGCAACGTGTCCCCACTGAAAGTTATTGCACACAAATACACACGCAAATGAAGACAGCATGCGGGGATGAAGGCAGCTCTGCCACTGCATACGTGATCATGTTTCTTACTGAGATTAGGAATTAGCAGACTTCCTGCTTATGCGCCCTAAAGAATATTCAAAAGGAAGCTTGTGTTCTAATCGCGTTCGTCTCCTCGGCTTCTCCTCCTCTACTCTCACTCTGGGTTTTAGCTTCAATCTGTCTCGCATCTGTATTTAACCTTCATTTTCTGCTCAACGAAATCACAATAATCCCTGCTCTTCCCATCAGCTCATCTCTTACTGCTTTTTAAGAAAATATACATTCATATTCACTGACGCGATATACCAACTTGATCATTTCAGAGGATTCGGTTGCGGGTTCAGTTACTCAAGTCGAATCCCCACTGGAGAGAAAACAAAAGAAGAGAAGAGAGACGTTTTAAGTATTTTTTCCTCTGCTCCCGTGTCGCTGTCTTTTTTGCCAGTTGGTTTTGCATGTCGAGCTTGTGCTGGTCTCAGCAGCTTTGGGGCATTGCATCAGAGGGAACTGTGTGTCCTGATCTCAGGGCAGGACCGAGCCAAAGTCTTAAAAACACTGCAGTGCAGACAAGGGAGGAGAAGGTTAGAGAGCGAAAAAAAAAAAGGTGGCAGAGTAACAGAGGGGTGCTGTTTAGGAGAAGGAGTCAAGATGAAGAGGACAGGAAGAGGGAGGACAGGAGAGAGAGAGAACAGCCAAGTGCCAAGATATATTAATCAGAAGCAGCACAAACAAAATACACATGAACCAGCCTGGGGCCAACAGGATGAAATATAATGAGAGAAAAAGTGAAAGAGACAGAAATGGGAGATAAAAGTCAGCAGTTGCAAAAGATTCAAAAATTGTGTTTTCATCGAGAGCCACAGCCGAAAGGTATGCAAAGAGATTTAAAACGTTACACAGTAAAACACCTCATGGTACATTTCTGTAAAAGTTCATCAGAGGACAGTTAGAGGGTTTCCGGTCATATGCTCCAGGTACTAAGTGCCTCGTTGTCTCACAGGCCGCTCAGTCTGCAGATCTGAATGCCTGAGTGCAGTCCAGGTCCTGCTAGTTGATGGGAAGAGTGTCCATTTCCTCTGAGTGGGTGAAATGTAATATACAAGTTGAGCCTGAGCTGAAGAGCATAAGGTGGAGAGGGCAATGAAATTGAGAGGCAAAGAGGGAGAGAGAGGGAATTGTGGAGATAAGCGTGGTGTTGTGCTGAGAGTTGTTAGCGGTGACGCAGGCGGGTGCCTAGTGTCTCTGTGTTTACCACCACACACCACACAGCCTCCGAAGGCGTGAGGTGCTGGCATTGATTGGCAGCCCTGAGAGTCTCTTAGGCTCAGCTGGACACTTGACATGTTTGGCACTGTGGTCACCAGCAGGTCGCCTCCCTACGACGCGATGTGTGTTGTTTGCTCTGACAGACAGATGATACTGGAAGCTTGGATCACAAGTGAACAGTCTGCAGCCACCCATCAGGACAGCTCCCCTGGAAAAAATGTGCATGTGCCATTTGTGTGTATGTGCGAGTGTGTGGGCACCGGCATGTCTGTCTGAATGTGTGTATTAGTGGAATCCAGAGCTGCCTAAATTGCCTATACGGTCCCAAGAGGCTGAAGGATTGACAGAGAGCTCCAGAGTGGAGTGGCTGTGAACAAGTTTGCTCCATTACAGCCAACGCTTTTAGTCTGATTTGTTGGCTCAGCAGCACTCACTTATCAACTGATCAATAAAGGGAAGTTGGACCGAACTTCTTCGGGGAGACCAACACTTACAGCACATCCCTCCACTGACATGAGGCTGCTCTGGCTGCGTGATGTGCTCTTGTTTTCTCTCCAGTTTTCAGTTTCAAAAAGAAATTGGCAGGAAATTTACCTTTTATTCAATCATATCCAACCTCATGTCCATAATCCAAACCTTTGTGACCTTCATGGGAATATTGCATCGGATGTTTTCCCCTTCCACATGACTGGGCGAGCTGTGTCACAGATAGTCACACAGGATAATTCAATTCTGATGGGATTTAATTTGAAACTTTGTTGAGCAGGCACCATTTGATGGGAACCATATGAAGAAGATGGATGAACATTTAATAATATAGCTCTGCTGAAGGTTCATGTACAAATATTTTGATAATGATTTAATTATTTAAGTAAAACAATTGTTTAGCCTTGTCTTGTCTTACAACATCGTAAAGTGAATATTTTATTTCAGACTGCATGAAGAAAAAAGGACATTTCGTGACATCACCTTGGCCTCTTAGAAATTACAATGGACATTTTCACGTTTCTGAAGTGTTTTACCAAACAACTATTCCTTTAATCAAGAAAACAATCTGAAAATTATTCAATAATGAAAATTTGTTCCAGCCTTAAAATGATTTGAGCAGACATGGGGTGGATTTAGCGCAAGAAAGGAAGTACTGGACTATCAGTGCTGAGAGAGTAAGGTGATCTAATCCCATTCTGGGATAAATGAACTATAGACAACCTAAATTAGACTCTCTCAAGTTGCCCTCGTAGGCATCAAACACAGTTATTGTGAGTGAACGGCATCAAGAGAAAGTCTGGAACTACTTTGCAGCAGAAACCCACCCGGCTCTAAAGTTACAGCAACTTTTTGGGCAAGCCTGAGACCCCGCCGCCGCTCAGCCTTTCAGACAGTGAGTGGGCGACTGGTGAAAGCCCGACATTAACTGATCACCACAGATCGGGCCAGCTTAATGCACCCGTCGCCCTGTGCCTTCAACTGTTAATTATTGCCAGCACATAAACAATAGTCAAGTTGCATTAACAAAATCACCCAGGGTAATCTTTTCTTAGCGGCACCATTATGGAGATGGATGTCACCGGGCACTATTAGCATGCAGCAAGACAGAGAGAGAGTGGGAAGGATTGTTTTTTTTCTTTCCAAATTTCCTTTGTGTAGGTGTATAATGGTATCAGCTCCTCTCATCTTGCGGAGGCATGTTGCTCTGAGGGGAAGCTCATCATCTCCCTTTGTGTTTTACAGTTTCTTTGCTGTTACTGTGAAAAAAAAGAGAAAAGCTGTGATGGATGTCCCTGTAATGGTTTGTGTAGGTTTTTATAACAACGCAGAGATTAAGCTTACCGGGGTCAACAGAGAAACCGAACCATATACGCAGCAATCAGTGGGGGAACTGCAGAGTTGCCATGGTGACAGATGCATATGTAACGATCTTCGTTATAAAACCAGGGAATTATACACCCTGCACATTGCAAATCTGTGCATTTGACAGAGCCACTGTGTCTTCCTGAAGCAGGGTTTCAAATCACGAAGCCGTGCTGCTGTCTCCACTCACTTTTAATTGCTTCCAGGCACAGAGACTGTGTCAGCCTCTCTTCACCCCATTTTTTTTGATAACCTATCTCTGCTGATGTCTGGAGCTAGTTAGAAACGACGTTATTGGCCGTGTCTTTGCACTGTGACCCTGAAACCTCTGGACTGACTGAACCTGAGCGGGGAACACTGGGAAACACAAACCTCTTGCCCTGGCCCTTGCTAGGGATTAGAGAAGTTGGGGCTGAAGCTATCACATGTGCTCAGCATCATTTTCACATCAGCTCCCTTCTCTCTGGTGGTGAGACCCCCAGAAATGGTGTATGCTTTGCCTTTGGATTTTTTTTTCTTTTTACAACACCAGGCATAGATGCAATAACTTTGCTACATTATTTTCTGTTTTCTTGTACAACTACATCTGGCAAAGGGGAAAGTCAGACTGCTGTTTCTGTTTTTTTATGTCTCCGTCTGTGGACCCATCCAGTATTCGTTCAAAGTTTCCCTCTATTCCCTGCAGGGTTCTCCTGTCTCCCCTCTTTGCTCCCCCTCTTCTCCTTGTCTCTTCCCTCAGTTCACCCCTCCTCACACTCTCAGATCTCCTTACACTCTCAGTGCTTTCATGTGGATGAAGGTGGGAGTGGCAGAGAGGATTGGGAAATTGGGCTAACAGACATACACGCAGGATTCCTGTGAAATGTATGGCGAGACATGCTGGAGAAAGATTACAGCGCAAACACTGTCTGGAGAGAGATACTTTGCTCATTGTCAATGATCAATACAGTGGCTACTACTATATTTCCAATGGCGGTGTTGGGCAGGCAGTGAAATGAGGTCACTGTTGTCACCTCATAAACAAATGCATGACAAACTACAACTTCGATGAAGAATTTTTGAAAAGTGTATTTTCTTGTAAACTGGAAGGTGAGTCATTTGGTTCATCCATCAGTTTGGCTGACAATTAGTGTGATATTGCAGCTGTATTTGAACAACAATGAGCCATGGTAGTGAGTCCGGGCAGGAGAGAGTGCTTCTCCATCTGTGGGAGGGTGGTGATCGAGGGTCAGAGGTCGGGTCTAGGGCAAGAAGATGGATGGGAGTCCCGACCAAACTGTGTTTGCGCACAACAGATAGAACACACGGCTCAGAGGAAGAGCTATCTCAGGACTGAGGACAGCAGGAGGAAGGGCAGCAGGGTTAGGTGGACTGAGGCAGGATGGGAATGGAGGACAAGACATAAAAAACAAACAGTCCCAAGCAAGGATCTTCCCTTCTACAAAGGATTAAAGTGGATGTCCGGCCCCCCCCTCCCTCCGAGCCCACTTCCCATGTCCTCTTGACATCACTGTGCAGCAGTCGTTCCTTGACTAGTCTGGAGTATTTTTTGCATTAGACATGGGCCATCATGACCTCTGCTGTCTGCCTTGCATCAGAGTGTCATGTGATTAGATGCACAACTTAAACATAAAAACCACGACGTGCTTGGCGTAAACAGAACAGAGCGTCTTTTATGGTGCGGCTCACAGCTGCACAGCTGTGTTTGAAGAGGAAGGCTATTTATATATCCACGCTTTGTTTTATTTCTCTCTCCACTTCTTCTCTCTTGGCGTTGACATGGCTTCTGCTTCCAGTCCCCCACCGCCCCTCACTGATCAGTGCTGCTTGTCTCATCTAATGGTCGATCAGGAGTTGCATTGTCTTAAACAAAGTGCTCACTGTGGTTGTCCATAGATTAATTGATTCATTGACTGTAGAAGTTTGAATATCGAGAGTCCGGGTGTACTTTGCCCTTTGACCCATTCAGCTGTTATTTATCAGTTGTCTACTTCCACATTATTGTACCTTCACATCTTCTGTGTTTCACATTAAATCTTATGCTATCTTTCTCTCTCTCTTCCTCTTCTCCAGATTCATACTCGGCAGCAGGCAGTGAGGGCAGCATCTCCACCTCTGTGGCATCGCTGCCCCCGCAGGCTTCAGGCAGCTCGGCCCCCAGCTCCCCGGGCTCCAGACGCTCTGTGAGCACCCTGAAGAAGTGGCTCACGAACCCTGTCCTCAAATTCAGTGCTGGGGCCACCGCCAAAGGGGAGCGTCAGGTCCACAAACTTGAGGGAAAGCCTCCACCTCTTCCGTCCCACAGCCAGGACCTGGGCAGCCCACCGAGGACTGACGAGACTCTCACCATCTTGCCAGTCACCCACAGAGAACTGGTAAGCAGTGGTGGAGGAAATGTCATTTCCTTAGGTTAAAGTAGCAACACTAGATAATGAAAACTCAAAGGTGTAATGTCTTGGCTTATGCAAGAATAACCCCTCTCAACTATCACTTATGACCCTTTTTAAGTGTGTAGTGCTCTCTGTATCTGCATATATGCTGCCCTCTGTGCGTATTTTCTAATCTTGCTGTGCTTGGGACATTTCTGGACATTAACCCTTGGGCAGTGGTGCCCAGCAAATAACAGTTTACAACTGGCAAATCCTACTTGTTTTACCTTTAAATCAAAGCACAGGTATTATCAATGAAACATACGGTATTTTAAGTACTAGAAGTAGAGGTACTCATTATGCAGAATTGCTTGTTTAAAAGAAATATATATGGTATCATTGGATTATAATTAGTGATGCATTCATGTGTAAGCTCTGCTAATATTACAGTAGATACTGCTTGGCATCTTCATCCTTAATGATACATTAGCAATTATCAGTTGATCTATATATCTTATAGCCTAAAATAAAAATGGCAGCATTGGGAGTAACGGATTAGAAGTATGAAATAGAATAAAATTGAAAATATTGAAGTAAATACTTTAAAGATAATAGAGTCAGTTATATTCCACCACAACTGATAAGGTGAAAAGCTGGAAAAAAATTCCTGGTCACATGAATTTATCAAACAAGACTTTGCATGCAGGCTCTCTGCTTCAAGTTTCTTTTTACATATTTGAATGAACAACCTCATAAGTAAACTCATTAACTGGAATTATTCCCACATTGCCTTATCACAAGGCCATCTTATGAACTGGTTCTGAGGTAAACATGCAAAGCTTCAGCCTTATATAAATACAAAGCAAAGCCAACATCCTGACTGTAGCTTGTTTACCCCGGCTCCTATAAACAAAGATGTAGGTTTGATGTAGAGTTGATCCATGGAGGACTAAGTATCATGGCAGGTGGTGATGTTATTATATAACAGCGGCACTGCTGGCTCAGCCTGCAGGACCTCACGTCGCCATGTCCTGTGATTCATGTGCTCCCTTTCACTGATGTGCATCTGTGCACATCTCTGGGCACCTGGAAGCATGAGGATGCTACAGACACTTTGCATCATGTTTATATTGTATTATTGTGACACTGGGCATGTGTGTTGATATGTTTGTGTGTGTGTGTACTTCCAGGAGTGGAAAGATGGCCTGGCAAGCCCTGAGGACCTATCACCGGCTACACTACAGTCCCCCAGCTACATAACCGACTCGCTGATTGGCTGCACGTCGCTTCCAAACACTCAGGTGTGTCTGCACTATATACTGAAGAATACTAATATGCTGTATCTGTCACCATACATTACCTTTGTCACACAGACACGACAACAAGCAGAACCTCTGTCTCTGCCATTAATAAAAATGTTATTTTTGACATCATAGCAGAAAATTTGAGTGTATCCTCCTGTTTTATAGAATCCATAATTGGCTATGAGGAGTAAATTCCCTTACTGTTCATTTTAGCTGACAATTGTAGACACTCTCTGAGATGAGCAGCAGTGATACTCTCAGTAGGGACCCAGCCTGGCGGGGAGGTGACATCAGTACTGTTTGTCTCCATGGCCCTCCAGCCAGATCTGGAAATGACTAACTCTACTGCTGCTGGCGGAGCTCGACTATCAAGCAAAATAAACACACGGACGCACACAGGAGTGCTGCATTCTGCAGTCACACTTTCATTGCACACACGCATACACACTGAACTCGGCTGCAAAGATATACAGATCCATGCATAAAGACATGAAGCACACAGCCACACATGTGAGGGGGTTTAAATGAATACAAGGCTCTCTCTGAGCAGATCGATGTACCAGAGGGCCAGAGGGCAGAGTTTGACGGCAACCTGTGTGATGCATGACTGGCATTCAACATGTTACAAAGGGACGTGCCTGGAGATGAATAGGAAATAGCAGTGAAACGGCAGATGTGATGAAAGATGACTCCACTTCTGTGAAGTGACAAAGAATGCTATGTGAGCGCATATGCTTTCATTTCTCCATCAAACACTCAGTCACTTGCTTGTAGCAAAGCAGCGTCTCAGGTCAGGCGTTTGGAGGGTCCCTTTTTGCTGTGAGATAGAAGGAAGCAAAAAAGGGTTGGGGTTTGCTTGAGCAGCAGTAATACTACATGAATCGGCAGTGCCTGATCCCTATCAGTATACAGTGAAACAATAATGATATCCGAGCATTTGAACATTTTGGAGTGTCTCCCGTTGGTGAATCGACACCAGAGCATTTAAATATTCATTTCAGTCTCAACAACACATCGAAAGCCATTAATACGATTACATCAGAGGGATGAGGTCAGTGCTTTGTTGTTTTTACTGCCATTCTTTGGAGTGTGTGTGAGAGAGGTAGTAAGAGGGAGAGAGGTAGACATACAGAGATTAAGTTATGTAGGTCAGTCATCTCATGAGCTGTGGTATCTGCCTCACTACCCCACCTTCAGTGGCCCCATGTCCAATGGTATATGCATTGTTTCCCCCCTTTTCTTTTCACTGTTATCTCAAATCTCACAAGCAGAATGTGGTTTTTAATGAAATGTTGGTTGTTTCTTGGTCAGTGGAAAGTTCTTGCAATTGTGTATCAGCAGTTAAACAAGACGTGGAGTCAAAAAGGAAGCCAGAACTGCATATCACAATATTTATTAAATTGTTTTTCCCAGGGAACCATGTACACAGTCTGTCATCTCAACCCACGGGCAAAAAAACAAATTAAGTGAGAAACAATTTCTTAGACAGGAACTGGTGAAAAGAAATGAGCAGTGCAGTTATTGTGAGATCTCTTCGAAGCCACAAAAACAACGCTCTTAAAGTGCAGTTTCAGCACTTGAGACCCTGCTTGCCACCATATGCCACACCTTTGATTTATTCTTGCATATCTGAGGATTGATGGGTCCCTTTGTTTGGCCCATTCCATCCCATTAGAAAATAAGAAATTGCTGATGCAATCAACAAGCGCCAACAAATATCCCTGGGTATGATGCCAGACAATTGGTGTGAAGAATACCACATTTAAAAGCACAAAGAGTGATATTTCATGGAATGAGAACTTTAATATAACTTTTTCCTGATTTACATCATTTTATTTGTTTTAAAAGTGTTTTGTTACTCCACAAAGAACAAAGCAAAACTTGCACTTTTGATAGAAATACAAATCAATAATAGATTATATAGATAATAGATGTATAATACTACATATGTTGATTGATATATTCTGAAATAGAAGAAAATGTTTTTTTATATTCTAGAATATTTGTGTTCTAACAACAATTTAAACAGCAAAGCCATCCTGCTAATGGATCTGTTTGATTTTTATAAAGATCCTACCCAAGAGCAGAGTTTACTATTTTACTAAAACTCTTGTCAGTTTTTTTGTTTCATGAGTTAGTAGATAAACAAAGCTTGCAAAAGAGGAAGATGAGGGGGGATTTTTCTTGTGGGCTTTGCCACAGCACATCTGGAAGTGATCAGGGAGCCAGGGAGACCTGTCAGCCAGGCTGGAGCGCTCCTAGCGGGGCAAGACGAGATGGGGGAGCGAGGGTCTTAGTGGAGCCTCTCTGTCTCTCCCTTCACCCCGTCTCTGTACTTCACTCGGCCTCTTTCATTCTTTTTCTTGCCCTCACACACATCATTGTGACAGAATTGAAAACTTGCAGCTTGTAAGACGCCAACAAGTTTATCCTGGAGACTGCAGGTGGACGTGTTGAACCAGGCCAGGGGAGAAAAGGAGAAAGTTCTGTCCTTTTTTCCATTTGCTTACATGTCTATCTGTCCAATCTATCTATTTATTTCTCCACCGGACAGCCGCCTGCCTGGGGAGTCCGAGGGATTAGGCATGTGTCTGTGGTGTGTGTGCAGGTTTGTGTATGTGTTTAAGGTGGAGAGGTTCTGCTTGACTAGGACAATGGAAGACAGGGATTTAGGTGAAGACAGATGGCTGCCCCTATAAGTTTACACAGTCAGGAAAGAGTGAGTGGCCTTAAAAGAAACGGCTGAAAAACATGCCTAAAAATAGAGGGAGGGACTTTGTAGTAGATACAATTGTGCAGAGAGATGGTTGTGACTCATTTTACAACCATACAAAGGTGACAAGTACGCTTATTGTGAGAGAGAAATAGGTTATGCAAGCAAGAGCGTCGTGTGCAGATGTGAGGCATGAATCCGTTGAGTTAGCGATGATTTTATTCTTTGCAGGCTTTGTAGCCGTTTGCACAATGACTCTATATTTGCACCAGGACCCCCACAGGAAATGATATCAATTCCAGGAAAAAGCATGAAAAGGAGGTCATGTATATAACACATGAACACAATCGATTAGCTTGGAGTAACCTTGGGTTTATCCTGCATGCATTACAATCTGCAGCCAGTAAGGCAACACTAGGAAATTCTGACGTAGACTTTGCTGTCGTGGTGCTGCAGAAATAAACAATATGATGCTGGGTGATGTATTTTCACAAGGATTTGAATACTTGGGTAAAAAAATAAGAAAATAACATCTATTAAATCACACATCAATTGGGAACATGCTGCCATTGCCGGTGGGCTTGCAGTAATTGTCTTCCTCTGAAGCTAAAACTCCATCAAGAACTGTCACAGCTTTGTTTGTCATCTCCTATAGCTACGAAGCCTGTTGCTCCCTCTAACTCTTTATCTTCGAATCTCTTTCTCTCCGTCTATATGTGGCTGATGTGCACAGCATGGATCATTAACAGTGACTATCTGAATCTGATCTTATCATTCAATCTCTGTTCCCCGTGCCTCTCTGCTCTCCCTGGTCACCTTGGCAACCTGCATCATTATCATCTCTCTCCTGCTTTTTATCTCCCCTTGCTTACTTTATTCCTGGCATAATCCACATTACTGGCATTGGACCTTTGATAAACAGTTTCTCTGTCTGCCTGTCTGCCTGTGTGTCTGTCTGTCTCGGTCCCCTCAGGACACTCAGTCCACCAGTGTCCTGCCAGATGACAGCGGCTCGGTCTTGATGGACGACACTTCCAGCCAATGGTCGGCCGCCGCTGACACTGAAGAGGAGAGGAGGGCTGCCTTAGAGAAAAGCATGTATGTTCTTTATCAATGTAAAAATCCGAACTCATGACATTACTATTCTGCCACGTATCCTGTGAATAAATGTTGAATAATACAAACCACATTATATTTGAGTGTTTTAGCTCCGCCATCTGGAAATGTGAGAGATTTCACAGGGATCATTTTAACATGCTGATGTTCAGATGCAAACCATATTCACTGCGTTTAGTCTGTTAGCGGGGTAATTTTACTAATTAGCACCAAAGGCAGAGTATAGCTGCTTACAATCATAAACCAAAGATTTTGAAACGGACAAAAAGTCAGTGGATTCACAAAGTCTTAAGGATACAGCATTTGGGAACAAAGTGTCAAATGTTTGTCAAGATATTTCAGTCCAGACCAACATCATGGACCACTTGACAAAATAAGTGACTTTGTCCTAATCAGAGCCCTGCTGGTAATGTCGAAAAGGAAAAAAAAGGAAACTATCCAATATAGCAAAATCCATCACATGATAAAGATCGTGAGATGCAGTTCATAGCCCTGGAAAAAGCCATCAGTGTCAAGTAAAGATACACTCAAGTAATAAAACAGTCATTTCCTGGGTGTGTGTTAACTTTCACGCTTACATTTTGTATGTTTTCTCGGTTAACTGATGACAAGATTCTGTAGATTAAGCAAATCATTTAGATCAATCAAATAACTACTTGAACCCTACCTCCATTCTCCCTGTTCTCCCTCATATTAGGACTAAGTCACATAGTCCTTTCCAGGAAACTTTCTTTCTGGAAAAATGGTTCGGAAACTGGGACCCATAAAATAAAGTGTTACCAAGATTTTTGCAGCGTGCAAAATAAATTCAGCAGCATAAATTCAACACTAATCCTCCCTCATTTGTATCTTTGCAGGTATGTACTGAAGGAGCTTATTGAGACAGAGAAGCACTATGTGGCAGACCTGGGGCTCATAGTGGAGGTAAACTACAGTCTGCCAGAACACACACTCTGCACTGACAGAGAAAAGCAACTTAGTCATCCACCCAGTCTGTCAAAAAGGGCTCTAAATCCTTATCATCACAATTCCTCCACTTTCCTCCACACTTTGGTCTGCCTCCATCCCGCCAGACTTAAGCAGATTTTGTGAATTATTAGCTTGAAGAGTATTATGTTGCAAGGCGATCCATCTCCCAGTGCCTTAAATAGCTGGAGATATTTTGGTTCGGGGGAAAATTCTTGCCATCTGAGAGTTAATAAAAGCTCAGTAATAGTTGGTGCGTAAATGTTCAATTGTGTTAAAACAACCTAGCTGTATTTACTTGTGTGATTCAGGGCCAGGTGTGAGTTTTTGTGTGTGCACAGGCATCAGCAGCTCTGTCATTTTCTTGCAGGGCTACATGGGCACAATGAACTCCAAATGTATACCGGAAGACATGAAGGGAAAAGACAAGATTGTCTTTGGGAACATTCACCAAATATTTGACTGGCATAAAGAGTAAGTCCCTTATTCTTAAATATTTTTGACTTTCATGAGTGGAAAATTGTATGTTTGCTCCAGTTGCATTCAAAGTGAAAGACAAACAGTGATTTGCAGAGCATTGTGTTTGTGGCTCAGCGGAGGACAAAGGAACAATAGGTCAGGAGACAAATCTGACCTTCCGTTTTGGGGATGATTGTACTTGTGTGTGTGTGTGTGTGTGTGTGTGTCTGTGTGTGTGTGTGTTTTCTCTCTATAGCTACTTCCTGGGAGAGCTGGAGAAGTGTTTGGCAGAGCCAGAGAGGCTGGCTCAGCTCTTCATTAAACATGTGAGTATGACTGCTGTGTGGGCACAAACACACAGAAACACACACAGAAACACACACACACACACACACACACACCAGTGGAAGTGTCTGGGTCCGCTTCCTGATGCTGTTTGGTGTGAGAGTAAATAGAGCAGAGAAAAAATGCAGAGCTCCTGTTTATCCTAAAGCGTGCCTCCCTCCTTCTCTCTCGACTGCGAGCGTCTCTCCTTCCACTTCCCTGTTACTGATACGTCTCAGTCCAGGCTGTGTTTTTAGTACAGTGCACACGGCAAACACTCACATACACACAAACGACACACTGGCCCATTTCCAGTCTGGGCTGAACTGGTCAGGAAGCACTGGGGAAAAAAAACAGCCAGAAAAGACAACAAGAAAAGGATGAGGAATAACAAACCCTTAGCTCAGACTCTTTGATATGAAAGCTTTTTTCCACCCAAAACGGCGACCTACTTCTTCCTACATATCTTGGCTAAGGAGCGAAGCGTGCATACAAGAAAGGTTCACTGTAAATTGTTCTTAGAATAGAATAGAGCCCGAGCCAGTATAGGGTCACAGGGCTTATACAGGGAGCAAAATTAGATTTATGTATATTGGTTAAGTGGTGGCACATGCAGACTGGGCAGACGGGATGCGTAATTTGACCAACTTGGCTTTACGTCTTGTCTGAAGATGATTAAGTTAAATGTCTGCGTCTCTTTTGCGATATTCTCTCTATCTGCCTGTAGCTCTTTAAACAATCCAATAAGGCTCAGCCCACTGGATAATCAACTTAAAAGGCCTGTGGGGGAATAAAGAAACTTGTAACTAAATCTAAGCATGGTGTCAAACTGTGAAAACAAGCAGACTGGGAACATGGTCTTAATGAAAAGCAGAAAGCCCAAATTCGCTTTTAACAAGAGCCATGTCACCAGTGTGCAACATGTGTGCTCACTCACCCACATGCAGCATACAAACACATGTAAACATGCAGCCACGCTGGTATATGTGAATGTCATATGTGCAGTACACGTCTGCTTGCAGCCGTCTTCATGCAGCATTACATGATGTCCATATTCAGGTGGAGCGGCTCATTGGTCTCTAGGTTACGGAGCCATGCAGCCTGTTGCTAGGTACAGCCTTATATCGGCAGGCTCTAAAGGGGTCTGGTTACACTGAGGGTAACCTGGGTGAATTATACATAACCTGATGCTCATCTACATGCAGCTCCATTAGGGCTCTCAGGACCGCCACATCTGCAGCCCCATGCCAATTAGTCACAGAAGAGTAAGCGCTAACCAGACAGATTCAGCTTCAAAGGCCCGGCACTCCAAGACAAATCATTATTACTCTGCTCCCAAAAGCAGCCAGAGACACTGCACATTGATTACGAGCGCTCACTTTCAGAGGCATTTTCATTTATTTGTAATGCAATTAAAGACACATTTTCTCACACGGGGCCTCATGTTAAAGTCTCAAAGTCTTCTTTTCACTCTGTGGATAATTTGTGTTAAAATGTGTTCAGCTGAATGATTTTGTGACAAGAGGTTCGTTTGGCTTTTGATACAGGAGAGACGTCTGCATATGTACGTTGTATACTGTCAGAACAAGCCCAAGTCGGAACATATCGTCTCAGAGTATATTGAGACGTACTTTGAAGTAAGTAACTCTTAACATATAATTTTGTTTTCTACCTGATACCATTTTGTCTCTGTTTAGTCTGTTAACTATCAGAAAATTTTGAAAATGTTCATGTGAGTCAAAGATGTCTCTTCAAATTGTCACCCAAAATGATTCATTTTCTGGGGATGACAACCAACTTAATATTATTGTTTTGGTTTTTTTAAAAAATATTTTTCGGTCAGTTGACTTGATTCAAGGCAAACACTGGTTACCCGCCACTGTGATAATAAGCCATTTAGTATGCATGAAGGTTCTGACTTCTCCTATCCTATATATTATACATGGCCATGTGGGTGTCTTCTAAGCTGGCATTTATTATTCAGATTATAATCAGTTCTCTTCCATTGACAGTAAACACAAGACTAATAGACAAATTGTACAATCCCGGAGATATATTGTCTTGGAAGGATTATACTGGCCATCAGTGGCCGTGTTTTGTGTCGTGCCTGTCATGTTGACTGGTGTCATATTGTTGTGTTCGCCTCCGCCCATCAGGAGTTGCGGCAGCAGCTGGGCCACAGGCTGCAGCTCAACGACCTGCTCATCAAACCTGTCCAGAGGATCATGAAGTACCAGCTGCTGCTCAAGGTGAAAAGCAAGGCGCTGCTGTGCTGTTGATCACACACCAACTCCTACGCACACACACACACACACTCACACACTCAGTGGTGTTCACCGTGCAGCTGTCTGACACACACAGCAAGACCAGTCACGGGTTTGTAAACATACAAGCGCGCACACAAGCACACACATAAAGTCCTCTGTGGAGAAACACTGACGACACACCGGGCGTATTGTCTGGTCGGGCTACTTTCCAGCCAGAGAGGAAGAGGCAAATTACATAATAAGACTCCATTATTAACATTGAACTTAAACAACAGCACATCAAAGTCTTTGAAGATGATCATAAAATGACATCCATGGTATAAACCTTTCCCTAAATATAAAACTTTGCCCTTTGGCATTCAAATGAAAGGTGGGTCCAACACCCATAAATAGTCCTCCAGATGTCCTCACCTTATTCCGAGCAGTAAACCTGGAATGCTCTGGTGACCATGCTGTGTTTATTTGAGCAGGACTTCCTGAAGTATTACACCAAGGCTGGGATGGACACGGAGGAGCTGGAGGTGGGTGTCCTAATGCATAAATATGAGTTTTAAAGTGTCTATGCGTGTGTGTGTCATGCTTTTGAACAGCATTCTTGACGACAACCTCACTTTTGTTTTTTAAACAGAAAGCGGTAGAAGTGATGTGCTTTGTGCCAAAACGCTGCAATGACATGATGAATGTGGGCAGACTACAAGGCTTCGAAGTACGTCTCAGGAATTCAAACCACCCTTCATAGCCTTCAAAACATTTCCAATGCCAACTATTCAGCCCATGAAAACCACACCGTGACCACTTCCTCTGTTTGTTGTCTTTATCCTCGCTGCGGTACCAGGGGAAGATCACGGCCCAGGGCAAACTGCTTCAGCAAGACACCTTCACCGTTACCGAGCAGGACAGTAGCTTCCTGTCCCGAGCCAAGGAGAGACGAGTCTTCCTGTTTGAGCAGCTGGTCATCTTCAGTGAGCCAATTGACAAAAAGAAAGGTTTCTCACTCCCGGGATACATCTTTAAGAACAGCATCAAGGTGGGCACCTGCTGAGCCTTAATGAGCTCTGAACAGCTACACAGGATGTTTTAGCAAAATAAAATACCAAAAAGTTAGAAAGTACATTTTACTCCCAGGTTATGAGTTACACAACAGGTCCACACTAATTCTTGCCTAAATCACATGTTACATAATCCCACGGCAGGGACTTTTTAGAGGCTTGCATGTGTTGGTGAAGTATTTAACAAGCAACTCAGCGGGAGGGAGTCCTCACAGATGCTAGTCAGCTGTGATGTGTTCCAGGTGAGCTGCCTGGGGGTGGAGCCCAGCGTGGACGGAGATGATGCCCGCTTTGTGCTGACATCACGCAACCCTGACGGGAGTGTGGTGCGCTTCCAGTTGCAGGCCTCCTCCCCCGAGATCTGCAGGGCCTGGGTCAATGATGTTGTCCAGATCTTGGAATCCCAGCGCAACTTCCTCAATGGTAAGTCCCAGCTGAGCTCTGAGGGCTGCGATCTATAACTCATGTTTCAGCTTGGCATATTTTCCATGTATTGACTTTGTTGTCAGATCACATGCATTGTTAGCAGTTGAATCATCATCAGTCAAGATGAGTGTGTTGTTAGACCGCGTTGTCTTGTTCTATCTAACCCTATTTCTGACAAAAAAACAATATTACGCATTTAAAAAAATCACAGTGTGTCAACATTATGACAGACTACATCAAAATCATTTAATAATAAGGAAAATGTTAACTTTTGAATTTCTCTTAACATCAGTTATCTACATTTTTCCTGTATTTGAGTATATAAAAAAAATCTGGTCTATTGAACACAGACAAAATAATAACATTTTACTTTTACTTCACCCTTTAAGCAGTGGTTTACTAAACACCACGCTGTATTTCTAAGAAGATATGCTGTAAGTGTTAATTAAAGTGTGTAAGGTCCAGTGTTTTAGCAACTACATCTCTTCCTGTGGGTATTAATGTCCCTATCTGCTCACAGCTAAATTCCAGTGTGTTATAAACCAGTTATTAAATCTTTAAAATGTACTTAAAGGGAGAGTTAAAGTAACTGTATAAATGCTGAAACCACTTGATACAAGTATTCAGAGCTTCGGAGCATGATAGAAAGTGTCTTGTTTCTTTGTGTTTCCCAGCCTTACAGTCGCCTATTGAGTACCAGCGGCGAGAGAGCAAGTCTAATAGCCTGGGCCGCAGCATGAGGCCCCCTCTGTCTGCAGCCAGCGCCCTTCGGCCCCACTCCTCAGCCTCCATTGACCGTCATAAGCTGCCTTCCCTTCACTCTCACAACACTTCCCTGCCCACGCTCTACCTGCCCAGCCAAGGCCAGGGCCAAGGATCCAGTGAGATGTACTCTCTGCGGGACGTAGGTTCCTTTAGTTGTCTCTTTTTCCGAGCTACATACAGTGACACCATCCTGCAATAACTGCCCGCTCAAATGTATTTCTATTTATGAGACAGCAAAGGTGCTGCAGGGCCTGCTTCTCTCTTTTTTTGGCTGCGGTATTGGGCTGTCACGCAAATGATAAAAACAGCAACTGCTAATGTTTGCATGCACTGCGCCATTGGTGAGCGACCTAACTGTTGTTTGCATCTGCAGCCCACTGTGGTCCAGCCATGCCCTGCTGACTCCCACACTGTTTCCCCGTCACATGTCCAACTGGGCTTCACCGATCAGCCAAACTGTCAAGCTGTCTCAAATGGGCTGTACACACCCACCACGCAAAGTGCACAGGTAGCGTACACGTATGCATTTAGAGACGAAGCTGCGTATGTCAGGGGCCTAAACGTTGCTGTTAGAAATGTAATTGTAAGGCACATTGCTGAACATTGTGCTCCTGGGCTGTCTAGCAGTCATTATTCAACACCAGCATTCGGAAAATTAATGACAAAGCAAGCCACAGGAAGCTAACCACTGGGGAAATAATGGGCAGTGTCTAACAATAATTCCAATGTGTTCATTAATGTTAATTAAAAGATGAAAGACTTTAGTAAATGGTAACCATTTATTTAGACACACACAAAGTGAGGGGATTTGTTGAGTCATAAGAAGAGTTATTTCTCCCCCTATTGGATGAAAAGGGAAACAGTGAAAACAGGATGTATACTTGGAGGAAACGGATCTTTGTGCTAGCTGTACTTGTTTCAGTTAGTCGAATAAAAAAAAGGGAAATTCCCACATCTCAGTGTATTCCACAAAATGCAGCATTTTCTAAAAAATGTTAGCTTGCCTGTGCTTACTTTGAAGTTTAAACCATCTGGCTCATCAGCTATCGGCGCATCCTGTTGTTGGGCTTTATGCTGCCATTAGTGACATCGCCCTCTGTCATCACCGGACTGTGTGGACAGACCAGCAGTTGTTGTTCTCTACGTCTCTGTTTACTCAGCCTGGATAAGCTTGGTACAGAACAAACAAGAAGGCTGAGCCAGACGAGGAAGTCAGAGAGAGATGCCTATCAGAGGCAAATAATGGTTTCCCTTATGTGTGCTGGGGTGAATAGATGGTGAAGCGATGGAGCCGATGCATTTTTTTTTACACTGAGGCTGTGATATGCTTATTTTTTTATTTTCCATTACATGTTTAGCGGGCTGCTTATAAGTATTTCAAGTATAGAATACTTCAATGAAAGCTTTTTTTGTTACGCAGACGCCTGTAACAGTGTGATGAATGTTCCCTCTCTCCCCAGCAGAGAGCAGGAGAGGGCTGCCGAAGGGGTCAGGCTGCTGATGGTGGTAGCCAGGCTCCATTTTCGGGCCCCTCAGCTGGAAGACGTCCCAGCAACCTGGCCCAGCTAGCCGAGGACGACCTATGAACTCTGACACTATCTGTCTCCTGGGCCAGGAGGAGAGCAGCTAATGCCACAGCTGTGGAGACAAGAACACTTGTCTACTGTCTGTTTATACCAGGCTGGACCCTGCCCTGGTTCAGTCGTGATATCTGGAGGATATGCAGGAATTATGGGCTGCAAATATACCATGACTGTGCTCCCGTTTAGAGCCCCGTTCAATGGGAGGTGACCCGCCTCGGCCACCTTGATTGTACATGAACAGCACCCAGATGGATGTTACTGGGCTCAGAGTGAAAAACACTCTAAGGACACTCAGTGTTATGACAATTTCTGATTTTTACTTTTTTGAGAGTTTGTATACCTTACTCTTCTCTCTTTCAAAGTGCAAGGGGAGTTTGTTTGATGAAGAAATATCCATTCCTAATTGGGGCGGTCACTGGAGTTACGTGTGTGCTTGAATGTCTGTTTATGCAGTCTTGTGTGGATGTGTTTGTGTGCATGAGAGTGTGCAAGGAGAGGCTGTGGCTGCTCTTATACTCTGGTATATATTTTTTTCTCTGATGCCCCTTAGTGAAGACAAGTACAGCTACATTCATGCATTCTGTCATTCCCCTGCTGACGACTGAGTTTGCTGTTTATGTCGACAAGAACGGGAAAGGCAGAACACTTGATGTGAACACGGCACAAGGACTTTACTCACTTGAATTTCAACTGAAAGTGAAGAACTTTCTTTCTTGCTACAGAGAGCTCCTGTGTACTCTCTTATTCTGTTTGACTGGCCCCTGTTTGATCTGGACAAAAAAGTGTGATGGGGCCCCCTGGAGGTTCTCTGTGGGTATGACGTCACTTCAGAATACTTTTTGCTCTTTGGCAACTCCAGAGGAGTTGCGAGATTCAGTAGGTGCATTCAAAGGGACTGCTGTGCTGACCCAAAGTGTTGCATGCGACATCTTCTTGGTGACTGACAATGGCTCTTTACACAGATCTTTCTTTCCAGGCCGAAGTGGGGTGCTTGTGGTTTTGGGGACAGATGTCCTTAAAAATGCATTGGTTGAAACTAAATATAAATTGTTTTATTAGTCCACTGTTGTCATGTCAAGGCTGTGCACCATTTCTATAATCTCTGTTAGCTTCTGCCCTCATGGACTAAATACTGTACAGTGCATACCACACAGGAAATTACACATTTTCACTTGTAAGATGAAGAGTGACCTGGGTATGCCAAGAAATGTTGCCGTTCCAGTTTGTTAAAATGAAGGATAATATGTTGCCGGATGAACAGAGTGATGCTGATGAATTTGCATGCTCCCTCCTCCTTAGACAACAGTGCCAAAAACAGCAGCTCTCCGCTCAGACGTTTCATGCTCTTACACCACGGTTCAGTTTGCCATTACTTTTACCAAACGATCGCAGATATCCATGTTACTATCTGGATTGTGACGCCTAAGTGACACAAAGAGGTGAGTGGGGTAGATAAGTGGGGGCTATTGTCAATATCAGGTCAGTTTTTCTTTGCGGCCAGTAGAGGTCCCCACAAGGCTTTCACTTCCAGTTTCGTTGGATCATACAGCTGCACCAAAGATCAATAGGCCTCATGTTTCAGTGCACACAAGCGGAGAAAAGGCTGCTCAACAATCTGTCCGAAAAAACAACAGTAACAACTCACACAAAGTAAACTGAAAAGTGAGAAATTAGGCAAATGGAAACATCTCACAGAATCTGTCTGCAGTTAATGTGAACTGGCGTGTTTTCATGGGAATTACTGATCAGGCGGTTTGGCATTAATACGATGTAATACCACTACAGAGAACCAAAAGCAAGGACAAAATCGAGAAAGGGTTGGTTAATGCCATGTTTGACTGAGTAGAAATTGTTGTATAATATCAAATAAAAAAAAGTGTCTTTTCGAAACTGGGTGCAGTGTTTGTGTTTTCCAACATAATCTCTCTTTTTTTGGCTTTTTAAAATCACCCCATATACTTTTAATGTCTACAGGCATTTTATTCTTCTGCCCTTTTTGTCTTTTTATACACTTTGTGAGTGGTTGACAAGCAGTTACAGCGAGTAATCGGGACATCTTATGTGTTCTCGTTTCTGATTAATTTCACTAACAGGACAACAAAAGTATTATTTTTGCTGAAGACCCTTGGAGGTCTTCAGGCTCCACTTTTGGGAGGCTCTGATAAAGACAAAGGCAAAGTATTTTGCTTGCTTCGGCATCCCCCTTGGAGAAAGTTCAAACAGGATTAAAAACAAAGAGAAGAAACCCCTGGATGAGCAGACATCTGGTTGGCTGGCCTCTGAATAAAGCCCCATTCTGAGCAGTAAAGCAGGGCCGATCGTA
Source organism: Terapon puta (assembly GCA_028564955.1). Taxonomy (NCBI): domain Eukaryota; kingdom Metazoa; phylum Chordata; class Actinopteri; order Centrarchiformes; family Terapontidae; genus Terapon; species Terapon puta. Next base: position 10,971,657 of record JAOXYL010000050.1, on the reverse strand, counting down.
ACACGGCTGTGATATATGGAGGCTGTGGAGGGAGGGGGGGTATTAACTTTCACAAGGGTGCAAAATCAAAAGGAGTTCCTGTCACCACTGAGGGGGTCTCAACAACAGGGGTCCCATTCACAGGGAATTCCTCTCCAGTGCCCTCTGTTGCATCTGTTGACTCAATCTTCTCCATTGAGAGAAAGAAAACACTCATTAAAAGCCACATGACTGTGAACTTGATTGCAGCAGGCGAGACAAACAGCCCCATCAATGGATAGAGTATTTACATTGAGGTGTGAAAATCTTTGAACAGCCCACCATGTTAGGACTTCTTTAGGAGCGTCTTCCTTCACACCAACATCACAAAGAGCAGCATTTATATTCTGAATTCAATCAGATTGTCATTTAAATAAAATGTTAGATCTTTAGGAGCTTGGGGCCACCCTAAATTCACACATTTATGAGCTAAGAAGGTTAAAACCATTGACTCTCACCGTCAGTCTTAGATATTTACTTCACAATCAGTCATCAAGATGTAAGAAAATAACATTATCAGAAGCAGTGCAGTTGATTCAGCAAGGACAATGTTTATTAAAATTTTCATGCGGCCATAACCCCAATAAAGTTGTTCATGATATTTATACATAATTTACAAAGAACTTAAAAATTGAAAATGTTTGCTTATCTGGAGCAATGGTGCTTCACATTACTGCTAAAGAGCAGATGAGATAAAATCTGAAGATCAAAGACTCACATTTCAAAAAAGATCTCTACCTTGAAGCAGACAAATTAGGATGTGTTTTGGAATAAAAATCTAATTATCAACAGCAACAGAAATATTCTTATATTCTGAACTTGTCTTCCCGAGCAGAAATATATTTTTTTAAACAGCAACCTTTAGCTGTACTAAGGCATACATTTATTTTGAACATGATAACGGGACAACATATTAAGGTAAACCTAGCAGAATTTTGATCATGTCGGCAACATCCTTCACATGGATAAAGTATTTACAAAATGAACTCCGAAAAATGTCCGATTGATCGTACCAGTTGAAACTTAAATAAATTTTAAATTGTTAGAAGAAGTCTATTTCGCTTCAGGTGAAATCTGTTTGTGAGGCATATTGAAAAGGATTCAGCAAAACTCTTCACAATATCACCGGGAAAAAAAATGGCTTCAAGTGTTCTTTAAAGGCGCCTTGCCTCAAACAGCACACAATTACTGTGATTGAAAATGGTCTCTAAATATATTTTTATGGTACTACTTGAAGTCAAAAGTAGAGCTTTGACAACAGAAGATGTCCCTCTAGTGCAAACCTATGGCAGTAAGTGTAAGTCACACAGTCTTTTCATTATTGATTATCACTTTTAAAAGATGGACTATAGAGATTACTCTCTCTTGATATTGGCAAGCAGAGGGTCCGTACTCTGTGTGGGCTGCCCAGACCGGCTCTTCCTGGTCTGGTGGGTCTTGACGTGCTTGGAGAGGTGGTCGCTCCTCATGAACCTCTTGCCGCACTGCTGGCACCCGAAGCGCTTCTCTCCCGTGTGTGTGCGGAGGTGCCGCTGCAGCTCGTCCGAACGGGTGAAGCTTTTTCCGCAGAAGAGCCAGTTGCAGATGAAGGGCCTCTCCCCGGCATGCCAGCGCAGATGCGCCTTGAGGTGAGAGGTCTTCTTGTACACTTTGCCACACTCCGGGATGTGGCAGATGTGCAGTCTCTTCTTTCCAAACTCCAGCCCCCCGCCATTCGCCTGGCAGTTGGGGCATTTGCAGCGGCGGCAGCGACGCGTGGAGCTCAGAAGGCCCTTGGAGGTGCCCTGGAGAAGAGCAGCTATTTGGGGCTGGTGTCCCAAAACCAGTTGTCTGCCTAGAGAGAAAGGATGGTTGGAAGGGGCGGCGTTGGTTTGGGGTAGGCTCCACCACTGCTGCCCTTCTTCCACATGGCCTGCAGGCAGGTGATGCCTGGCTGATGAGTTCTGGAGGAAGCTGGGGAAGTTTTGTCCCACACTGTTGTGCTGAGGATAATAGGGGCCGTTGCCCTGAGGCTGCGAGGACAGCACTTTGACAGGGGAGAGTTCGAAGGAATAGGAGGACGGGGGTTCGGCTGGAGGGGTTAGAGGCAGCTCATGGTGGTGGTGATGATGGGGGTGGTGGTGATGGTGACCCAGTCCGGCCTGCATGTGTCCAGGGAACTGCACCTTTGGCACGGTGAAGGTCATCTGGTGCGTGCTGAGGGCCGTGCTGGGCGCCATGTCGTTGCTCCAGAGCTGAAACATCCCCGACGTCGAGCTGACGGTGCCCTCGTAGGGGAACTGGGAGCCGTCCGAACCCATCGTGCCTCCCACCTGCCAGGCCTGGCTACAGGTGGTGGCCAAGAAGGAGAGGGCGTTAGGTGCTCCCTCTGGAGAGGAGCTGGGCGTCCGGTCCTGT
>JAOXYL010000050.1:10952485-10969142 GCA_028564955.1 Terapon puta | reverse complement strand
GGCTTTATGTGATTTTTTTTTTTTTACCACAACAACAAGTTCACACACATGAGGCACCATGATCATTTTTAGTCATTACGCACTATTGCAGAGTGGTGTCTCTCACTGCCCCCCTCTCCAAAAAAATAAACAAAAAACAACAAAAACAAAACAACAAACAAATCATTTAATAAATCCGCGTGCTTTGCGTCAAAAAAGAGACGACTACGCAACAAACCTGTAAAAAGGTGTGCAAAAAGTTGTCAGTCCTTTGTATCGCCAGCGCAGCCATCTGTCCTCGCGCTCCTTCCCCACGCACCTGCAACGCAAACCGCGACGACGCACGAGGGGCTGAAGTAGTGCTCCGCTCCTGGATGACTCAGACACTTTGGCAGAGCAGACCGGGAAAATCCAGCGTCATTCAAACCAAATGCCCCTCAGTCCGACAGGTGAATGCGTTTTTTTTTGTTTTTTTTTTGTCAGTGCGCGTGCGGTCCGGGTGACTGGGTGCTGCTGCTGCTGCTGCTGCTGAGAGCGCCCGTCTGAAGTTGGAGGCAGAGAGGCGCGCGGTAAATCCCTGCTATCATCTCAGAGGCGCCCGAGCTGCATCTTCTCTTTATAGAGAGAAAAAGATCCTCTCAACGGGGTCTCCAGTATGATGCAGGAGAGCCAGTCAATAGAGAGGAGACGTGAGGAGGGGAGGGGGGTGGAGGGAGGGAGGGGAGGGGGGGTTGTTAGGTGAAGGGGTGGGCTACTGATAATTTCACTCAATTTCAACCAAACGCTGACCCCAAGAACTGACTCCTCCTCCAATTGTTATGAAAAAAAAGAGGAGAGACACATCTGTAATATCCAGCTTTTAGAGTATCACACGAATTTGAACTTCCCCACTTCTTTAAATGCAAACAACCCCACAAAGCGACCTGATTTAAGTAGAGTAGGAATTTAATTCAAAAGTGTTGATATTTAGTGTTTCAGCAACTTTGAACGGCTACATTTAGGAACACCTTAACAAAATGCTTAGTCTGTTGAAAGATCTATTAATATAGCGAGCTTAGTCAAAATTTTTTTTTTTCACTCTCCATATTTACATACTGCCTCAACTCCACTATGGGAATTCAAGTAAAGATAGTAAATACATGGATTTTTATTTTTGGCAAACATAAGTGGTGCACTGTTGAATGAAAAGGTGGGCAAACTGAAATCTCCAGTCAATAGATATCAAGGCAGACAACCAATAATATGTAGAATGACTGATTCATACCTATAGGGAGGCATAATAGTACAATTGTTGTTGTTATACATCACCTGATAAAATAAGACCACCCTTTACTAAAAATCAGAATCAGATGTGTACTAAAGCTTTTTGTTGGACAGGTGTATGAATTTAGTTTTGGTGTTTTTAATTAACTTTAGATACTCATCTGCACCTTTGGTTTCGTTAAATTTGATCATTTGTGCAAAACTGATCAATTCTCTGTGTGGCTGTTTTCTCCAGATGACACGTGACAAACTTTTTGTTTCCTGACGTTGCAGCGGGCAGCTCCTCGGCCTGGCAGGCATGAGGCTCGCACACCATGAGGACGGCCGCAGTGTTTTCCCTCACAAAGCTAATTGATAAAACTCAATCAAAGCCTCAGAGTTCTCACCAGTGGGTGACATGTCAAATAGGCTACCCTGTGTGACATTCTCACATTTCAGAGTTCAAGTAGAGGCCGCTTCAGATCTGCTCCATTAAATGCAGATTGGGACTTAATCTCATTCTGTAAGTCTGTTCACCATTACAATGTTAAGAGTTTAAATCCAGGCTGGGAACCTGTTTCTCATGTAAATTCCCACTTCTTCACTTATCTACTGCTCACTGTTTCACAGACTGTGATCCTTAAATAAACATACCTCAAAAGAGGAGTCAGTTAAAATTAGAATTAATGAATTTTATAAAATAATTGGATTGGCAGACATAAAAGTTCTGGTATGCCACTTAGATTTTAATTATTAGAATTTAATGTTTGGTATTTTTTGTAAAAAAAAACAACAACAAAGATTTCTAAATAGTACCATTTCGCCTTTTTTTATATTACTCATATAAAAGCAGAGCAGAGTACATCTTACATTATGTCCTTGACAGAGAGACACCTCAGCTCGAAACAAAAGATTTCTCCAGGCTCACAATGACGTGCAGACTTCAGCTGCAGTCTGTTAATAAATCACACAGATTGTGTGTTTTTTGGGACAAAATTGAGCCAATCTGAACGTCTGTGGGTTGGAATAAAAAAAAGAAGAAGGATGATGATAATATTTTATCTATTCAAATATTTACAAGACATCATATCGGATTAATTATTAGATTTAGCTAAAGCAACAAGAAAATCCATTTCTAATTAATTATAATTGCACAAATGTTTCCCAATGCCTCTGGCTCAAAATACAAATTTAACAAAATCATTTCAGAAGGGATAAACATCTGCAGGTCGATACTGCAGTTGAAAAAAGAAATAAATGAGACGCATGGATTTTGAATGAAACAAATCCCCCCCTACAAATATTAATAAATATGATGTAACTCCAACAGCATTGTGGAAAACAGTCTAATTCCAAATTAAAGTGAACATTTAGGATGAAAGAAGACAGTAGTAAAGGAAAAGAGCGCGGAGCACATGAAAATAGGAGTGTATCTTGGAGGCAGAGGTATACTATGTCTCTGGTTTATTACGGAGCAGAAGTTGTTAATTACCCTGATTCTTATTTCCTGTCCCCTCTCCCCACGCCACCCCACCCCCACTGTACTGCCTCCCAGATGAGTGGCTTTGAAGTGCAAAGTACTCTCTCCTCACTTTGAACTGTGAAAACAATGCTCATGTGGTGGTGCTTACCTTCCCCATGTTACCTCATTTAAATAGACCTGGATACGGCTTCCACAGTTTTCAAGGGAAAACTCATTTCCAGAGAAAGAGGTCCCTGTGTTCATTAAACAGCTGGTGAGATTGCTGGTAATCAGGCCCGCTCCGTCATACATTACAGGCTGCACTGACTGGGTGGCTACCAGCGAATTCAACTTCAAAACTGACACAGACTAAATCCCAACAAGACGCTGCAGATGCTCTCGTGCACCAATTTCTCAAAAACAACCCCCCAAAAAAGGAGGGGGGGGGGGATCCAGGAAAAAATGTAACAGACATCAAAACTCAACAGGGCTTTTTGTGATAGTTTAATGTTCTGAAATCTCCCAATCCTGCAAGAGTAATTAGCCCTTTTGCCCACTGTAGACAACAAATGGTGTTGTTTGTGTTGCAGACATAATCTTACTCTTAAGCTCAGAACGTAGAATATGCAAGTGGCTACTCAAGCTGTTTTTATCATGCCTGGGGGGCAGTTTAAAAGCCTCAGATCACTAAATTGTCCCAGCTGTCTTGACCATCTGCACTCGAAAAGGGCAGCCACGGAGGAGAGCAGCCTTTGTACTGGTGGCCATGTCAAAAAGCCAATTTTACAGCTCTGTACTGACTCAATGGCCCTCATGTGACAAATGTGGCCTAATGGATGAGACAGACAGCATGTAAAAGCCTGCTGCTAACTGTAGTGCTTCACTCTTTAACCATTCAGCAATCCAAGACAAGGACAAGATGGGGCGTAATTACCATGACACTCGGTCTCACTGTGACGAGGAGCAACACCAACAGCTGGACTTTACAGTGCAACAATTTGATACCTCATTCAGGAGTCTCTTTCCTGTTTCCATTGAGTCTGAGCTGTGTGTGTCTGTTTGTGAGTGGTTTAGAGGGAGGTGCAGAGAGAGATATTGAAGAGAGTTTGATGATGTAGAATCAGGCATATTGATAAGGGGGATGACGAAAAAAAGTGATGAAAACAACTGTTTTATTTCTCCTACTTTGATGTAATGATGACTCTGGAAGGGATACCTCAATTAAATTTTATTTATTTTTTTCTTGCTTCATTCTCCAAAGCCCCATATGATTTAACTTCTTAGCTTGCATATGAAGTAAAATGATAAATCCTATAAAATGTAATCAGAACAAAAATAAGCATCTAAATTGCAGAATTGCTTTATTTTACATTTCTTCTCCTGTACCTTGATATCACAGCAAGTTCCTGTGATGATTCCCACCCCTGTACTACAGTTTACATCGCTAGGTGTGTGAGAAGTAGAAAACTATAATAATTCCCTCATCTCTTGTCCATTAGCATGTACGAAACCCCCAAAATCTCCAGTCTTGGGCAGACGCAGGCAGACAGCACGCATCTCCACTTGTCAAAGAAAACTTTTATCAATACCAAGAGCACTTGAAGTTTGTTTGCATTTTGTTTTCCAGCACTCTTAACAACTTCAGAAGTCAGATCACAGGAGTATCTGATCAAAGCGCTTCGTGGTTAGTTCTGGAAACACAGGAGTGCTACGCCACGCTTTGATACTCCACATCAATATTTCAATTCAACAATCACTTGACATGCACCCATACTCCCAGAGACGAAAGACGAAAGGGGAGAGCGAGAGAGAGCTAGAGAGAAAGAGAGAGAGGGAGAGAGAGATGGAGGGGGTTTGGGAAGTACATATAAAAGAAATGGATTGAAGAAATCGCTGCCTTCTTCACCTTTGTGGCAATGTTATATAAAATGAACTGAGATGCCCCTTGCACTGCTAATGTAATCTGCTAAAATCTCGGGTACAGCAGTCCAAGTTAGCTCACTTCATTTTCATACGGCCGATTTTGTGCAACAAATCACAAAATGTTTTCATGCCGGACACCTTTGTGTCACAGAATGAAAATGAAACCACAAAAATGACATTAACTTTTTGTTTGATGGACTTAAGATACTCACAATAAACTCACACATATATCGGGAACTGAGGCTAAAATACTTGTCACAGGCTGAAAATCTGCGCAGAGGATGTGTTTCATGTTTTATCAAAGGAAAGTAGTACAGGAACTCTGCAGTGATAAAGATGAATACAGTCCATCTGCCAAATGTCACTTTCATGGCGCCTCATAATCATTTCATCATCTCGACAGGATATGACATGCTTTGAAGGTTTGGGCCCATAAAATATGGCGTTTGATCTGGAAAAGATACTTGTGGCAAAGTTGCATGAAAAGACGTGTAGTCAATCAGGAGATAATACGTGACACTGCTACTAGTGAGGCCTCAAGTGTGGTTTACAGCGTGCCACACCAGAGAAATAAGTGGGGGCATTTAAAGTCAGTTTAAAGAATAGTTTAAAATAACATTTTAAGGAAATTTATTTACTGACTTTCTTGCTGAGTTTGATAAGGAGATTGACACCACTCTTGTAGCTGTCTGTTTAAGGTGTAGGCAGCAGCTGATTAGCTTAGCTTAGCATAATTGGGGTTGGAGTTTTTTTTTTTTTCAGGGTCAATCACTTCCTGAAGTCTCACCTAGTTGTCTGGAAACCTCATGATGATGACAGCACGACATGCGTGCGAAGTATTTACCTTTCAGATGGGTTAGCTGCTTCTGCTTCCGGTCTTTATGCTAAGGTAAGCTAACAAACCATTTGGTATTGGATGCACAGACATGGAATTGGTTTTCATCTTAAAGAGGCAAATCCATGTTATAACAAACTGTTATGATTTATTACCTCAGTACAAATATCTAAAATTACCTGCACATGCAATATATTTTATTTAATTATTTTATATCAATATCTGTTTGTATGTCTTTACACACACACACACACACACACACACACACTCACACACACAGATAGATTAAATATATTTATTTTCTTCTTCCTATACACATGTGTTAGGTCTACATTTGTCAACATACTTCACCAATGAAGTTGATTGTAATTGCTGTTTAATAAGAGATACTGACAGTGTGACAGTGAATTTCCTGTTGGCGCTTAAAGTATCCACTGTCGCACCCTTTCTGAGCATGATATATTCATGTTAATTCATATCCCCAACACAACATTTAAAATTAATGATAACTAATTTACCATGGAAAAGAAATGAATTGTTTATTCATAGGGTTTGCTGTGTAAATTCCCTAAAAAGATGAATTCCCTACAATTGCCTGTCGGTACAATGCAACATAATATGAATAATAAAAAAGCAAATGCAGAGGCAAAAGAAAAAAGAAACAATGGGATTATCAATCACAAAGCGTCTCCAAACGCATTTAGACAAAGCAGAACAAAGGTAAATAATTAGCAGTAACACTTGACAATATCATTTACAGCCATCAATGTAACGTGGGTAGTGTAGCATGCAGGGACCCCTGCCAATTGATCTCGCAGCTTTGTTCAGTGGCTGTGGGAGATGTGAGCACCTGTCACAGTGATATTGGCGTCTGATCTAAACTACTGTACTCAGATGGGACTGGCTCCAGACGAAAAAAAGAATAAAATCACACGAGCCATCAAAAGAGTAATTGTCAGTAATTTTCTGTATCATGACCATGTTTGACTCCGTTTAGGCAACACAGGAGAAATTGACAGCGTATATTTTTTGTTGTTGTGTGTGTATAACGACTGTAGTAGCATTAAGAAAAGCAACTAAACCCCAAATATCTTGGATCCCATTTAATAAATATTACGCAGGAAGCCCCACCATGCCATCTGGGAAGAGGGACTCACGTCGGTATGGTAACCGGATCTTATGGCAAGGCTCCAGCTGAAATCAGAAATGCAAAGCAGGAGCAGAGATACAAGGGCTACATGTGCAGAGGAGTGCCGCACAGCCAGAGCAGTAGATTTATTTGTAAACGTACGCCTGTGATGCCACTATCTGTTAAGCCCCTCAGTCAGCTCAGCCTGCGTAATGTGAGGGGAAGTGTCACCCTGTCACCACCATGCCAGGGATCAGCCTGCTGTTTGTGTGTACTGCGAACCAAGCCAAGCTTTGAGGAGGAGGGGAGAAAATGACACAGAGGCTCTTTCATCTAATCCTTGTGGTGTAATTTGCACCTCAGTAAGTTTAATTGATGACTACTGATCAAATGCTTGCCTTTGAAAATAAAATCTTTGGGATTGTTATTTTCCCCTTCAACCTGCAAAAAGAATTCTTAATGCACCTGATGAGAGGGCTCTAACTGATGGATCAGTTTTTCGAGAGTTTGAACTTTCGTACAGTGTATTGAGCAACTACAACCCCTGCCAATATTCCTTTTTTTATTCAATATATTAAGTTTACATTTGAACTGTACAAACTTCATTAAGCAAACTTGGAGAGAGAAGACTTTTCTTTCCACCGTGCAGCAGCAGCAGCAGCAGTAGCAGCATAGGCACCTGGGCTCTGTGTGCACTGCTTCCTCCAGAGATCCAACCTGAGCGTCAATGTCATTCAGACAAATGGATAGTGACAGGCCAAGCTTATCAGTGTCAACGTCAGGCTGCTCTCAGGGACTTTGATTCCGCACTTTTCCCACAGCTGAACAGAAGGCTGTGCTTTGCAAAACAAACCAACAAACAGGGAACCTGAAGAGTGTGATGAAAGAGTAAACAACATGGCCCGGTAACATGCCCCACAACCATGACACTTCCTAAGTAGGTTACCATGGAGGGTAACCCAATTTAACACGTGTGCCTGATCGTAGTCAGAACATGCTGAGAACTTCAGGAAGTTGACACCGCTCTGCCGCGGTGAGGCTGATGAAGATTGATCCGTCTCAGGACCTTGGCCTTGAAAAATCAAATGGGCCCACCACTAATGCCCTTGCACGTGTACAAAGCAGTTCATTATCAAGAAAAATTATAGGGAGTCAATCTATTGATGTTGCTTAACTAATTGTAAAGCAGGGGATTCAAAAGCAGATGTTGCATTTCAAAGCAGTTGTGAGCAAGGAGACAGGTTATGATTTATGCTAAAATGTGTGGCTTCAAAGCGTCGAACGCGGCTTCTAAACAAATTGAACAAGTCAAGCGCTATTCACCGAGGACCAGGAGGGAGCCCAGCGCATGTAGATCAGAGGCGCGCGGCTGCCGCTTGTAATATCACTCAGTGGAGGAGGGGTCCCACTGGGGGGAAGCAGCACAGAGAGGCTAACACTGAGCACCGCTTGCACAGAAAGGAATTATGTACGAATGCAGCTGCAACACCTGCGCAGAAACCAACACCCCCCCCACCCCCCTCCCCCACCCTCTGCTACCCTCCTGGAGCATCAGCCGCACAGGGGGAGTGGAGAGGGGTGGGCAGCACCTTGAGACTTGACATCCTTTCTGTGGATGGCACAATTATTTGGGAGGAGATCGAAGAGTTGGTAGAAGATACAGGGCCTATGTCAACATACTGATGCAATTTCAGTAAACATGGATAAAGCCGGGTTACTTGTTGGGAAGGTTGGTGGATTTGGGGGGGGGGGCGTTGGTTATCGCTGTTATCTTCTAAATGAGGCAGGCTGTGTGAAATGTGTTTGGGAAAACGGATGATAACTGACTGGACTAATCTCTGATCCTTCAGCAACGTCACACAAAGAAACTGAACTGAGGCTATATAATTAAGGGGATCATCATCATTTCACATTTGATGAAATATTTTCTGTATATAAAATAGGCTTAGATATTTGCAGGATTGAATCTATTTATTAAAGATATACCCCAGAATTGCAAAAGGTGTAAAGTCTTGGTGCATCATCCTGAATTTTATATTATAGAAGTGTTCCTCCTTGACGGTGCCATACATGTAAAAAGACAGACTGTATGGACTTCTCTCATAAGTCATTTTTCCGTCTGTTTTCTTCTATTTGATGCAGCCTAAATTGGGACGGGAGAAACGAATTGCTAAATTTTTAATTAACTTCACAACATCTGCACTTGTGCTTTGAGAGAGCAGCGAGATTTCCTTTTAACCTATTCCAGCACATTTGCACACCAAGGTAAATCTTGATGCTGGCACTCTTACAGAAAGGAAGAAAAAAAAAATCAAAAATGGAAATGAACTCTCACTTGTGTGTGCAGATCAAAGAGGCAGAATTATTCAACTTTTTGCCATTGCTTGATCTTCAAAAAAGAAGGGAGAAAAAGTAGGGGAGATCTGGATGGATTAATCAGTTTGAGTTAGAGTGTTCTTCCGTTGTTTTATGAGCTTTCGTTTTCTCATCTGGTGTATTTACTTGTACACCATGACTTGAATGTCTCAGTTCTGGGCCGTTTCATTGTGGAGGTAAAGCAGGCATATTCTGGTGCGTTTGCTTGGACTCTACTCCAAAGCATGCTTTTAAACATTTCTGGATTCCCTTCTCACTCCCAGTTAATTTAAGTACTTTTTAGCATTTTAATTCTTCTGCCTCTCATATTTCTCTGAAAAAGAACAGCTTAAGACTGAATTTGTAACTTTGAATATTTCACTAAATGAAACACACTTCCTCTGAATGCAATAAAATAACTGGCTGCATGAATATTTTGCCCTCCAGTAGGTCATGGGTTCATGTTTTAAGGATCATTTTAGCTGAAGTGCCTGTCATAAGAATTGACCAATTTTATAGGTATAGGTGGTTCTGTTAATGCTGAAATAAGTGAATGATTCTGCATTAGGTTTCCACAGTGTTAGTGCTAATTGCAGAAATAATATTTAGTCAATATATGACGTTGTGACTAATTGTTTTAGCATAATGACATTTCTCTGCTGTAAAACAAAGTTCCATATAACTCAAGGATATTACTTCAGTGCACATTTAATTTGGAAAGGCAGCTAAATTGTGTTGAATTTAATCAGTTACGTCAACAGATTCAGATGGATTCAGTCCATTCCTCTCACCATTATTTTTCCACCCAGATCATATTTATACTTTCTGTTTTTCTGCACACGGTGAAGTAGCATACAGTTCTTTCCCACCCCACTAGAGAGGGCTGTTGAGGAGGCAACAGAGGTGACAGATAAAAGGTACAGAATGCTTTCTGTTGCAGGACAATAGTGGATCACATCTCTACACGGGAAAAATATTTACAATTTCACTCAAGAGTTTAAGAAGGGAGTAGATCTAGCTACATTCTGCTTGAACGTGACTCCTGCTTGCTTTGATACTTTCCCCTTTGCTGTAACAGTCGGTCCTGTCAGGTCTGAGGTCTATGAAATTGGAGCAGGTAGAGACTCCAGGCCTACCATCCCTCCCCCCATGGTTGCAGGCATCTGCATGGGCAGCTCTGACTGATGTGGGTGATATCATAGCACACCAAAGTTCCTTCAACAAATCTCCCTTTGATACAGCACACACAATGGTGTCTCTATAGGAAACCCCCTTACCTCTGTGTATGTGTGTGTGTGAGAGTGTGTGTGTGTGTGTTTGGGGAGGGGGCAAAATCTCCAACAGAAAAAGAAAAAAGCTCAGCCGGGGGGAAAAGCTGCTAAATAAGAAAAAGCCATTCGTGGATTTGGAGGAAAAACTTGCATTTACTTTGCCGCATCTGTCCACCAGAGGACACTGCTCCCATATTGTATCTTCTCCATGTTGTCGCTTTACCGAGCACTGCTCTTATCTCTGTTTTTGCCTTGTGCATTGCAGCAACATTTAGACAAGAATTACATAAATAAATAGACTTGTTGCATATGTCATCAGATTTTCATCTTGTCTTAACAGTATTATTAATATTTTATTTAAGTCTTGGTGGAAACATTGCAAAGAACAACAGGTCAAGGTCTGTTTCAAGGACACTATTGCACACAAATAGGCAAATTATATAAATAATATAATTTAATGCAATGACTAAGGTTTATTCATTTTATGTAATGATTATATACAGACATACATACATGCATGTGTTAGTCATTATTGCTCTCATATTTAGGTGTCATGGACAAGTCTATTAATTATGCAGGTGTCAAAGAAAGTCAAAGGGGGAAGCTCAAGTATTTACAATATTCCTATCTGGATCTGAACAATGTATTGACTAATACAACATCTGTGTTTATATAGATGTCTCTTTTCAATTTGCAGTTAAAAAAATTATTTGTGTAGATTTGGCAGATTGGATGTTGCTGTCCTTTAAACTTCGCTCATCTGCTGGTTCACGGTGGCAGTGTTGCCTCTCATATATTATTTACACAAAACATCTGTCAAAATAAATGTGACAACAAGAAGTTTGGCGATGATTTTGGCATAATTAACCTCTGGAGACAAACTGCATCAAAACCAGTAGCTAATGACATTGTCCCATGTACTTGGTGTAAAACCACAACCTTGAGCTGGTGGATAAAGTTGGGACTGAAAAATCTCATCTTAAATAAATTATATGTACCTGGCAACAAGGTATCCTTTCAAGATAATAAAGTAAAATCTATTGTATAATATTGTTATATTGCTGCTCTGTTGGTCACACTGTTTATCGGTCTACAAGCCGCAACAGTATAATGTACTAAATTATCCTTTGGTTTGCATAGATCAGGTTCCTTAACATCACTCAAAACCATCTGTGTGGTCTCACAGGCTATGACTTCCCTCTAAATGCCCTGAAAATGTGTAGTTCTTTCATCTATCAATGTTTTCAGAGTTCCTTTTTTGAGCTATTGACATGTTTAACAAAAAAAAAGAAAAAAAAACAGGAGAGCCTCAACGCAGCCAGGGAGGAGAGGGGGTGGGGGGGGCGGGCAGGCTCTTGGCTTTGTCTGGCTGTTGAGTGGGGCCATCAGATAACAGCCAGGACAATGGCGCTCCATTCTGAGGGCTCTCTTAAATGAGCAGGAAGCGGCGGTGAGCGCCTAGCGGAGGCTTCTGGTGGACTCCCTGGGGTCCGCTCAGCCCTGACGCACGCCACCGCTGAATGGCTGGAGAGCATGAGAGGAAATGAGAAGCTAGTGGCCATCCAGCTGGAGCCACGGGCGACCTTTGATGCTGAATGTGGTGGGAGCAAAGCAAAGGTGATGGAGAGGTAAAAAGGAGGGGAGAGGGTAAGAAAAGGACAAGAGAAATGAGAAAGTCTGATAGAAGCGCTATCATCAAATTAATTTACTGAGGCCGATCTCATAGGCACACAAGGGTGAAAATGTACAAGAGGAACTCTGCTCAGGTATGAACCTTGAAGGAGCTCAAGAAAAGAAACATGAGACACTGTACTCATTTTTAAGGATCGCTGTGACAGGTACTATTGTTCACTGTCATGTTCATCAATAATGGGTCATTTCTTCTTCACTGTACCATGCACATGACTCTTACCTGACCTTATACATTTGAATCATTTGTCAATTACACGGTACGCAATACATTTAAGACAAGAGGTAATGTAGGTCTCAGAAGGTAAGAAAAAAATAAAAAAGAATTACTGCCCCAAATTACATCCACAATACCTTCCTCTACTTTCAGTACAACATTATGTAACACAGGACCCCTTTCTTGTCTCACTTTTGTTGTCTGGCTTCGGACGTGTGTGCATGAGAGATGGCACGGTGTGACAGGAAGGCGGTTTGGAAGTGGCCGCCAGCACAGCTCTGGGTCCACGTCTCCCCGCTCTCCACCCTGCTGCTTTCAGCCTGGTACGTGCTGCAGAGGGTGTGTGGCGAAGCCGTGCTGCTCCATGACATCAGGCTAATCCAATGTTAGAATATTACTGAACAGTACCAGTGATGATATGGCTTACATGAGCAGCTGTAGATGGATGCGATCAATACAGATTACTTTCCTGTGACTATTCATCACCGTAGACTTGAGACTGAAATATTTTTTTGTATTGTTTTGACACCCACACTTTGTACTCTTAACTTGTTGATTGTCGAAACTATGGGTTCTTGGTTTCACTCAGAGGTAGAAAAACGCAGGGACCCCATTTCGAGTCGGTGGCCGTTGATTTCGTCAGCTGAAATGACAGCTGTAACTAACCAGTTCTGTCAGATGATGTAATATCAACAACAACTGGCTCCAACACAGTGAGGGAATACTTCACAGTGCATGTGCTTATCAAAAACTTTTTGTGCCTTTTATTTCAGCTGATAAACCTACTCCTTTAATTGCATACATTATTTCTGTTGTGTTTTTGGTTTTCAAAAGGTGATAAAAAAAGACACTGCCATAGTATCTAGTAGTGAGTAAGGCACCATGTTGTTGCTAAACTATGGCTGGACCTCATTTCTGTATACCATGAGGACAAAGAGTAATTTGGAAGTCTTTGGATTATCTAGTCCAACTTTATAGACATTTAAATAACATTTTTAATGGTGTGAGCGCTGTAAACCGAGGATTATTGCCATCACTTGTACTGAAGAAAATGCAGAAATAAAAAAAAATCTATTTTTTGCCATTTTGTTTGAACCCACTCTTCAGTAGGTAGATGCTGAGGATCATTGTGTCGGTACACACAATTTCTACCCACTAAACGTTGTTGAGTCAACACTTTTGGGCTATGAACACAACATGCCTGCCGTGAACTCCGTGTGAGGTGAACCTGGTTGCACTGGTGATTTTCAAGGACCCACTCCAATGAACTCTCACGCACAAGACGAAAAAAAGTCACCACTGGATCAGCGTAATCATCTCATTCTTTTCAACCGTCATCACCGTGACTTCTTTTCAGAAAACATGCAGAAACAGTGCATATTTCAGCGCTATGCAGAATTACACTTACATATATCTACACACCATTGTCATGTGTAGATTTTCTAGACTACTACATTATGTGCATTGCATCTGGGACTAATTATTCTTCTCTAATGTGAGCGCACCAGGGGTGAGAAATTTACAGTTGGGTGTTGCCTGAGGGCTTCTGATGACAACACAGGGAAATGCTGTTTCTTCATTGTGTTGAATGCTATAAGTGCTCTACAGCTGAAAGTGAATTTAATGTTGACAGAAGTGTTGAGGTGAAGCAGACAATGCAGCAGCGGCTCTTTCAATGTGGTTCAAGGCTGTGTCGTCGTTGTGTACTTGAGCTGCACAATGCTTTGGCATGGACTAGGAAGTGACACATCCCATAACCAGGCCTCCGTGGGTCAAAGCCCCCCTACACGGTTTAGTAAATCTAATTGTTTCGCTGGAGGTGGTAAAAACTGAGGAGTAAAGTGTATGATGGCGGGTTTTGCTCAAAGAATAACACCAGACGCCTCATCTCTTCAAGAATGTAAGGCAGCAAGGGAGGCAACTGTGACTGTGGGACAGAAATACCACAGATGAGACGAGAACCACAAGGGAGTGTTTTGATTTTTTTCATGTGCGGTACCACATCCTGACAGGGGACAGTGAGTATCAGCAAGGAAGGGGAGGTCAGATGGGATTCCAGGTCTCACCTTTTGTTCTCTTCTGATGATACGCAGGCTGCTTAGGCAACGTGTTGGCCTTTTCATTGTCTGTTTCATTGCGTTTGGCAGATTGCGTTCCAAACAGTGACTGTGCACAATCCGCCTCCCCCCTACTAAATGGAAGTGCTATCAAGTGCTTAACCCTAGTTAAAATACATTACATCCTTAAGACATCATCTTTGTTGTTACCTTAATGAGAACATAAAACTTAATTGCGGAGGATGCTCCGTGAGTGCAGTTCCTCGGGGAGCCCGTGGATGTAGGCGGGTGCTGCCTTACCCGCCCAGGAGATGCATGACCCAGATGCTTGATGAATGGACATGGCTGGCGTAGGTGTGGCGGAGGTCAGGAGACGTTCATCAAGAATGAACAGGAACTCCGCAACTCACTCGAAACCCACCAGACTCACGCAAAGTAGAAATTAATAAAAAAAAAGAAAGAAAACTTTTTAAAAAGAGACAGTTTGAAAGAGATGCTGAAAACATACATGCTTTACAGTCATGGCCGTAAATGTATATGATTTGTAAATGGGAACATGGGAGGGGAAGTCTCCGCAGATATAAAAAGTAATTAGACTGCAGTGTGCTGTCCTGGGAAATCAAGACATGGTTAATTACAGGTACAGTCAAGAACAGAAAACTAGAACTAAAAGACTGGCTAAAGAATGCAACATTTGTTTGATTATTGTATCGCCTGGATAATAGAGCCCGACAAGCTACCATAAAACATACACTTTTCAGCACACATCAAAGGGCTGTGAGACAAATGCCTGGGTTGTGCTCCGCTCTTAACCCCTGCAGGAACTTTGTGTGGCATGAGTGACAAATCACAGCGAATTCATGCACCAACAGGAAGAATTCTGCAGAAAGACATGATTCATGCGGGCGGACAATGTAAATACCTGGACAGCGTGAGGAGACGCGCTAATGGATGGAGAGGAGCAGCCAGCGGAAAGGGATGGGAGAGGTATGGAGACAGGGACACAAGGCGAGGCTTGGCTGCCAGCATTTCAGCCTCATAGACAAGGTCATTTCCAAAGTAACATGCCATGGGGGGTCGTGACAAGCATCCCATAAAGCAGATAAAGAACAATAGCAGGAACTATAGGCCACAAAATGACTGGAGCCTCTCCCTGGAAGAGAATAATAGAAAGACCCCGTAAGATCAGGACACACACTCAGCATGAAGGAGACAGGGTGGATGAGATATTTTTGTAATGTGATTAATGCTAATGCAACAAGGAAAGTGGGATTCATGCGGTATGCTGCCAGACATAACTACGGCTGCCATCAAAGTGTGTGTTTTTACAAGCCTCAAAGCCCTCTGTAAGTGCTTTTCATGAAGCAAGATAATTGTTCGCCTTTCCAGGAAAATGCCGCTCTGCAGAAACATCAACAACACTGAGAGCAAAAACAAGAGTCAGATTAAGAGTAAAAAAGATTAAAGATACTCATTTACTTTCACACATTTAAAAACTTGAGTTGACCTTGCACAATGTGACGTTTGAAATGCTTGTCAGACAGTAAATGGTTACATCATTTGGCCTATTTTGTGTCAAAAAATGTGTTGATACCTTGGTTGTTGTTGCTTTTAAGCCAACTTAATATGTGTTGGATTGTGCAAATGACATTTTTTGGCTTGCTGTGCCACTCGGGTATTCGCATTTTCATTGTTTATATTTAGGAAGAGCTGTCTGTGTTGTGGTGGTGCAGAAGGGTTTCGTCTAGTTGGGGTTAACGCTCCATATCCTTTTCCATTCAACGCATTGTTCCTTTTACCACTGATTAATATCTTGTTTAAACAGCCCGCAGACACACCATGCTGTCCGCATGTTCATAAATTCTCTGGAGCTGATCAACACAATAGCCCACATTCCTGGCATTTAAAGGTCCTTATATCGCTGCATCTCCTCTCCACCGGAGACACAAATTTTAGGAATATGACACTGGAACAAAAACAAACTCCCTACATGCATGTCTGTTTATTTCGTTTAGTTTAAAACATTAGTCCACCCAGTGCTTTACCTTTGCAACGCATCACTGGACCTCTCACCTACACCCTGATTGGCTCCAGTTACATCTTTAGCAATGTTTTCTCTTTCATGCAATAACAACACCACTTTGTTCAACATTAGCCATTGTTTTCCTTTTTAAATTTAGAATCAATAATAGCCATTAGAAAGACATGGAGACATTTATCAGTGTTAAATCATTTGACCTGGCTCCAGCACTGTCGCCGTGTGTGGGATTACCAAACACCCCCTGCTAATTATGGTTTCCTCTGAGCTGATGGGGTGACACGCTGTGTAAAAATACAAATGATTTCATATCCATAATATTAAAGCTGCACTAATAAAGATTTTTTTTACATTAGCAATTAATTGAATAACTACATGTAATGTGTCAGAGGTCTCTTGCAGTCATGAACTCACAGTTATTATCCAACACTGAAGTCCTACAGAGCTTTTTAGACACTTT